>OZ017779.1:8533527-8595002 GCA_963969325.1 Lycopodina hypogea | reverse complement strand
ATATATATATATATATATATATATATATATATATACATATATATATATATATATATATATACATATTGATTGAAAATATCAATAAAAAATGTTAAAATAATGTTTTTGTTCTGATTTCATTGATCATTTCTCCCTTATCTGAGGAATCACATCCTGCATACAAGTAGAGGGGAAAAGATGATGAAGAGAGAGAGAGACAGAGAGATTACAAAGTCATTGATATTACAGTAATATTGTGACAAACCTGACAAAAGTTGAATTTTAGGTCCAACGCTGAAAGCACGTTTTCAAGCGTGCATAGTGTAAAATACAATAAAAAGAGAAGATAATAGAAAGAAAAAGCTCAAGCATGAGCTGTGTGAGAAGGAAGCCTAGCCTGACTTCAGTATCAGCCTTATTCTGCCTGTCAGGTTAGTCTTTCCCGATCCCTAGCTATCACTAGCTATCACTTGTTTAGCTAAGGCTACCTACCCATTGTTATCAATTATCCAACGGTAAGTCCACACTCTCAGTCTCAATTCAATTGATCAGTATCATGTGCTGGACAGAAACTATCTGCCAACACAATCAATGGATCTTACAACAATAGAAATACTCAATAGTGATACAATACTTGATATTGTGGAAGAGATTAATTAATAACAGTTAGCTTGTGTCTTTTATAGATTGTCTTGCTCTGGCTGGCCAGGCCTCTGCTCCTGTGCCTTTGCCTGGCAGGCTGATTGTTCTTGGGGAAAATCTTCATTGTCTTCTTCCCAGACTACATTCTCACCAGGGCCTTCCTCTCTCGGAAACCCATAACCCACATTCTCATCATTATCTTTATCAACTTAATTATCTTTATTATTCCATTTCTTAATATTCCTTTCCTTGTATGTTCCCATTACAGTTTCTTCTTCTGTCTGGTCCAGAGGTTGAGATAGAGACAGAGTCACTGGGAGAAGTCGGGTGGCTCTGACACTCCCCCAACCTCAGCTGCTGACTGGGGGTCTTGGGACGATCCATCAGCTCTAGAGTGGGCCCTCCCACTTCGATGTTCAATGTTGAAGTTACAAGGCTGTAATAATAACGCCCACCTCGCCAGTCTACCATGACTATCCTTGAGGTTGCCCAAGTGTATAAGCAGGTTGTGGTCAGTTAATCGTGAACCTGTTTCCCTCCAAATACATCCTAAAATGCTTAACTCCTTTTACTATGGCCAGAGCTTCTTGCTCAATAGCTGAATAGTTTCTTTTTCTCAGTAGTAGTTTCTTTGAAGCATAGACGATTGGATGTTCTCCTTGATGGTCCTTCTGGCTTAACACATACCCCAACCCATAAGCTGAGGCATCCATTTGATATACAAAGGGGGACGACCAATCAGGTGTTATTAATACGGGTGCCCTTGTCAGTGCTTCTTTCAGCTGTTCAAATGCCTTCTGGCAACTTGTTGTCCATACCACATTAGTTGATGCTTGTTTCCTAGTGAGGTCAGATAGAGGTGTGGCTATCGTGGAGAAGTTATTAATAAGTTCTGATAATAACCACACATACCCAAAAACGCTCTCACGTCTTTTTTCACTTTAGGTGTTGCAAATGCCTTAATAGCTGTCACCTTGCTCTCCATAGGCTTGACAGTACCACTTCCCGCAATATAACCCAGATATTCACAGTTAGCTTCTCCCAATGTGCACTTCCTTTCTTTTTTATGGTTAACTCTGCTTACCTTTACTTATCAAATACTATCTCCAGATGCTCCATATGCTGTTTCTAGGTCTCACTATGTATCAGGATATCATCTAGATATGCCATGGCCACCTCATGCAATCCATGCAAAATTTTGTCCATAAGCCTCTGGAATGTCGAGGGAGCTGTGATCAGTCCAAAGGGTATCGTCAAAAACTCTACATTTACCATAAGGGATGATGAAGGCAGTTCTCTCAATGTGCTCCTTATTCACTGGGACCTGATGGTAACCCATAGACAGATCTAGAGTGGTTATATACTTAGATCTTCCCAGGTTTGCAATTAGTTGTTCTATATTTAGTAGTGGGTAGGGATCATTTGCAGTAATAGTATTTAATTTCCTATAATCCACGCACATCCTTTTCGTGCTATCCTTCGTTACTAGCACTATGGGGGCTGCCCAGGGGCTTGTTGATGGTCTAATTATATCCTGCTTTAGGAGGGCCTTAATTTCCTCGCTTAGTGTCTCCTGGTTCTTGTGTGCCAATTGGTATGGGGGCAATCTCATTGGGGGTGTATTTCCGGTAACAATGTTGTGACACACCAGGGTAGTTCTCCCTAGTGTATCTTGTAGTACATCCCTGTACCTCCCTTTGAATTCTTTTAATTTACACAACTGGGTCTGAGGCAGATTGCTGCCTCCTTGTACTCCTATATCTCTCTTCTCCCAGGCCCTCCCACTCATCTGTTTTGGCCACAAAGGCAGCCTCAGACTGGGATTTCATTCCTTCATGCTGTTATGTGGAAGGTTCGATACCTCTTGTTCTTTACTCCCAAGTCTACTGAGTAGGTAACTGGGGTTATTATCTTAGCAATGGGGAAGGGACCTTGCCATTGGTTTAGTAGTTTGTTTTTCAGGGTGGGCCTAAACACTAGTATGAAACTACCCACCTTGAAGGCATGCTCTCTTGCCTTCTTGTCGTAATGTTCTTTTTGCTTAACTTTCTCTCCCTTTTCTCTTTCATATGCCAACTCCTGGACTAATTCTATATTAGCCCGGAGGGTGTGTATGTATCTCGACACACTACTTTCATCCTCTTCATCCTTTCCCCTCCAGTACCTTACTAACTGGTCTAAGGGCATCCTCATCTCTTTTCTGAACAATAATTGGTATGGGTAGAAACCGGTGGTCTTATGTATCATTCCCCTATATGCCCACAACACATACGGTAACATTTGGCTCTCAGGTTGTTTACTAATTTCCTTAATCTTTGTTTCAAGGTTGCATTGAACCTCTTGACCATGCCGTCGGTCTGGGGGTGGTATGGGAGGTCTTAATCTGTTTCACACCCATCATCGTGCAAAATTGTTGCATAACTTTAGAAATAAAATTAGTTCCATTGTCAGTTAATAACTCATTCGGCACTCCCAGCCTGGCGGTCACCTCTATTAAACGCTCAACCACTGTTTCAGTAAGAATATTGCGTAATGGAAAAGCTTCCGGGGTTAAATAATCCATCAAGACTAATATGTACTTGTTACCTTTTTTTGTTCTCCTTAAAGACCCATGTCCATAGCTATATGGCCCATGGGTTCCTTTATAATAGGTAGGGGATGTAGTGGTGCCTTAGTAGTACTGGCTGGGCAAGCTTTCTGACACACTGGGCATGATGCACACAGTTGGTTAATGTCTCTGACCACTCCCGGCCAATCCATTCTGGATCTAATGCTCTTTAGTGTCCACTCCCTCCCAAAATGACCTCCAATGGGAGAATTATGAGCCATAGTAAGTGTCGGAGAAAGAACAACATGTCGAAAAGCTTACAGATAATTAGCAAGGAAACATGGTGACGTCATAAGGGAGATTGCTCACAAATTATAAAATGACAGAACGTTGTATTTTTAGTCAGTCGAGTGATTGTGTATTTTTATTTAGTTGAAGTGTTTGAGTGACCTGTATAGTTATTGGTCAATAGTGTTATTATCTAATTATATATTACATCTCAGTTGTTGAGGGAAGCCAGTTTGCTCAGAGTGAGAAACTGAGTTTGGTCTGGGTGGAAAGAAACCCAGGCTTTGAGTGAAATTGTGCCTAGTAATTACTTCTTGTGGAAGGGGGTAAATTCCATTACAATAAGTACTCTCTGTCAAGCTATAGAGGATAAGACTAGCAAATTTTTTCCCAGGGAGCACAGAATTCTGTACCTCCAGCTGCTATCAAAAAGCAGCAGACCCAAGCAGCAATGGTTTTTTAAAATTAAATTTGCTGATAGGTTTTTTTCTTGTTAACTTAATGTCTCTTTGAAGTGGTAGCATGTGAAAGCCTATGCATTCCCTTTGGTGGAAATAAAATGTCAGATGTGGAAGAGCCTTTTTTGGGCTTATTTTAGTTACTACACTTCAACAATGGGGTGTGGAGAAATCGGACATAGCCCAGGTTACTTTCACTTACCTGAATATAATATTTGCCAATTTTCAACCCAATCCTTGCAGCCATTTGGCAGGTTATCATACCCATATATATATATAAATATATATCTATACATATATATAAAATCAAAAACTGGGATCCTAAATCCAAAAAACGTTTGAAGGAACCAAGTCAGTCAAATCTGAGGCCATATTTGGACTCAGTGCATTCATGTGAATGTCCAGTAACCAAGAAATTCACGAACTTCAATCTTCACCATTTTGCACGTCATCATCAAACAATAAGTAGAATAGCAACCATTAAAATAAAGCAACTTCTCAACCAAAAAAAATAAATAAATAAATTTAGAAAAAGCGTCCCTTTCATACGAAATAAAAATGAATAAATATATCAAAGAGGGAAGAAAAAAAAACGCAACAGGCGTTGAGATAAAAACATCAAAGTGAAGGGAAAAAATGCACAGGCGTTGAGATAAAAATAAACAAGCATCCCTTGCGTGACAACAAGACACTACAAAACAGACCAACATTTAGAAAGTCACCACTCTCAAGCAAGTGCACCAAAAGTAATCTCCTGTTGAAAAAAGTGAGTTTATACCACATAACCAACATATATTGACCAGAAAAGAAAATTTAACCTAACCTGTATGGTCCAATGCATTCCTAAGAATTTCTATTCTAACAAACATACACAGAAATTCAGTGGAGCAAAAATAATTCTAAGTTGGAATAAAGTAAGTTGTACATGTCTTAACTAACATTTATTGAATCATAAAGACAAATTTACTCAAACCAATTTGACTTCATACATTCATTTACATTTCCTTTTAAATTAGTGATCATTTACTACAAAAAAATATTTCCAAGAATGAATAGCACCAACAAAAAAAAAAAAAAAAAAAACCAAAAAAACCAAAAAAAATCCCAGGCCCTCCCACTCATCTATTTTGGCCACGAAGACCTCTGCAGACAGGGACTTCCACTCCTTCATGCAGTTAACATGAAAGGTCTGGTACTGTTTGTTCTTGGTTCCCAAGTCTATTTGGTATGTGACTGTGGTAAGTACTTTAGCAATTGGGAAGGGGTCTTGCCACTGATTAGCTAGCTTGTCTTTCATGGTAGGCCTAAATACCAGGACAAAGCTACCCACTTCAAAGGCATGTTCCTTAGTCTTCTGATCATAATAACTCTTCTGTTTAACCTTCTCTCTTTTTTCTTTCTCATAGGCCAGGTCTCTAACTAACTCCATGTTAGCCCTTAGCATGTGCACATACTCTGATACATTGATGCTATCGTCCTCCTCTTTCCCTTTCCAAAATCTCACTAGTTGGTCTAGTGGCATTCTCATTGTTTTCCCAAATAGCAAATGGTAAAGGAAGAAACCTGTGGTCTTATGGGTGGTTCCTCGGTAAGTCCACAACACATAAGGTATACAGTCATCCCATTCAACTTTCCAGTCGGACACTAACTTTCTCAACAACCATTTGAGAGTAGCATTAAATCTCTCAACCATCCCATCTGTCTAAGGATGGTAAGGGTAGGTCTTTATCTGCTTAATCCCTGTTAGAATACAAAACTGCTTCATAACCTTCGATATGAAATTAGTCTCATTGTCTGTTAACAACTCTTGTGGCATTCCTAACCTGGCCATAACCTCCACTAAACACTCTACTACAGTCTTGGTGAGTATATTGTGTAGTGGGAAAGCTTCGGGCCATTTAGTGGTGTAGTCCATTAACACTAAAATGTACTTGTTTCCTTTCTCAGTTTGTTTTAATGGACCCACAATGTCCATAGCTATCCTTGCCAAAGGTTCTTTAATCACTGGTAAAGGGTATAATGGTGCCTTGGTGGTGCTAGCTGGCCTAGCCTTCTGACATATAGGGCAGGATGCACACATCCTATTTACATCCCTAACCACTCCCGGCCAATTCATTCTTGCCCTGATACTCTGCAAAGTTCAATCTCTCCTGAAATGTCCACCAATAGGGGAATTGTGTGCTATTGTTAACACTTTCTGTCTGGCTATAGATGGTATAATCAACTAATTCTTTCCCAGGGGCTGGTATGGCTCTCACATCAGCAATCCACCTCTCCAAAAGTAGGGTTCCCCAGCTCTCTTAGCTTTTACCTTTATATTTACTAAGTCCTTGTCATACCTTTGGGCTTTGCCCAACTTTTTCCTGGTGAGGACCTCGGTCATTACTCCCGCTAGGTCTTCCAAAACTCCATCCCCCTCAGCCCTCAGTTCCTCCGTCTGGACTTCTCCAGCCGTCTCAACTGAGCACTCCTCAGTCTGGACATCTTCCTCGAGCCCCTCAGCACCCTGCTTCTCTGTTTGGTCTCCCCCAAATGCCTCAGTAGAGTCCTCCTCGGCTACAAGCTCCCTCATGATGGCTCTGTCATTTTCCTGCTCCAGATGCTCCTCCTCCTTGAGTGAAGTTTGCTGTTGCAGCTGGGCAGAGGTTATGACCATGCCTTTCTCTGTCTTGGCAGATTCAGGTGATTTTTGTTCCTTCTCCTGCAGCTCCCTCTCAAGCTCTTTCTAAGGAACTGCCAAAAATGGGGAATATCTCAGCCCATGAGCATCTCCTGCCCTATATGCTCGGATACCCCCACTGGGATCCTTGTGATCCTTCAACTTCCAGCTGCATACTTGCAGCTGAAAAATACATCTTCTTGTTCGAGGCTGTGTGATACAGGATGTCCCATCCCAAGTAATCCTTTTCATCCATGCACTGAGGGTGTACCATCTTGGTACTCCCTGTGTCCAACAGGGCTTCAATCTCCTTGCCATTTATTCGGATGGTCTTTGTCCATTCTGGTGGTGATGCAGTAGTTGCCATACTACATTTTGCCTCATCAAGTTTGACCCGGCAGTCCCTCTTGATATGCCCCTTTTTCCCACATCAAAAGCACTCAACTGCTGTCGATGATGTGTACCTTGGAGGCCTGTCTCTCCTCCAGGGTGGTGGGGTTAGCTCTTTCTTCCCCGGGAGTCCTCCTTCCGGAACTTCCGCTTGTCTTCTCTCCTGGTGTGGTCTAACATATCATATAACTGCCTCTGAGAGCTCTTTGTAGCTCTGGCAGTTAAGGTTTCGGATGGTAGGTTGTAACCAGTTCGGCAGTTTCACTGTAGCTAACTCCATTAGCATGGTCTCCCTATCTGTTCCCCTGGTGTGTCCAGCCACCTGAAAAAATTCAGGTGGAAGTCACATAGCCACAGATTTGGATTTGACAGGTTGAAGCTTTCTTTGAACACCTTCTGACGTCTGGACTCTGCTGAAATCTGGTATGTTTTGAAAAGGATTGCCTTGATTATCCTGTAGTTGTGCTGTTGTGCTGCAGAGAGTGAGGATATGGCCATTAGTCCAGCTCCTGCCAGAGATCCTCTTAAATATAACGGCCATTGGGCGGGAGGCCACAAGCTAGCAGTAGCTATAGCTTCAAACGTGTCTGTCCAAATAAGCGGCAATTTCTGGACAGTGAGTCTTGGTACTGCTGGTACTGGGGCCATTCTGCTTGAAATAAGCTCTCTGCTGGTCTGTTCCTGTTCCTCTCATCTTTCTCTGTCTTCATATTGTTTCTTCTTCTGCCCTCTGTTCCTCCCTCTATGCTGGATGGTTCTCAACTTTCAGGAAGTTCGTCCATCCTGAGTGAGTCAGAGGAGGATTAGCAGGGGTAGAGAAGGCTGTAGGGCTCATTATCCTAGCTGGGGTAAAAAAAACTGGCTCCAGCTGCTGTTTGGCTCCTGGTAAGTCTGTCCTATCCAGGCTGTTGTTTTTCAGCCATGATGAAGAGGAAAATTAATAAAAAGAAAAAAAATAGAAATATGCAAAGTTTTCCAAAAAGGGTAATACACCAATGAAAAATGCTGACAACCAGATGCCAATTAATAATTATAAAGACAGAAATATGCAAAAATTTCCCAAAAGAATATATTTGCTTCAGTGGAAAGGGTAAGCAGCTTCTTGAAAGAAGAGTGCACAACCAGGACCTCTTACCTCAGATCTGGTAACAAACCGCACTAACAAGATCCCTCACTTTGGGTCTTGTTAGTGAAAGAAAACAAAATAATCAAAATGACCACCGTTCCTCTCTTGCCTGGGTGGTGGATAAGCACTTAAGTAGCTCCAGTATCACCACAATAATTCTCCTTAAGTAGCTCCAGTATCACCACAGATAAGTAACTCCAGTATCACCACAGATAAACCAGAATTACTTCTTCTCAGGAATCCCACTGCTTCCACCAATGTGATAGCTTATTCTAGCTTCAGCTTCTTCTATTTCCTGCAAGTTAGAGAAACTACTGCTCCCTAGCTTATCAACAATCTCCCTATTGAAAATAAACTAAGGCTGCCTCACTGTTATTATCATTAACCAACAGGAGGCAAAATGATGATACAGTACTTCACAGTAGATATGATTAAAGTCTAAGACTAATTAATAGCAGTTTTCTTCGTCCTTATATAATTTATTTCTTATTAGTTCATCTGGGCAGACTCTCCAGGCCCTGGGCGCTGCTCCATTGTCTGGTAGTTTCCTGGCCATAAACCACATTCCCAGCAGTAGTTTCAATACCACAAGCAGAGGCGAGACACTGGGAACTCCCATGGCTCCAACACGAGCACACACACACACACACACACACACACACACACACACACACACACACACACACACACACACACACACACACACACACACACACACACACACACACACACACACACACACACACACACACACACACACACACACACACACACACACACACACACACACACACACACACACACACACACACACACACACAAGCTGCTATCAACACAGTCACGCTCACCTGACATAGTCAGGGTGCTTGTGCACTATAGGAACTTGCCTGAAGACTGATCAAGACTGATCAAGACTGTCAGCCAATGAGTATGGGCACCCCAAGTTCCACCTGGACCCTTAACTGATAGACAAGCCATGGTCAGTGAATTTGCACCCCAGAAAATTCCAGGACCCCATCACAGCTGGGTGGGCTGGTGTGGGAAGAAGATGTTGAAGGACAGGAAAATTTTCCTATCAGTGCTGGGTTTGAACTCTGGCAACCCTGGGGTTGTGAGTACAAGGGCATAACTACTCAGCCACATATGCATGAATGCACACACTCACACACTAAGACAGAGTCATCATCTCCATGGCATCTGCAAGAAATAATAAGCTGGAGAAAAAGTATATCATAAGCTGAAAGGGACCAAAACCAAGCTTATCACTAGCTTGGTCTATGGTATAGCCAACTTCTTATCTGATGTTTTTCTTTTTGTAGATGCATTTGGTGAAGGTGAGAGCATTAATTTCTTTAGAATAGAGACATTCATCTTCCTGTCACAAAGTTCCTTTCCTTGATCACCTGTTGATGTAGTTCTATTCTTTTCATTGAGATTATTACTTCCACTGAGGAAACTCATTGTCGAGATGGCAATCTCATGTTGGTGGTTCAGATCAATGAGAAGAATAGCAATCAGCAATCATTTATCCCCAGAGTCACATCAAATATATATTTTTTGTTAGTAAAATTTGCGAGCACACACACGTTAATTTTGAATGTTTTTAGTCTAGAGGGAATTAATTGTCAGACGATGTTTTTGTTCCATTTTTTACCCGTAAACTTTAACAACTTCCGTGGAGTTTAAATGTTACTTTCTTGGGAATATCCTCGTTCTTTCTAAATGTCCTCCTACCAGTGCTAGGGTCCCCGGTTCAACTCCTGGTCATGGTTGAGTTTTATTTTTCCTTTTTTTTAATTTTATTATTTATTAATTTTTTTACCTTCAATTGAGTCTGAAACATTAAATCATAAGTGAGAGGGTTTTTGGCTGGAAATTTCCAGTCCTGTTTTTAAAATTTTTTTCTCTTCTAATAGCTATTATTTAAAAAAAATGTAATTAATTTTTTAAATTAAATTTTATGTCTAGTATAATAATAATGAAGGTGCTAAGGGTACATGCATGAGTACAGGAAGAAAAAAATATATGCTCAAAGTGATTTATCAAGGCATCCAAAAAGTATTCTGTAATGCTAAGTTGTTCCATTCCTTATAAACTCTTGCAAAAAGAAAAGAAAGAAGAGAGTCTGGTGATCATGGTTTGGCCAGGATTATCATAGTTGCTTCAGTTTAACTTAGCTAATGATATTAGCTATATTGCAGCATATTCTTTTTGGTTAGAATCATAAAAAAACAACAACAACAAAAAAACACCTTAGTAATGAAGCAACCTGTTTTTCTTAGTTACTCCCTGTCCCTTGAACAAAGCTTTTTTCCTTGAACGAAGCTTTTTTTCCTACATGTTGATTCATATTTGGCATAGCCAATCCCCATAATTTTTAATTATTGCTGATGCCAACTTGGTGTAATTCAATGATGAATAATGTAGATAATATTCAGTCTCTTTTGCACATATTGTGAGCTATTTGTTCTATTAAAAGAAATCAGGCACCTATTTTACATTGCCAAAGAGAAATTCAGCTTGTGTCTTGCTATGGTGAAGGCCTTGCAGCACTGCCATGATTATGAAGACACCTGTGGCCACAGAGGTGTGAATATCTTTGGGAAGGTATAGCTAATTCCTTACTTTCAATAGGTACACCAAGTTGTGGAGAGATAGGTTATTATACTGTCCTACAGTTTATCATAGAACAAGAGCCCACAGCACTAAGACCTATGGCAAAGAATTACTATAATATTTATTAAAATATTTTTTTAGAGTAGAACAAGAGCTCGCAGCACTAAGACCTATGGCAAAGAATTACTATAATATTTATTAAAATATTTTTTAGACTGGGAAAAATTATTTAGAACACTTAAGATGTGGTTAAATTTGTGGTTAAAATTTATAAATTTTGGGTTTCCTACAGTAAAAGTACATAGCTGTACCACAGGGTTTCCTTACAGTAAAAGGACAGAGTTGTAACCTATTAGTTGTAACAACAAGCATTGGTGTTTCCAAACAATTAGTAAAAAAAAAAAATCCATCCTTGAGCAAAACTTGTGGATGTATGCTGCCCTTGCCCCACCATTCCAAGTGTTCCTAGACCTGTGTGCTACAGATTAAAAAAAGTAATGTATAAAACACAATCATTTGCTTTGCATTTGTACTTAAGTTGTTCCGTTTTATTATTATTATATTATGCTTGCTACACTGCCTTTAATAGTAGCTTAACATCAGTTCTAATTTCTTACATGTTAAAAGTACTTCTACATGCACTTCAAAGCATTGGAGAATACATATGTACTATTAACTTACATAATGCTCACATTCCATATTTTATCCCCCCCCCCCCCTTCTCACCACACCCTTTCCCCATTCATCTCCCCATATTCCCTTAACTTTTCCTCCATCTATTTAGTCATACATTTATCATAAAGGTGGATACAAAATAATTATGACAAAATTACACACACACTCACGCATGTACACACGCTCACACACACACACACAAATGCAAATTGTCTAGCAGCCATCAACATGGTCACGCTCACCTGACATTGTCAGGGTGCCTGTGCACTAAGCAGGCACTATGAACTAATGCAAGCAAACTCCTGGTGCCAGGCTAGGAACTCGCAGGACTGATCAAGACTCTTAGCCTATGGGTGTGGGCACCTGAAGTTCCACCTTGCCCTTAGCTGATAGACAAGCAATGGTCAGTGAATTTGCACCCCAGAAAATTCCAGGTCCCCATCACATCTGGGTGGACTGGTGTGGGAAGAAGATGTTGAAGGACAGGAAAATTTTCCTGTCAGTGCTGGGTTTGAACAACCCCAGGGTTGTGAGTACAAAGGCATAACTAGTCAGCCATGCACGCATGTGCACAAACACACACACACAAACAAAAAAAAACTTGCTGATTCATGACATATTCATAGAATTGATTAAAACAACAAAAAAGACAAATATAATGATTAATTAATGAAATGATTTATTCATGACTAAATTGCTCTTTTTTTCAAATCATGGGTTTCATTTAGTTTCCATCAGTAGCCACAATGTCACAAATATAAACACCGAGCAGGAACCAGCATACACCCCAAAGATGGCATAGTCACTAACCCTAAACAATACCTGAGCCTCATATGGAGTTATTATAGCACCAATGCGAGTCATTGACAAAGCAAAGCCAATCCCTATGCCACATATATTGGTAGGGTACACTTCAGGTGTGTAAACATGCATTGTCTGATATACTCCAGTATAGAATGCCCGAACAATAAATGAAAAGAACGTAAGGCGTTTATCACTAGTGCAGATGAATAGAAGACATAATCCAAGCATTATCATCATGAAGTTGACAATGATATTCAGTTTTTGCCCAATGATTGCGATGATGAAAATTGTCACCAACAGACCTAGTAATTCGGCTAGAGTCGTCCATACGATTTGTAAGTAGTCATGAAAATCTAGTTGAGTGTCTTCACATGATAGGGTGAGGGATGCAGTGGATGCATTGTCTTCATATCCAGATCCATAGCTGAACAAAGAAGAGAAGTTGGATACAGACTCATTACTATCACAGTGCAGGTTTTCCAGTAGAATGGTCGTGGTGAGCAAGACAGAGTCATACTTACAACCAAGCAGCTCCAAACCAAAGACAGCACAGAGGCAATGTGGTTTTCCACATGCTATTCAAAAACAGAAGTGACAATTTCTTAGTCCATTTTTAACATTTGAGAGTATGTGATGAGCAGATGATTTTTTGGGGAAGTTTCAGTAGTTTTTTTCATTTGTAAGCAAAAGTATTTTTTCATTTGAAACTTTAGCAGATAATAGAGACTCGTCAAATACAATCGAATGTATGCTTATACCTTCAGCTTTCCTCACATCTTCTTGTATTCTGATATCTTCCTATCTCTGGTCTTCTTCTGAAGAATGGAATGTTATAAGTTATAAGCTCTCCCGAAGGTAAAGGAAGGTGAGAGCATTGATTTCTTTAGAATAGACATTCATCTTCCTGTCACAAAGTTCCTTTTCTTGACCACTTGTTGATGTAATTCTATTCTTCTCATTGAGATTTTTTACTTCCGCTGAGGAAACTTATTGTCGAGATGGCAATCTCATCTTGGTGGTTCAGATCAAGAAGAAGAATAGCAGTCAGTAATCCTTTATCCCCGAGTCAAGTCACATCAAATATATATACTTTTGTAGTTAAAATTTGCTCACACACACACACGTTAATTTTGAATGTTTCTACTCTGAGAACTTTAACAAGTTCCGTGGAGTCTAACTGTTACTTTCTTGGGAATCTCCTTGTTCTTTTGAAACTTCCTCCAACCAGTGCTAGTGTCCCAGTCCTGTTTAAAAAAAAAATTTTTTTTTCTCCTATAATAGCTACTATTTTTTTTAAATTAATTTTTATTAATTAAATTTATGTCTGGTATAATAATAATGAAGGTGCTAGGGTATATGACTTACCACCTGCTTGAGGACAGAAAGAAAAAGATATATATGCTCAAAGTGATTTATCAAGGCATCCAAAAAGTATTCTGTAATGTTAAACTGTTCCATTCCTTATAAACTCTTGTGAAAGGAAAAGAAAGAAGAGAGTCTGGTAATCATGGTTTGGCCAGGATTATCACAGTTGCTTCAGTTTAACTTAGCTAATGATATTAGCTATATTGAAGCATATTTTTTAGTTAGAAGTATAACAAACAGAAAAAAAACAAACAACACCTTAGTAATGAAGTAACCCGTTTTCTTAGCCACTCCCTGTCCCTTGAACAAAGCTTTTTTCCTACATGTTGATTCATATTTGGCATAGCCAATCCCCATAATTTTTATCAGGTGAAGCAAGCCCCCAGCCCACCTAAGTAAGGGCATGAAATAGCCTATAGTCCCCACACTTTCCCCAGCCAAAAAAAAAAATAATAATAATAATAAAATAATAATAATAAAAAATCCAGTCATAAATCCCCTCTCCCCCTCCTGTTTCCCCCAAAGCTATATTATAGAACCCTTTCAGTTATGGATTCCTTCCAGATTTCCAGGGTCAGTGGAAGCCATCTTGGAACATATCAATGGTTATACTTTGATATACTTTTTTGTGTGGTTTAGGACATCAAATAGGAAAAGAAAATTTTGTTGCAATTTGTTGGAATCAAATGTTATATTGACCTGCCTATAGATACACACGCAATGCTTGTTAATTAATGTTCTTACACATCTTCAACAAATGGAAAATATAAACTTAAAGCTTGATTCCTCCAGAAATTAGCAAGAACAGAGATAACTTGATACCTGTACGATTGTGGTAAGACTAGCACGCAATTGCAGCCTTTGGCCACATTTCTTGACCTGCTATGGTCAAGAATTGTCTTATGGGAGGACATGTCTTTCTGGAGTACATGTCTTTCAGGATGGCATGTCTTAAGGGAGGTCATGCTTTGTAGGAGGAAATGTCTTATAGGAGGTTATGCATTGGTGGAGTGCATGTTTTTAGGATGACATATCTTACAGGATGATGTGTTTTACTGGAAGACATGTCTTACTGGAGGACATGCCTTACTTGAGGGTATGTCTTATAAGAGGGCATGTCTTGCAGATCGAGATGTCTTGTAGGAGTACATGTTTTACTGGAAGGCATATCTTTCAGGATGATTTGCCTTACAGGAGAACACATTTTAAATGAGGACAGGTTTTTCTGGAGGGTATATCTTATAGGTGGACATGTTTTGCAGGAGTACATGTATTAAGTGGACATGCATTATTGAAACACATGATTTAAAGTAGGATATGTCTCTTTGATAAAAACAAAAGGTGGACCACAAAGAACCTTTTTTTGGGCTTCTTTTAGTTACTCCATTTGTGGAAGAGTAGGATCTAGACCAGGTTACTTTCCCTTACCTGAAGATCATATCTGCCAATTTTCAACCAAATCCTATTAGCCATTTGGCAGGTTATCACATGCACACACGCAAATATATATATACATATAAATATCACTAGCTTTATTATTATGAGATTCTCCTGAGATTAAAATATGGATCTGACATCCATACATCCATTCGTAAATCCTTACAACTATTATGCAGTAAACAGGACAGACATGCTATTAAATGTGTCTCAATGGTTAAGATCAAATGTATTAGTAAGTTCATACACACTAATCAAGATGAAGTGCCTGTGTTTCCTTTACTTGCACTAGAGCTGACATCCAGTCTCCCTTTCTCTATGCATATTTAAAACAGTTGTTTTACTATTTTCCATAATAATAATCTTAGAAGATTAATCAAGATCAACTATTGTTACTGTTTCAATCCAAAAAATATATTTTTTTGTAGTTACAACAAAGTCTCTCTTAAAATAGCTGACCTTTTATTCATTTTTTCTTGAGGTCAGCTATTTTCAAAAAAGATATTGTTATAACTACAAAATTTTTTTAATAAAATAAATTTAATACGGTCATGCCAATATAGAGAACGAATCTCTAAATAAGTGTGTAACTTATTGCAAATAAGTACCAAAGATTTATGTGCAAATATGATTTCATGGCTACTAGCTAAATATATATTTAAAAAAAGCTAATTATGTACCCACCCATTGGAACTATTACCTTATAAAGTGGATTTAGAAGCATTGCTTTAATCAACTTGTTCACTGTTGGATTTAAAAAATTTATTATTAAACATAATATTGTTCATGAAATAAACGAGTTACAATGACAAAAAAATGCATAAATAAATAAATAAAAATATAAATCATAGAAAAATGAGTTAAACAACGTTTCCATAGATACTAATGAGCACATGCATTAATATCATGCAATCCAGAGGGGTTTCCTTCAAAAAGCATGGTATCTGTTTTTAAATCAACCTGCATATATGATATAGAGAGAGGGTAAAGTATATAGCTACCACAAAATTACATTATTATCAATATATATACTTAGGATATATACATGTTTTGTAAGAAAAAATGTAAACTTTGGGGCTTCTTCACATGATTAAACAAAATTATAGAAGAAGGTACAGCCTATATATTTCAAATTTGTCTTTCAACACATTGTCCGTAGTGATTGCAGGCAAACAAATTTTGTGGAAAAATGGATGAGTCAAGTTCAATACTATTATATAGTTATACAGTGTGATAACAAATAAAAATGCATATCCAGTTCCTGATTTTTCGTACACAAAGCATGCACCTGCCCACCCACCCACCCACTTTCTCACCCACCCACTCACTCAACCACCCACACAGAGCTTTGTAGCTAAATTTGTGCCTATAGTTGGTCAAATGAAAAAAATAAAATAATTATTGCATATAAGGTAAATGAGACGAATGAATACTTGGGGAAAAAGAAAAAGGAAAGGTGAAAAGTCTGCCAAATTTGTAGAGCATGTGTCATTGCATAGCCAATGGATGAAGTTTGGGGGGGGGGGGGGGGGGGCAAATGGACAGGGCATACACTGCTGGAGCAGCCCCTCAAAATGGTTGCAGTAGTGAACTACTACAACACAAGTGAGGCTTAGCCAAAATTAGGTGCAGCTGGGATCAGGTGTTTAGGAAGGAGAAGGAAAAAAAGGGAATTCCATATTTCCATATCAGACTATACATTCATACTGTAGTTGACACCCCACATTAAATATTGCTGCTGTTGCTTACACACAGTTGCTTTGCTCCACCCTGTGTCACATCTCCACCCCGCATCACACCTCCACCCTGCATCACACCTCCACCCTGTGTCACACCTGCTGGTCTGCCTACATGCCAATCTAGACAGTTCTGCTGCTTCAGTACTTTTAGGCTGAAATAATTAAACTGACCTCTCTTGCATCCTGTTTAGCAACATCATCCACCTCTGGAATTTCTGCAACAATTTCCATGAATTAACATTGAAGTATGGAGTGACATTGGAAAATAACTTACTGGTAGTGGAAGTACTGATGCTGAATAAGAATGTCCTCTTCCCTTTGAGTTTACTCATTGCCATCTTTATTTTTTCAATTACCACCTCATTTCTCAGGACATGTATGACAAAGATGAAAAATCCCTGCAGAAAGTTGAAAAAAATCCCATTTAATTCTTAAACATTAATTACACATTCTGAATGATTGTTGCTACATAAAAAAAATTAAAAATGACATGTTTATAATTCTGTCCACTTATCACATAAATTTGCTAATAAGTTAAGATCAGTCCATTAGATATTTTAGTGATATCAGCAACTAGAGCCCAACCATTGTAAAGAGGATAGTTAAAAATCATACTTTCGAGGATAATATTGGAACCCACTCTGATCAATCAACATGATTAATCATGAGTGTACCAATGTGCTGTCGATTTGCGTTCAACTATGAAATAATGACATGACTCATAACTATGTACACTGAGTCCATCCAGCATATCTCCCTCAGAAATAGAGCTACCTCTGCATGCATTCAATGGCAAAACTAGTTCTCAGTATAGTCATAACATCCTCAAATACGAACACATCTGTGCGGGAAAACTAAGTCCATTCACATTATACATAGTCCAACCTGAAATAAGGATATTTCTAAATCCATGACATTGAGGGACATGTTGGGTGCATAAATCACAAAAAAAAAATTATGAAGCACTAGCAATCATCCTATGACCTTCATTGTACTGAACATACAAAGGGTTAAGAACCAGTGCCTACATAATGTGTGCATATGTATAGCTATTATTAAACTAATTGAAAGCATAATTTATCTGCAAAACTATGAACTCAATCCTCTGATATGAGGATACTTTTACATGTGATTAAACAGAGTTCATTAAAATTATTGGTACCTGTAATGAGTTGATGATAGTGAAAAGCCATGCGAATACTGACGTGCTAGGGCTAACAGCAAACACACCCAGGATCCAGGTGAGTCCTAATAGTGGTACTAGTATCATACTTCCTTTCATTGCAGTTCTGTAGATAATACATCACAGAGGGTGCAATTACAAGAATAAACTCAACGTCACATATTGAGGTCACCAACCTCTTCATCTTGGGTTGGGGGGGGGGGGGGGGTAGGAGGGGTACATGGATGCATAGCACTAAGGGGGCATGCTACATGAAGTCACTAAATATCTACAGGTTTCGTAATGAAATAAGTATCATTAAACTTTCTATGTTAACCCATGTAGCTATTTCAATTGTGCATATACTCTTAACAAATTAACTACAGCTCTTTCTGGGTTTCGTATTAACAGAAAGGCATGTTAGTATTCATAATTACTTTTTTTTTTGGAGAAAAAGAAAAACACACCACAGCATCACTGCTCCAAATGATTCCTGCCACAGCCTGCAATTACTTGCTATCTGATATCTAGCACTGAACTGTACTAAATATTAGATGTCTGCTATAGCTGAGGCATCTAATATTTTCCTCTCCTATCATAAAAAATGAAGGTAAGGGTTGGTTACACCAGACAAACACAATAAAAAATATGGAATAAAATATGTTTTTCTAACATGATGTCATACTTGGCAAGTTCAATGTTCTTAACGTTGAGCTCTGCGCCTCCTTTCTTCCTACTCTTCACTATGGAGCAGAGTGTCATCACAAGAAATACTGAATTGATCTGTAAAATGAAATGTTTTCCCTCACAGAATGAACAAATGCGTGTGTAAGATGAGAAAATTCAAAATATACCAAGAGTTATCAGCAATATTCTCATAACCCTGTGTTCATTGTGCGTATCTTTGAACATCCTTCATTTAACCAACCCAACCACTCAGGGGAATTATCACCTGAACAAGCTGCACTTAATGACAATATATATATATATATATATATATATATATATATATTTTTTTTTATTCTTTGTTGAAATTACCTGAGGCTAATAGTCCACTGGGATAAAACTTGTGTGTTATATTGTATTTCGCTGAACTTCTCTTATCATCATTGGATAACGAATGAATAATTATTCCCCTAATATATATATCAAGCTTTTATCAATTAATAGGCCTCATAAATATGATAACGCTTTTGGTAATCTTATGATCAGTATTTTTTTTTGGTAGTTTTAATATAATGGTATATTTATTCAATTAAAGAAATATTTATGACTGTCCATACTGAGAACAAATTGAAAACATCATTTCATCTTGTATTGTGTAAAATAGTCTTAAAATTGTAAAACTAGGATTTTCCCTTTATTTTTAAGTCAGAAAACATGATCAAATATTGTAGGAATAATAAATACATGTGTCCAAAGATGGTTTTCTAGGTGGTTGAAGCTATCTTACATAAATATAATTTAGTATTATACATTCAAATAATTTAAGAACGAATAAAAAGGTGGGTTTACAGAGGGTGCAACATGACAACATAGTGACACATATTTCTACCTCCACTGTAGTAAAAAAAATCATGCCATTTTCATTACACCACACGTTTTTAAAATTTTTTAATGTACCACACCCGAAACACATTTATAAACCAAAGCTCTATTCCTACATAACTATGTTGGATCCACACATATTGGTGCATGAAATTCATTTCAATGAAAATGGTGGAAAATGAAAGGCTAGTGGAAGCTATATGAGCTTTTCCTGTTTGTGGCAAGTATCCACTGATTATACAGGAACCTAAGAGCAAGAAAAAAGTTTTACTGTTGCATTCATTGATATTCCTTGATTGATTATAGGTTGGAGGGTGTGTGGAACACTGCCTGAAAAGTTAAGCTGTTAAATGTCTACATTATGAGAGAACTCTGTACTATGCCAAAAAAGAAGAAGAAGAAGAAGCAGCATGGAGATGCTGGCCCACCATATCATTCTCATTGGCCTCTTCTTGAGTGTTGCGATGTTAAAGTGATTCAGTGTGCCAGAGAGTGTAAATAATATACAACTGGTTCTGTATAGCTATAGTTTGTATCTGTTTTGTTCTATTTCATACCCAAACTTTCACAAAATATGACGAATGGAGCATCAGAGATGTGGAGATGTAAAATCCTGCTAGGGAGATGGATGCTTTTTGCTATCGACCTGAAAATGTGCATGTAGGCAATTACTGCAATTGCATTACCTTATTTATACTACCAAATGAAGCTTCACAGGAGTATGAATGGTGACCTTGCTCCATATCTCTATGGCTCAACACAGATGGAAGTATCATGCTCAGTCACATGTCAGGAATCATGCTCTACCTCACCACAATAGACACATGTATCAAGCTCTGCCTCACCATGTGGACCATGGCCTTATGATGGTAGGAGGCAACCACAGTAGGACATTGGTGGAACCATTCTATAGAGCCTCATTGCTTCATGTGAGAAGTAGAACTTTAGAAAAACAAAATATGAAAATTAACCAAAAATATATCCTGACATCCAACAAGGCCTGGAAATAGCGAAGGTACTAGCAAGACTCACTCAGAGGCAGAAGTTATGGTGAAAGCCAAGATAGATCAAATTAATTTTGAAAATAAATTCACCCTGAAGAATTTTTCCTTCTCACCAAGTTACCCTTCCTCCCCCAAATTACCCCTCCAAAAATTGCATTTTATCTATCAATTTTGATGTTTTATGAATAAACAGTATAAATGTTCTCTAATAATTCACACTTCATCCATATAGCTAAACATAAAGAATCGATTTATATTGTTCTTGAGAAAATGTGCCACCAAAAATTTTGTCCAGCAGTATTATGTAGTAAAGTACTCGCTGATCTGTCCCCAGTGGTAGCAGCTGACCTAAAATGTTGTACAAGAAGGTGAGATATTGGATTGAAGAAGTAGGCCAACACACATTCTTCTCCTCTTCTTTCTCCTCTTCCTCCTTCTCCCTCTAGTCATGGTCAAAAGCAGAAATTGGACTCACTTAGCTAGTTGTATTCATTGCAAGAGTTTTTGATCTGGAATAAGATCCATAAACAATGTGTAGTGGCCATAATTTATGTAACAATTCAGGTAATTAAACTGATAAACACATCTGCACACTGTTAATGCTCAGAGTGAATAGTGCCCTAGCTTAATAACAGGATTTCCATTTATTCATACTTACAGATACAGGCATCCATTGTGAACCCACCTTTAGGCATACCAATAATAAATGTGCATAAGCTTACACAT
This sequence comes from Lycopodina hypogea, assembly GCA_963969325.1. Classification (NCBI taxonomy): domain Eukaryota; kingdom Metazoa; phylum Porifera; class Demospongiae; order Poecilosclerida; family Cladorhizidae; genus Lycopodina; species Lycopodina hypogea. The sequence continues at coordinate 8,573,836 of OZ017779.1, read as the reverse complement.
ATGATGAGCACCAATGGTCCTAAGAAGGTCCATATTGCAGGCTTGGAAGGGTCAGCATTAATCCAGCAACTATTAATAGCAGTAATAGAATAAACAAAACAACAATCATATTGTGAAATTTAAATGTTATGATTTGTAATATTATGTTGCTCTTTCTTTAAAAAGGTTAATCAAACAAAGGCTTACACTGACATGTAGTGCATTACAGCTGACTGTTAGGGAAACCTCTAACCGGGAGGGAGATGGGTTATGCCTAAAGGCCGGTTCACAATATGGTGATAGCTCATCATTTTGTTTCGTCCCATCCCTAACGTCTTATCGCTACTTTGGGAACATCATCTGTCACCTTCCGTTTTGTCAAACAAAACCAAAGGCTATGTGACAGAATAAACCCTGGTTCTATTCCAGTGTCAGGTTTAGTGTGCCTGACCAATGCTAGTGGAGTTAGTACAGGCTACAGGTCAAGTTAGAGTGGCATTTTTAAAGGTAAAAACGTTGAATTGTGAACAGAGCAGATAGTAGGAGGCCTTACGATGAAACAGAGACGAAAGGAAACGGTGGGCAATCCGTGAACTCTTGTCATATTGTGAACCTGCCTTAACTAGGAAGTGGGTTGACCACTCTCAACATTACTAACTAGATAAAGACAAGTACTTCAATGTACTGGAGACCATAGCCTACTCACAAACACATACTGGGATTAATATACGGGGAGGAGGGGGGGGGGCACACTGGGATTTCCACCCTGGAGAAATTTCCACCCCATTAAAATTTGGTTCAATTGTCAATGGTTTATAATGGCCTTCATGATATTATTACAGCATGTAGTAATAATTATTAAATTCATGTTCAAAGTTAATGATCAAAACTTGATTATCTGATTCTGCTCTTTAAATATCTGAAATTTCCTCAAAATTAGCATCACCCAACTTTGGCCCTTCAATAGGAATTCACGTTAGTCTGCTCTGTAGAGTAGACATACAGAATCAAAGAAAGTAAACCTCTAGCTAACATGGCACGTAAAAAGGGGGAGAAAAGAAAACAGAATTATGAAAAAGAAGGGGGAGGAAAAAGGAAACCAAAATAGAGGTGTGACCCAGCATTGAACTCAGGACCTTGGAAGTATAGGCATCATTTTTGTTGAAGTTTTTTTTTTGTTGTCTAAAATATTTTGTCAGAACTATATACCTAGGTTATAATCAAGATGAGTTTGTTAAGACAGTGCTCATCTATTACATTGATATACTGACCCCAGGTTGGCCTAATACTGACCCATAACTAGCATCAATCCCCCATGTATGTAGCATGCATGTTCACAGTGTAATGTTGACTTACTAGTTTTCATTTCTGTAATCCTCATGGAGTAGTCCTACAGATATGGCCACTACCGGTAGGGGAATTCCTACAATTGGAAGGTGGTATGGGAAGATGTGTTAGAGAAGATGGGAGGGGATGTGAAAAGTAATCACAAACTTCATCATTGGAAAGATTTCTGACCCAGCTATATTTTCACATATTAAACAAGAGTGGGTCTTGCACTAAGACCTGTGGCAAATAATTAATATAATATTCATTAAAATGTAGTGCTTTAGACCAGGCAAAATGATTATTTAGAACACTTTAGATGAGGTTAAAGTTGTGGTAATATTTAAAAATTTTGGGTTTCCATATAGGAAAAGCATTTAGTTTTTAACCACAGGTTACAACTAACATTTGTGTTTCCATACAGTAGACAATTTGTTATAAATCCATTCTTGAACATGACTGGAAATTTCCAGCCAAAAACCCGCTCACTTATGATTTAATGTTTTACATTATCGTGGGGGGGGGGGGGGGGGGGGGGGAAGGGGAAAGAAGGGGAAAAAACTCAACCATGACCCAGGAGTTGAACCCAGGGACCTCAGCACTGGTGGTCAGACGAAGCTTCACAACAAGAACAAGATTTCAACAAAGTAACATTTAGACTCCGCGAACTTGTTAGTTCATGGGTAAAAATAGTCAATCATTCTCAAGTGTTTCTAGATATGTGTGCCACAGGTAAAAATTAAATTACGTTTACAACAATTATAAAGTCTGTGTGCACTGAGTTGAGCCCTGGGGAAATGTAAATAACTTCCCAAATACTCAACGAATTTCCAGATTTCCAGGAACAACACTCATGATGCTCCAGAAGTTCTTTTGGAACTATTCCTGAAGAAGTTGACCATCCCTAGATAAATTTAGCTGTATGTCCCATAAGCAAGTACACAGCATTCCACCAAGCGTTAATTGAACATATGAAATGCAAGCGCAAAAGTATCCCTTGGAGGTGGTGATGTCCACCGCAGAGCTCTTCCAGTTCTTCAAGTGGAATGCAGAAAAAGAAGCACAGAACTGATTCTTCTTTGTTTCAGCAGGACTCTAACTCCAAGTACGCTTATACCTTTCAATAACTTCTCACTCAAGGCAAAGTGGCTGAAAGTAAAGGTTTGTTGTTCATGTCAATCTTCTCAAGTGGAGTGATGAAGTGTCCAACTTCAAGAAGTTGGTCAAGAAGAGCAAGGAAGACTATATCCATGCTTTTTGCAATTTGTTCCAAGGATATACAGTGCCTGTTAAAAATAGCCAAGTTCGTCACATATATATCTCTTAGCATTAAGTGATATATATTATTTCTGTATATTCATTATTTATTTTAGTATGCTCTTTATCAGTTGATGAATGAATAAACATGTGTAAGAAAAATGAAGTTAATAAAGAAATATTTAGAGAGGAAAAGAAAAAAACAACAGCAAAATCTTTTTTCTTCTTTTTTTAAAATTTTTGTTGAACACATGGGAAATAAAATCAATAGTAGAAACCAATTATGAGATATGGAATTAGTGGACAAATAATGATGAGGTGTAAGTAACTAAATGTAAGATACATGAATTAATGGATAAATGATGATGATGAGGTGTAAATAGCTAAATATAAGATGCATGAAATAATGATAAATGATGACAAGGTGAAAGTTTGAAGTGGATTGTTACCAGGGATGAGATAGTAGAATTAAGGTAAGATTGGTTGAATAAGTGTTTTTAAGGTGGAAAGGGATGAAGATATTCTAATGTGGAATGGAAGAGAGTTCCACAGTTCTGTGGCAGGGGGCATGAAGGAAAATTGCACAACAGAGGTGCAAGGGAAGTGATTTGGATGTTGGAGGGATGATAGTGATGAGAGGATGGGATAGGAATTGATGCTGGGTGGACGATATCTGGAGGAAAATAAATCTGGTTGGTAGGCATTTCAATGAGTAGCAGAGGCTTAGCTTGAGCATATCTGCTTGAAAGGGTGGATGGTACAAACACAATGTCTATGATAGAAGGTACACCAGCATGAGAGAAGTGAGTTGGGATGGGACTATTTGATTGAGGGAGAAAAGATAAAGATCAGAAATTGGCTGAAGTTTGCACTGCATCGCTTCTGTAATTAACCGCTGACTTCCAGGGCTCAAGTCAGCTCGAACAGACTTTAGTTCTATCATAGCATGAATAACAATTACCACATAATCCATGCAGTGATTGGCTACAATCTTAACCTTGTGTCTGTAGACTTATTACTTGAGTTTGGAGTGACATTTTTTTAGAAAATTAAAAAAAAAAGAAGTTACCGTTGGAGCAATATTTGAGTTGTGATCTGTAGTTTTTTACTTTTTGATTTTGATTTTGCTAAATGAATCTCTTCAAAAGTTGAGCCAGTGATTGAATATCCAGGAAGAATCAAACTATGCAACACTGATGCATGTATATTGAGGTATGAAGTAAAAAACAATTGTAGAACTCCACAGAAATGGTACTATGTTGCCAAAAACTTCATAACAAATGTCACTACTACCCCAGCTATAGCAAATATTAATGAAAAATTAGAGTTTCATATCCATCAATTTTATTATATTTTCTCATGCGCAGACAAGCTCAAAAGATAACATTAAAGATAGCTGTAGCTGCATAGTACTATACATGATTTTTTCCTTCAAAAACAACAAAGAAAAACAAAAAAAAAACAACCAAAATATACACACTGACATTCTTAACTATTAGTTATGTTTGTGAACATATGGTTTTATCTTCCCATCATGTAGCTGGTTTGTGGGGTTCAACTATATCACAGGTTTACCACAGGCTTTCTTTATAAGTAAAAAAATAATAATAAAAATTTAAAAACTCAAGCAATTCATGGATAAGAGGATGGCCAATATATAAATTCTAATTAAGGGGGTTATAAGAGGAATTTCAATATTAATTTTAATTACAGGTGTTATAAGAGGAATGTTCAATATTAATTTTAATTACGGGTGTCCTTTAAAAAATCTATTTTATCCTATATAAAAAGGAATGTGTATGTCCGTCCAAAACAGATTGGTCTCTCTCTCTTCCCAATTTAATCACCCACTTAATCTCCCATTTTTAGTGTCCTGACGCATTCAGAATCCTGCTATTGGATTTTAACATTGGTAAGTTACTCCTCCGGTCAAGTTATTTATGTAAGCCGAGTTGTCTCTAGGTCTAAGGGTTTGGCAATATAGCAAAGTTGATACTCGATCGGAGCAGTCCACCAGCTAGTTTTTGAAAAACAGGAGTATATTAATAATTACAGAAGCTATCTTTTTAATTAATAACAAGATATCCTGATGTTTTTTTCTTTTATAAATTTCTTAATAATCCTTTAATCTAAGATATTGTTTGATACACTTACCCCAGGGTAAAATGAGGAAGAGATAGAACTTCTTAGCAAACTTATGAAATACTCTGACTACTAGCAGATACATCATGATTCCCTCAGCCAACATCCAGAAAAAGGCACAGAGCAAGAAGTAGTGCAGCAGTGCAGCCACAAATATGCACAGCACCTAGATGTGAGATAAGAAGGGGAAAACAAATTAAGCTAGAAGAAATGGTAATTGCATAGTAAATTGATGGTTAGGAATCGTATTAAACTTTTAGAGGGGGATCTAAGCAAAGATGCGTAGTTGAGAGACCACGCTTCCACTGAAACAAGGGGGAGTCTTGTTTAGAGGCAGCAGTTAAGAATATTGTGCAATGTATGAAAGTATGACACACAGATGTCGCCAATAAAGCTGTCTAATTTACGTGCCAGCAGACGCGGTTAAACATAAGGTTTTAGTTTTTGTCATAAAAGGCGTAAAGGAACAGTCCATAAATATTTGGCAAGATGATATCTCTGCAGTGTGGATATTAAGGCGTAGAGATACTGACATGTGTAACAATACAAGCTGAGGTTATATTGCTGCATTACAAAACAGCAGAAAGACAAGTATAGTTTACCCAACTGCTAATAGACTAATTATTGCAATGGTGAAGACGATTCAGTAGACATCGCTGAGTATGTGTTCATATATGTAATGAAAATGAGTTCTGCAGAATATTTACACTTCTGTGTGTTGATAATTCACATCTTCTTCATACATCCTTCCATACATCAAGTCACATCTCTGCAGGAAGGAACTGGCTTCTGATATGGTTGGATAAGTAACCTCACCCCAGTCATATAAAATTGGAAGTAAATCAAATCACTTTAAGGCTAGCTTGTAATTCTATAGATTGCATAAAAGCAATAAAGAATTTTTTAAACATTGGACTATTAGATAAAGAAAACAATACTGTATCTGTGTACACCACAAGTTGCATGACCTTTACAAAATTTCAAGATACCCACTGGACAAGAACCCTTAACTTGTCCTTTATCAGCTTTGTAACATATTTCGGATAGAGTCTTTGACCATCACTTCTTTCTTCATGCAGTATAATAATTGGTTTATTTCATTTTAAAATGGGGTCCTATCATCACAAATATGAAATTAGAGGAACAGTAGCAATTGGACTGGAGCTACCAGACAAACTTGAATCAGAGCCTATGCAGAAGAAGGGACTGTTAGAAAAATCCTTAAAATTCCTGAGGATAATAGTCATAGGGCTGCAGAAAGAATCAAGATCCTTCCTTACCAGGGAATCCCTGACTTTTGCTAAAAATTCACCGCTTTTTTCAGGGCCTTGGTAATTTCGTAATTAAACTTTCACTCTCCCAATTTGTTTCCTAAAATCACTACTAATTCAAAAACACTACTTTTGACAATGATGCTCAAGACTACTCCACCTTCTCCAGAGATTAACCTCCTTTGAATATGCTGGCTTCCTTTCAATGGAAATGTAATTACAACACAAATAATAAATAATTTAATAATTAATCACCTAATTATAATTATAGAAAATTAGTGTGCCTCCTCCTAATCTGGCCAGTAATCGACATGTAACAAATCAACTCAATAAATAACAAATGAACTTGAAGCATAATTTACAAATAACAATCAATTCAGGTCCCTAATCAATAAGTAACAAAGAAATTCTGTGTGCATATATGAGTGCTCTCCATTTAACCCACGATTTTCAAATGATTTTTAAGCATTTAACCATGTCAGAATTTGAAGGGGGAAAATGGGGAAAAAAAGAAAGAAAAGGAAAGAAGGAAGGAAATAAGAGAAGAAAAGGGAGAGAGGGGGGAAGGAAAAAGGAAGGAAAGAAAAAAAAAAGGGAAAAAAAGAAAAGGGGGAAAAATCAACCCAGTCCAGGTTTGAATCATTGACTTTCAGCCTAAGAGGTCTGTGCTTTAACCACTGAATCATGATTTTCTTATTTTAAATTTGAAATCTATTCGTCTACACCAGGGGTTACATGTTCAGGATTCTTTGGGATAAAAAACATTGCCTGGTACCAAAGGATCACACATGCAAAGTTTCATTAAAATCCATTCAACAGTTTGGCTGTGAAGCTTGGACGGACATACATACATACATACATACATACATACATACATACATACATACATACATACATACATACATACTTAGATATTGTGACGGATTTCGCTTCCCACTTTTATCAAGGAAAAATGGGAACCATCTATGACAGCCTCCAATTCTATCATATTCAAATTTTTAACCAATTAGAAATACCAATATATATAGCTTTAATTAATCCACATCCTCAATAATTATTCTTATCTTATGTATATTTATGCAGTGTAGTTATGGGACTTCGCTAGCACTTACATGATTGAAGGTGGCAAACTTCACTCCAGCTACAAATACTAAGAATACCAGCAGTAGAGCCAAGCTCAGATTGAAATGCAGGTGGAGAAGTACTCCTTTCCTCATTTTTTTCCTGAAGTAAAATGAATGTTACACACACACACCACACACACACCACACACACCACACACACACACCACACACATGCACACCACACACACACACCACACACATGCACACGCACACAGTTAGTGCATTCAACAAAAAGAGAGGCTCAAATGCATACCAAACCCAAGCAGTCATGTACACCATTATCATATTGTGAGGTTAATAGTTAGAATAAAATCGTAAGTGAAAAAGTTTACTACAAATGAGCAATACTGCAATGCAGTGTGAGTGAAACTCTTATACACATAAATGCGAGTACTTATTTTGATGTAGTAAACAATAAATCTAAAAACTTTGAAGCAACAGCTTTTGTATATGTATTAACTCCCGCAGCATAAACTATAGAGCCAGCAAAGAAAATTGTACTCTAAGTGAACTGCATGCCATAACAACATCATCCTAATTTTATGGTCGTGTGGATGGAGTATAGGACACATGCACATGTGGTCGTGTGAACGGAGTATAGGACACATACACATGTGGTCGTGTGGATGGAGTATAGGACACATACACATGTGGTTGTGTGGATGGAGTATAGGACACATACACATGTGGTCGTGTGGATGGAGTATAGGACACATACACATGTGGTTGTGTGGATGGAGTATAGGACACATACACATGTGGTTGTGTAGATGATGTATGTGATACAGTGTACATGTACCTCCATATCAACAGGATTATGAGAGTTAGTAGTAGACAGATAATTGAGATGCCACATCCGATGTACGTCACAATATCAAGAGCTAGCCCCTCATCAGCATTGCTCACAAAATCTCCTGTGGGACTGACCTAAATATTTTGGTGAGAAAATGAGAAAGGATATTGTGGGAGTGAGGTAAGGGTGGGGCGAGGGGAGAGGGGGGGAGGGGAAGAAGATCAAATTTTGGTTCTTTACAAATAAAATTTAAAAAAGTCAGTGATGGCTGAGAAGCCCTTTTTACATCCCAATAAGCATGACTTCATTATTAAAAGAGAGAAAACAAGGTTGTACGAAACTCTCCTTTTTTTGTTGTTGTTGGTAAGATTAGTACATAAAATGCTTTACCACTATATTACTCCCCCAACAACAAAAATAAACTGCCTGAAAGCATTTCCTTTGAGCCCACAAAACTCTGCCGACTTTAAGTTGGATTGCAAAACCACAAATTTAAATATATTGCTTCAATTTAGCTATTTCGCCAATTTTTTTTTTGTAGATTTATAAAATATTTTTATTAATGTTGGCCCTTCAATGAAAAGCTAGTCATGATCTATTTATTATGACAACACAAACTTGTAATGGGAGTTCTATTTACTTACTAAAACAGCAAAACTGGTAAGGTGAGTGGAGGTACAAGTGATGGTGGCATCTTCATTGATTTTGGTCGTCAAGTTAAATGAACTCCATATGCTGTGATGCAATGAAAAAAGCAACAAATTTCAGTTGTAAAAATGAAATAACTTCACCATTGCACATTTATATCATATATTTTGTTGTTTACATGCATAAAAATAGAATACTCATCCCTTTCTATTTAAAAATGATGTGCAGTAATCATAAAGTTAAATATACACACGCGCACACGCAAGCACATGCCAGTTGGTATTAATAATATGAGGCAATATGAGGCAGATGTGTCAGTATCCAAAATTACCTTTTCGGTGCATATTACTGCAAACAATAGTTTAGTGGTGTTGGTTTTTTAACTCCTGCTTATTGCCAGCACATACATGTTTATTCTCGATGAAAAATCTTATAATTGAGGAACATACACTGTCAATATTTTGTTCTTCTTTCAATAATGATGGCAGATCATATTGATTTCTATTACATCCAAGGGGAGTTGGAGCAGATTTAATGTATACATATATAATAGAAATAGAAATGTTCCATTCTGTTGGTGCACCTGATTCAGTCTGCAAATTATCAGTACAGATATTGCCAGAATGGGAACCATCTACAGATAAACACTCAGATTATGGGCATTATTTGTCTTTCACACTTGAGCTAGAACCCATTGAATCATTTTTGACATGTGACCTGTCCATACCACTGAAGTAAGACAGTGAGACAGTGAGACAGTGAGACAGTGAGACAGTGAGACAGTGAGACAGTGAGACAGTGAGACAGTGAGACAGTGAGACAGTGAGACAGTGAGGGGTAGATGGATGCTATTCATGAACCACCATTCAAGAGACGATAATTTCTAATTTAAAAACAACAACAATTCAATCATGCAGCAAAAATTCATTACACAAATTTGTTATTATTATTCTTGCTGTCTAATATAAAACAAGAATACAAATGCCTGTAATTCCTGATGTATTGCTGTAATGCTAAGCATTGTGAATTATTTTTTAATGGACAGGAATTATGATCACAACTTACAATTTATAAGTATCCAAGAATACGCATTGATACTTGTGGGTATCATTTATACTTTCCTAGTAGTATAACAACAAATAATAATAAAAAAAGACATTAAAGGGGTCAACATGAGGATGGGGAGGGGTACCATCTAGGATAAAGGTAACCTGATTGTAAGATTTTCTTTCTAGTTTGATGCAATAATGGGCACATACTTATCATTGAGATATTTTATGTTCATCAGTTATAGAAAACTCTTCTCCCCACCCCAATTGCCCAACCATACTCTCTCCCCAATATAATACTGTGATCACTTCAACACTTCCCATGATCTCCCTTAACCTAACCCATTTATCTCGTACCTCTAAATGATATTGGGTATCACTATGATTTATCTTATTACAAAACCGAGTGATACCCATACTTGATAGCTAGCTTGTACAAGAATTCAACTTGCAGGACCATGTATCTCAGATAGTTTTCCTTTTTAAATCTTAATGGGTTTCTGAAGTAAACAAATAATTAGGTGCACTGAAGTATTGCAGAAACCCTAAGAAATTAAAGACACAGTCAATACAAGGGAGGAACCGAAGTGACTCTTAGTAATATGCTGGTTGGAAAATGTTATATTAATGTACAGGTAATTTAAGTATAGAAAATAATATTTTCAGACAGATCGGTAATAAAACTTACATTTAGTGTAAATGTAATCTCTATTGGCTTATTGTTAAACTCGCTCCTCTGGTTGAAGCATCCAATTACATGTGCTGCCAATACCGCACTGGCTGGTTCTTCGAGATGACTGCAAATGCAACCAAACAAATAAATAAAATAGCTTAACTCAAATGTGCATCAGATTTAACATTCATAAGAATTTTGATGGCAAGCTGGACTAGCTTCCAGAAACCATAGAAAAATTTTTTCCTAAAACTGACCCTGCTCTCTGAACAGCATATCTTGTTCTTTAAATATGAAGCCCATAAAAGGGGGAGAAGGCATATTAATTATGTGTACATGTATGTAAGAGTAAAGAAATGAATATTTGTTTGCTGTACCCCTGAAACATGAAAAAGTGAAAGGTTACAGATATAGCCATATGAGACAATTAATTACGATAACAAACTTGGACTTTGAGGTTTTTCTTGTAACCATTTAAAAAACCTGGGTCATTCCAATATTGAGTGTACTAATTAAGGGGGGGAGGAAAAACATGAATAAGTATTGATATTAAAAATTAAAAATTTTTTTAATTATGTGAATTTAAAAAGGCAAGAAATTTCTTATATGTTTTTGGGGATGACCTACCCACTTAACTTAAAAAATATTTAGGATTGAGGGGGAAAATAATGTTATCACCAAGTAGAGAAAATCCTTGACTATACAGATGTTCACTTCACAGCACACAAATTTTGGCTTCATTATACAGTATAATCACTTGTTTAAATCCTACATGCATGTAAAGAAATAACTTAACATATAGTTGGATGCATCATTAGTAGGACATCAATTCTACTCAAGATGCACTAGTTCTCACTCCAGATGTTCAGATTCAGCTATTTCCTTGGCCTCAGTGTAACTAAGTGTTAGAGTAAAAAAAGACCATGTTGGTATTCAGGCCCATAGCCAGGATTTTTGAAAGGGGGGGGGGGTTCCTTTTTTGGGAAGGGGGGTATTAACCTAATTCTCATTAATTATTCATGAGATATATATATATATGTACTGTCACTTTGTTGTCACTCATTCCCTACCCTTAATCTTATTGCCAAATGAAAGCTTAGTTCAAATGCTTTCCAATGATATGCTTCATGGCATGTTCAAGTGTCCCACATTCTCAAGTATTATTGTGAAGTACCATACAAATTTCACCAAATATGGTTAAAAAATATGGCCATGCATACTGGCAAAACAGTTCTACATAATGTAATAAATTTATGTGTATATATATGTATATATACATGTGTATATATATATATAAGAAGACCTATGTAACTGTGTAGCTGTGTAACTATGTTCATCTGTTTCTCAAAATCCCTCTGTTAGATTATGACCAAACTTTTAGGGATGGAGGAGACCCACCCTGAGATGGTTTTATGCCAGGTGGCATGTCTGAGAAAAAACAGAATTTGTCTGTCTATCTGTTTGTTGGTCTGTCTGTCTGTATGTTTGTACCATCATTCTGGCCAAACCGGTAGGTGAATTTCTCTGAAACTCGGCATGATGATAGGTTTTGACCCAACTTAAAACATGGGCTAAAAATTTCATAAAATGGTTACCATGGTAATGAGAAAAAGCCAAAAATGGTATTTTTTCCAGAAAAACCATTGGAGCTAGAGATCTAAAACTTGGTATGAATATACACTTCATTCTGGGAGTAACTGGGCTGTGTCCCACCTGGCCACACCTCTTCCTTTCTCTGTGTAAGGCTATTAATGCCAAAAATAATATTTCAGCAAAATCACTTGAACCTAGGGAGTTAAACCAATGAACCCATAAATATTTAGAATCAGTATAATCTGAGGAATGTTTTAAGTACATTTATATGACCACACCCACTTCTGTTTTCGTGTCAGGACCAAAAGAGGACAAAAATGGTACTTTGGCCAAACAAACCCTTGGAGCGACAGATTTGATATATGGTTTGTATACGCAACTTTGACTATAATGTTTGATGTTGAAATTGACCAGGCAACGCCGGGTATATGTTGCTAGTATATATATATATATATTGCATATAGTGTCCCGAGTTGAATCCCAGCTGGCAACCTTCATTAGAGGTGGATCATAGATTGAGGCACACTACAGTGGACATAGACCTCCTTCAATATTTACTAGAAGAGTTCTGTCGCAGTGCAAAGGCAACTCAGCATTAAACTGGACCTTTTGAATAATCAGAGTGATGATGTTTTATTACTTTGAAAGATAAATATGTGAACAAATCATGTGCTGCAATAGATCTACATGTAATATCCATTCTATAAAGTATGAATAGTCTGTTTGTCTGTCCGTCTGTGCGTCGTCGGGTTCATGCTTGAACAATTGAAGTTAGACTACAAACCCATATATATTTACAATCAGTATCACCAGGGAATGTTTTAAGCACGTCTATGTGGCCACACCCCTTTTCCATACTAAAAAAAAAGAAAGAAAAGTATTTTTCTGGGAAAAAAAAATTGAGCTACAGGCCTAAAACTTTGGCATACAGACACAACTTGACTCTGTGAATAACAAAGGGTGGGTCCCATCTGGCCACACATCTTCCTCTTAGTGTGTAAGGCTAAAATTGTTAAAAATGGTAGTCAAAAAAAAAACTGTTTGACCTAATCACATGTTCACTTTTGTTTCAAAAAGTCTACAAAATGTTTTCAAAGCAGACACTTTGTGACTATGTGGGTTGAATAACTGCCCATAGGGCGGGTTTTTCACTAGTATTCATAAAATATCAACCTATATATAGAGTTATAAAAAAAATTTTTCCTTTAGTTTCAAATACAATATGTACTAACAGTTAATTAAAAGGATCTTTACCCCAGTAAATGCGATGAAAATATCAGGTGTTACCAGGCCAGAAATAAATTTGTGATGAAGATAGCTTTTTATATTTTACAAATAGAGGATGGTCAGTCAATTAGCAATCCAATCCACTCACAGGACATATTGGATGCTTCATTATATCCCCGTCCTCAAACATATTTGATATCCAGATCTAATTGGTACCGGCCATCGAGGACGGAAGTAGCAATTACCTAGCCAGTAACTTTAGTTAATTTGGCATATTGCAAAAAATCCTCTCTGATGTCATGGTGTACAAGTTGCACACATATATGAATTACTTCTTTATTTAAAGAAATTATTTCATCCACCATTATAAAAAAAAAAGATTTGTAATTCTTATTTTATCAACTAAATATTTTTAATTATGTTCTTACCTGAATTAATTATTTTCATTTTGTACGTGGGGTGATGTGTATGTGGTATTCTTTAGCTTTGGTCTTTCAAGGCAAGCATTTATGACAGAGTTATACTTAGCCAATTGAATACCTTCATTAATGCCAAAATAACTTCCTGGTTACCATTATATCAAGGTCTACCATCTTCCCTAAGTGCCAAGCGTTACCATCCACAAAATAAAATACACTCTGGTAGAACAATGAATTGCGTCTATTTTCCTCAATAGCTTTAGCCAGTGCAGAATTAATGCATACATCTACATTGTGCTGTGGATTTTCTACAGATTGGACAAAAGTACTTCAATCTGCCATTGTATTAAGGTGGTACAGAGTAGAGGAATGACTATCTATTATGTTATTGACAAGAATTCCATACTTATTCCTATCTTCTACAAACAAACTAAAGAAAATACAAAATCTACTATCCAATCAATAACTTATTATATACCAACCAAGAATATTTTATAGCCATTTCACCTGAAAGCAACAACTATACAAAATACTCCTTGGGGAAAGGGAAAGTTTCGGAAAAAACAAAATGTTTTAAAAATTTAAGATTTGATCTTTATCCAAAGAATTTACCACACCAATTGCTTCAGTAGTGGGCATAATAAGCATAAAAATTTTTTAAAATGATGACATCTTAACTTTCTTTAGATAAACTGTAAGGGCCACCATTACCACCAAGATGGTTCAAACTTGCACAACTAATATTTAGCAGCTGATCCCATGCTAAGATTTTAACAACCGCCATCAATAGTACTAATTACAGGTATATGATTTACATCAGCAACACCGTCACTAATGACAATAGAAATGGACAGTGGACATTGTGCCTTCACGTACTTCGAAAGATCATCACTTCTGGAAGTTGCCCTCTTCTCCCAGCAAGCCTTGCCTCCATATTAAGTTTAACTAGATGTCCCAATATCAGGACCACCATTACCATCTACATCATGATGATTTAAACCTTCATAACCAGCAGAAGGTCCCAACCTAAGATTATCACTGACACAAATGCGACCAAAATTACTGAACATAGGTACATAGTTCACATCAGCAACACCATAACCACTGAGGATAGACATTACAGGGGCGGCTTGAGCCCCTCACTTTTTGGTAGGTGGGGGCAGAACCCCCCACATATTTTTTGAACAATGATGTCAATGTATGAATGAAGTAGCTGTAACTCAATTCTCCCCCCCCCCCCCCCCCCTTTTGCTCACTGGGACAGAGAGAGTGAGCACATTTTAAAATGGTATTATGTGATTATGTGTCGACATACATATGCAGGTATCTGCTAAAATGTCTATGTGTAGATACACTTAACACCACCACCACCTAACACCACCTAACACCACCACCACCTAACACCACCACCACCTAACACCACCACCACCTAACACCACCACCACCTAACACCACCACCACCTAACACCACCACCACCTAACACCACCGCATGTGAACCACTAACAGTATTTATCATGAATAATCTTGCATTCTGCCAGCTTGCTTTGAAATCAGAACCAGCTGGAAGTTTATTTTGCCAAAATGGCTAAGAGAATGAGACAGGCAAGCTTGCTTGATCATCAGGAAAGAGACAGACTGCTAGAGTTCAGCCAAAGATAATTCTTGAAGATTAGGTCAGCCTGAAATTGACCCTGTAACTGAGGCAGTCAAAGATAATGGGGATATTTAACATCTGAGATCAGTGATCCCACTTTCAGAATAGCTGAAATTCCATGTTTTACATCAAACCAGGCAATTGGTAGCTCTAGTAGTTTTAATGAATACAGACTAACACCAACCATTTCAGTCTAAAAATAAAGAAATTAAATACTCTTGGGTCTCTCAAACAATGGTCAAAATTTTATGGCTAGTTGATTACTACTTTATACACACAAGCAGTTGACAGATAACTGTGGTCTCATTGAATTAGCCAGACAATTTTGTGCAGTGTTGGATGAACGCAGGGAGCATTTTGGTGCATTTATATAGCTCTGTTTTTTCCTCACACTTGATTTATCAAATTCTCATGATTATCAATATCTCCACTAATACTCTTGGTAGTGCTTATGTTCCCCCCCTCCCATTTAAAAATTAAATATATGCATTGCTTGCATGTAGGGAATAAATCTTGTCATCCTCCCTTGCCTGCTTATATTAGGTAAACTGAGCCCCCTCAATAATTTGAAGTTTGAGCCACCCCTGCATTGGAAGTGAACACTCCAGCTGAAGTACCTGAGAAACCATCACTTCTGGTAGCAGCCATCTTGCTCCCAGCAAGCCTAACTCCCATCTAATACACAAGGGAGTTGAGAGATTCAGGGAAAGGGTAGGAGGTGCTGACTCACAGTTACACAGTGACACACTACAGCAGTAGACGGTCATGCAGAGCTCCAGATAATCTGATACACTTCAAAACTGAACGTGGGAGGACCCTGACTGACTGACTGACTCTCGGTGGTGTGCACATGGGTACTTGCGGAGAGAAATATTATTATATTTTAAAAAAATTTTTTTTTTTCCTCCCCCCCTCCCCCCCCCCCAAAGGGGGATTCGGTCGAACCCCTCGAACCCCCCCTGGCTATGGACCTGGTATTGCGTACCTGATGTCTGTGTTGTTAGAGACTGTATTGCGCAGATGCTCCATGAAGTTGTCAATAATACTCACTGAAATCATTATGGATGCATCTAAAAAATAAATAAATATGTCATAATGACACCATATGAATATTTGGTGGCTACTAGCTATGCTCAAATGAGATGGACACAGTTTGCTATACATAAAAGTATATAGTGTAACCATCTTAAAAGCAAATATTAATTGTGGTGAAATAAAAATTTGTAAAAAAATGTATTTAAAATCACTTACCGTCATTACTAGCATTTTCCTTGCAGAAAGTTGTGAATAAAAATTTGATGGAAGCTCTGTTAAGAATTGCAGATCCATTATTATCTTCATCTAAATTTTAAAGAAACATATATAGTAAGTTGGCTGAAATATAGTTACATTTTTCTGCCCTAGACAAATAGAGACAACACCACAATGTCAATACCTGAAATTTTTCATTTCAACCTACTGATGACATAAAGAAACAAAATAAAACTAAACTTCTTATCTTCTGCCCGTACACTATAAACAAAAGTAGCTATGTTAATCTTTTACAAGAACAAGGGATGAATTAGTTTTCTATGCAAAGGATGGGAACACAGAATTACTAACTGCACCACTCAAACTAAGCTGCTAAAGTTGACCTCTTAGGTACATACACCAGGGGATTATCAGTGTCAGGTACACCATAGCATATCATCTAATCTTACTATTCAAATGAATTCCACTAACATTGAACTTACTTGAGGGAAAACGAAATATACTTGCATTCTGCTGGAGTCGGTGATTTCGAACATTAAAAGCTAAAGAAAAAAAGAAAGAACGTATTTAAGGTATGAAAAATTGTTAAGGGATAGCTGCACAATCAAAATGGAGGGGGGTAGGGGCATAGCCTGGATAACACAGTGGACAGCAACGATGTAATTGAAGATCCAATACTATCCACTGTAACAATAATTGGACTGTGTGTTTGTGACATTCACTCTGTACCTAGAACGAATCATTTAGCATAGCACCTGTCCTATGGACAGAGACAACAAACACCTCTTCATGTAATTCTAGATTTGCTATCTCATCCCAGATGCTTGGGCCCACAGGGATCAAAAAGAAGAAAAGAAAGGATCAGAAAGTGGTTTTGGCAAAGTTTTACTTACCTATGTGTTTACACAATTGAGATTTGTAGTAAGTAGGGTGGTTTACTCAGACATAGGGTTGTGACCCCAACCAGGGAATTTAAAAAAAGCCCCACTGGCAAGTTTTTACTCTAATCTTCATCAAACTTCCTTTTAACCACCTCAGGGTGATCCCCATCATACCCTCTGGAATTTGAGCCCTTTAGGCCCAGTCATCTAGGAGGAGTTATTGAATAAAACAAACAAACAAACAAGTGTCTGTCTGTCTGTCTGTCTGTCTGTCTGTCTGTCTGTCTGTCTGTCTGTCTGTCTGTCTGTCTGTCTGTACTAAACACCTAAATGGAACTTCCAATCACCATGAAATTTTTACATTTATTTGGGGGACATCTGGGAGTGCATAGATTAAACTTCGTTTTGGGGAATGCTCTGTGAGAAATGAAAAAAAGAATTCAAAAGTATCCCTACACAGAAAAAATCCTAAGAAATCATGGCCAATCGATTAAGGCACAGGTGTCCCAAGTTGAAGTCTGTGGTTTGTATTCTGGACTTGGGGCTTTTTTAACCTTCACTTTTCCCATTTCCACATCCTTTTCCCCCCTGATTGTTCACACAAAAAGCCTCTATATAGCAAATACATTAAGCAAACTGAAAATGTTGGTTATTACAGGAGGCCGAAGAGCTAATTAACTTTTTTTTTTAAATAATCGCTAACACTATCCATTTCATTCAAAATCACACCTTATGGACCTGATCGTTCAGAATTACACCATGCCTCCAACATATTCTGATCTTTTCAAAACAAAGTCAACAGGCAACGTTAGGAATCAACCTTTCAGAATTACAGAATGCTTTCTAAACATCCTGGCCTTTCTAAAAAAAAATCAACAGACAACCTGGTTGCATGTCTACTTACGAGCTGCTGTAATTTGAATGAAGCCACAAGGTCTAGAAATGGTGTTTTGAGTGGCTTCATTCATGTTTCATGTTGACATTGGCACATGCAATGTTGGGTAAACCTTCTAATTTATTACAATGTAGATCTGTTGTCCGTTAGAAAAAAAAAAGATGCTATAATATCAGCATAATGTATATAGCTATTTTAATGAGTTGCAATATTAAATTATCATATTATATGTACAAATAGAGATGATTACTCTAAACACAAATTCTTATGACAAATTCGGTGAGTTAATTCTTTGGTGTTTCGTTTCTAGCACATATAAGGTGATTTCAACCTGAATAAATGTTGGTTCAATGTATGTCCTCCCAGAAAAGTAAACATATATCACTAAAACTGTTAATAAATTATAAAGTTTGGATGGTGGTCGTGGGACCCGCAGTTCAAAAGGGTTCCCCCCCCTCCTCCGACAGTTACGAGGGCACACAAGAAAACAGGGAGTTAGCACAAATAATAATATAGATTGTGTTAATTATTCTTCTAAAATGAATGTAGTGCTCATACCAATATTTCCAGTTTCATACGTATATCTACTTTCTCTTCCAGTGTGACATAGTTGATCCTTATTGCATTCCACTCCAGTGAGAAGAGACATTAAATCACTGGTCTCCTAGGAAAATACAACAAAATTTTATTTCCTAATTATTAATAATAATAAAACAGAACTTCACATATTTTTACCAGGTTGATGAAAGTATTGTTAATGGTGCATATTCTATTTCCTTAACAAACTAACTATACTTTGCTATCTCACCAACTAAATGAAGTTGGCTTCAGAAAAAAATATTTGAAAAATATCAACTACCTAATAATAAAATTAAGTAGATGTGCTGTGTTGTTCATTCACCAATAGCAGAGATCAACACTGCATACCTCCAGCGGATCAAAAATCCGAAATAAAGCATATGGAGAGCAAATGAGAAAGAGAAAAAAAAATACTAAAAATAAGAACACACATAGTCACAGGGTAAAATTATCATGCAATTAGGCAGGAAATTCAAATGACATCGGATATTAAAAATCCAATTTTAATCAGGCCCATCTGCTGAAATTTAAAATTTTCTATTGAAATACCCACCCAGCCATTGTGAATCTACCTTTGGCCTCCTGTAGTTACAAACGTATGTATGTATGTATGTATGTATGTATGTATGTATGTATGTATGTATGTATGTATGTATGTATGTATGTATGTATGTATGTATGTATGCATGCATGCATGCATGTACATATGTCCAAGCATCACAGCCAAATGGTTAAATGGATTTTGATGGCATTTGCAGGCATGATCCTTGGGTAACTGGCAAGGCTTTAAACCCCAAAGAAACCTGAATATGAAATCCCTGGTAGGGGAAATTGGAATTCAAATATTCCATTTAAAAAAAAAAACCCTTAAAAATTGTGCCTCAGTGATTAAAGCACAGGTTTTCTTTAGCTGAAAGTCAGCAGTTCAAACCTGGACCAGATTATTTTCTCTTTGCTTTCCCCCTTTTCCTTCCCTTCTTCCTTCCTTCATTTTTTCTTCCACCTTTTCCTCCTTCCTTCTTTATTCCCCCCCCCCCCCCATTTTTTTTTTTTATCTTCAAATTCTGACATGCTAAAAAATCATTTGAAAATTGGTATGTTTAAGAGAAAGTATTCAGACATGCATACACAGAATTTCCTTGTTACTTATTTATTAGGGACCTGAATAGATTGTTATTTGTAAATTATGACTCAAATAGATTTGTTATTTATTGAGTTGAATTTTTTACATGTAGATGACTGACCAGAGTAGGAGGAAGCACACTTGCACACATATGTAATTGCAATTAAGTAACTGACTTGAATTACTTATTATTGCTATATTGCAATTTCTATTGGAGGGAAGTAAACATATTTAAAGGAGGCTGTTCTCAGGAGAATGTGAAGAAGTCTTGAGCAGTGATGCCAGTAGTAAAATTCCCTCATAAGTAGAGTATTTTGGATATAAATTGGGAGGGGGTTGAAAGTTTGATTGGGAAATTGCAAAAGCCCTAAAAAAAAGTAGTGAATTTTCAGGAGTCACGGATTCCAGATAAAGTGGAATCAGAGGGGAGTGAAAGAATAGTCCTTCAAGTTCCTGAGGATAATATTTACAAGGCTGCAGAAAGTATCAAGCTCTTTGCCAGGACAGCTCCAGTCCAATTGCCACAATTCTTGCAAACTAGACCTGAAGAAAGAATATCTGTGTCCTATCCACCATTCTCTCCACAGGGAGAACTGGAGTCTAAGTGCCCTATGATCAAGGAGCTGGCCCGGGACAGCAGCAGAACAGAGAATTTCTGGCTGGATGTGCATTCATACAAGGATTATAGGGGAAACCATATGGTCTAGAAATGGTGTTTTGAGTGTCTTTAACCATGTTTTATGTGCCATTAGCTTCGGCAACATAGATGCATATGATGGTCTGAACCATTGGATGTTTACATGTCTAATATCTTCCCCACCCCCCCCCCCAAAATCAACCGGCAGTTCTGGTTGCACACCTACTTATGAACTGCTGCTAGTTGATTAAAACCACAAGATTTAAATATAGTGTCTGAGTGAGAGGTTTCAATTATGTTTCATGTTGCCATCAACCCGGGCAATGCCAGGTATACCTGCTAGTGTTTTATATAGGAGTAGGAGGGGGGGGGGGGGGGGCTTTGTAGGGCATTGCACTGTGAATTTAGCTATTCCAAAGTAAATATTATGAAAGACCTTGCCCATTTTGAATTGAAAGGGCTGTTCTATAAAGGAAGTCAGAAAATTGTGGATACAACTTTAGTATAAGTGTCCTTTTGATCTCATCTAGGTCATATGTATGCGTGCACGCACACGCACACTCTCTCTCTGCCTGTCTCCCTCTAAGTAAAAGGAAGTGTCTGTCTGTACGTCTGTGTTCACTTTTTTTCCCTCCACAGCTACATGCCCCAGGGAGTTAAAAGCTTGTTTATGGGGGTGATCGCAATCCAGGGAATGTCTTGGACTATGCACCATCAGGGTAGGGTGGGGGCACAAAAAAAAAAAAAAAAAAAAAAAAAAAAAAAAAAAAAAAAAAAAAAAAAATTCTGTTAACAAACGTCCAGAAGATTTCCATTGGAATATTTAAAAATAAATAACGGTTTATGCAGGTTTCGTAGCTGCTCCAGGTTTGTTTTACAAGAAAATCATGAGAAGTAGTCCACAGGAAGTTTTTGATGTCATAAGGCAGTATCTATATATTAATATCATGTTTATATACCTCTCCAACCAGAACAAAGCTGAACCAACCCGAGGTCTTGAATTAAGCCACATCCTGAATTAAGTCAAGCCACACAAGTAGGGACCACTGAAATCTATATAAATATAGGAAAAATGTCTATATTTGGCATTTGCATAATCCCCAAGATAAACCAAACAGTGAGTCCACAATGACTGAGCCATAGTGACACAAAAAGGGTAATTGAGGCAGGAGAGTGCCTTTCAATGGATCCTGTTTGCCTCCAACTATGCTGGAGCTAAAGGCTTCAGCAAATCTCAGCTAAGAAGCTAATCTGCAGCAGTTAGATCATTTATCTCACCACAATCACGGTGTCACAGTTTTTGATTTTCCCCAGTCTGAGAATACCACCCCATTCAATGTGAATGCAGGCGTATGAGTGTTTCATTTCTGTGAAGCAGCTGCTGGAATCAGTTTGTCGAGCTCATCGTTTTCTGTTCGAATAGATATTCTCTTAGATTTGGCATTGCAGCTAGTCCCAAATAAATTAATCCAATATAGAGCATTAACAAGGAAGGAAGCCTTGTAGAATACCACAAGACCATCAGCAGTGTCTTGTTATTTACTTCCATCTACTTTAGTTATCCTTGGCAATGCCAGGCTATAATACTAGTCCAAAATAAGAACAAATACATCCCAAGAGTGAATAACATTTACATCTATCATACGCAAAAACAAAATCCATTGGGATTGATTCCAAAGATTAAACCTCTAGCACACTGATGGTTAGATAATGTTTGCTTTGAACATGTGGTATATCAATGGCCTTGAAAAATCAACAACTACTGAATATCGTTAATGATGTATGTGGCTAGAAGATTCAGGATTTGATGGGGTTGCCTTGGGTGTTTATAAGGAAGTTTTGTGGTCTCAACAATCTACAATTATATTAAGAGGTCTTTGTTGTCTGTGGTGCTTGTTAAAATATACTTTGTTTGTTCAGTAACTGCTCATTGATGATTGGGCTTGAAAGGCTAGAATTTTCAGGATTTGATCAGGGTTACCCTGGGGATGTTCTGAGGAAGTTTTTTTGAAGATCAGGTTGTGTGCTAATTCCTCCCAGACGATTCGTCCTAAAGGGTTCTCAAATTTTAAAGGTTTGGTGGGGGTCACCCTGGAATGGTTATAAATTGTAAGGACATTTTGATGGTCAAAACGTCCTGGTTGTGGTCACAACTTTATGCCTGAGTCAACCACCCCACTTACTACAAACGGCAATTATGCAAACACATAGGTCAGCAAAACTGTGCCCATACCAATTCCAGCTCTTTTTCTTTACTACCTTTTTTTTAACCCTGTAGGGCAGAAGTATCGGGATGTGATAACAAACAAAAGATCTAGGATTATATTAAGAGGTTTTGTTGTCTCTATTCTTACCGGCCACAAAACATTAGCTCAATGTGTAAGTACAAAATATCATGAAAATAAATACTGCAATGGATATATACTAAGTTATTGCATTGCTTATCAGATCCTGTTAAGTGTTCATATTTAATTGACTTACAATTTCCGAAGTCGTGGAAGATAGCTGATTTCCACATATACATTCAATGAACAACTCCTCACAGGGATTAGGAGGGGGGAAATTGGTACAGAGTATGAAATATTGATTTGAATCAGATTTCATGTCATCCAAACATTGAAGCTTATCCATGCAAAATTCCCTGCCATACACAAAAACTGAGTATGCAATATTGAGAGTAAATGTATGATAGATAAGCCATGAAATACTGCAGCTCTTCATTACATCAAAGTAGAATTCCACACTTTTGCTCTGTAAAATATATATTAGAGTGAGTTACATGCATGTCCTACATATTATATTCACCCATGCACTACATATAATATTCACAAATATCATTCATTACATCATAGCAATCAAATATCTTGATCTATAAAACTAATATGTGGATAGCAAAAACAAGTGTAGCTTTAAATATAATGTTACAAACAGTGAGCTGAAAAGAGAAAGCCAACCAGTAGCTATTGCTGTTTTCATTCAAACTTACGCTCTTTCAGGTAGTAAGGGAGAGAAGCTTCAGCTGTACTTGAAAGCTTTCACACCGGCTAAAAAAAATCCAATGATCAAAATTATTTAGTCTAAAGACCACGTTGAAGTCTGGCAGTGAACTGAAGAACACAAATTATAAACCACAAGATAGTTGAGCTAGGGTCAGAGGTGGGAGGCGCAGCAATTTGCAGGTTATTTCATTCTTATAGCCGAGCCTCTGATGGCAGGAATTTAATTCAATTTAAAGTTGTTGGGGGTGTACCCGAGGTCCGAGGAAGATAAGGAATTCTCGCTATAGACTTCGAATAGGCTACCAGCATAAAGTAAACCATTATTAATTCAGATTGGGTGGTCCTCCCTTTCTTGCAGGTGTGTGAAGCCAAACGTGATTAAAAAGTGCCAAGTATAAACCTTGCATTTGAACATATGACAGTGTCACATTTGGCCACACCTCTTCATGTAGGAGTGTCATATCCCTGGCAATGCTAGGTATGCCTGCTAGTTTATCATGACAATGATTGTAGTTCATTACTTGATTTCTCAATTTATTATATCTGCTTTAAAAAGAATCAACAACTATTAATTCATAGAATAAGCAGTAGAATGTATAAATTGGATGAATAATATGAAAGATTACCCAAATAATCACATTCTCTGTGGTAATGTTTGTTTTTAATATTATTTATAGTGTTGTGTAATTAAAACTTTCTGCTGATGTTCTTCCTGTTTATACAAGATAGGAACATGTACTTTGTTGTTAGCAAATATTTAACTCTGATTCATAGAATATGTAGTTAGCCAATATTTAATTTTAATTCATGGAATGTGCAGCACAATGGATGCCAATTAACATATAGAGTTAATTTGTAGATTGGATGGAGCATATATTTTAAACAGCCATATCCATAGGGAAGATGCAAGAATAATTCCTATGATGTTGAAGTTCTACCATACATCTGATTTGTCAATGTAGTTTACATTATTTGCCTGTATTGATTGAATGTTATTGGGAATTATCATGTCTTGGGGGTTTTTTTGAAGGTAGCAGGTAAGCCAACATGGATAGACATAAGTTACGTGTGTGAAAGTTCAACATGACCTAAAGAATCAGGCTAATGAGAACTGCCTAGTAATGCAGTGTAGCGATGTTCCAAGAGTCAAGTCCATTTATGCATAAGTTAGAACCATTATATCTAACAGTGTGATCCCGAAAAGTATTGTCAGGCTCAAACTAGACTGGGGTTCTTTAATTTGGGAGGATTTTGACCTAGCCAAGTGGTCTCATAATAAAAATGGTCTATCTTCTTATCTTAAAAGGGTCTCAACAGGGAGTGACCAATGTGATTCCAGCCATCATCATTTATTTTCTTTCAGCTTTCTTTCCTTCTTTTATTTACCAGTGATAATAAAAATAAAACTAGCAAAATAAACCCCCCAACCCCGAAACAACTGTAATATTTACAAGTTCATAGAACTGAGTGGCAAAAATTATGCATCAGTGCTTACATATGGATGGCGTACAATAATCTGTAAAAGTAGTGTAGAATTAACCTGGTGGCCCCAGGGTTCAAGCCAGTTCTCAAACTTTTCCCTGCTCAGGCCTCTTTTCAGACTTGGCCACCATTGGAGGCCCCACCCACACCCTCCATGTATTAAAACCATATTTTACTACTATACACTACATACAGGCCACTATATACAGTGAGTTAGGCCCTACAGGCATTCAGGTACTTTGCCAGTCCCTCAAAACTACAAAATTCTGGCCTGCCCCCAACCTCCCATATCAGCTTCCATGTCTTGACAGCCTCCCTGTACCTGGTCAGAGAACTACTGACATATAGAACACATAATATAAAGAACCATACCGAACCAAACACATCATAGCATGTCAAATGATTGACTGGCTGGATCTGTATCTATTTCTGCTTACTCCTAACACGTTAGTTTCTTTGTTGGTGAGAAACCATTACACACAAACCTAAATTACACTAATTTCAAGCATTATAATTCCTCATTTCAGCTTTGCACTCGTTATCCCATACACTTAAAAACAACTTTTTTTTAAACAAATGAACTTCTTTCTTCTAAATCATGGTATACTGACTAGATTTGAATACAACAAAGAGCTGTGCTTGTGTGGTGTAACAGACAAACTTCTGAACTTGTCTTAACCATGAAGCAATTTCAAGCAGCAGATTCCTCCCATCTGTGTGAAACCAGACTCTTATAACGTCCAGGTAGCATGCAGCAATGAGTGGAGAAACAAGGTAGTAAATGACATTCACAACTCGGATTATATTACCACTAACATTTTTCTAAAATCCAAATGCTCTTATTGGGTGGAATGATTCAAATGATACTATGCAAAAATACCGGCATTCATCATTTCATTCCTGTGGAGAATAAAAGATAACCACATCCACGATTATCTGTACTGACACTTATAGCCCACCATATCCTGCTAGGCAAATATAGTATACAATTAGACCTCTTTATGTGGTCACATGACTATTAATACAGGTAACAAAACCACAAACATTTACTTGATTAATTTACCTCATCCTGGGCAAGCCAATAACCACAACTTTCATGCAGCAAATATTGAATTAAAAAAGCCAGTGATTTTTAAAAAATGCCATATTTAACTTCCTGACAATGTTACCAGTCTTCAGCCACTTTCAAGATTGATCATAACTACAAAATCAAAATTACAAACAGTATTTGTATTGCTTGAGCAAATAGAAAGCATAGTTTTAAAAATTCGTGCTCATGCTTATCACCCCCCAATAATATTATTCAAGTGTGTGTGTGTGTGTGTGTGTGTGTGTGTGTGTGTGTGTGTGTGTGTGTGTGTGTGTGTGTGTACAACGTTAGCCCACCAAAATAGTCTGGAGAAATTCCAGGTAATTAGTCTGGACAAACTCCAGCTAACAGTGGAATTAACCCGATGAATAAGTTGCAATTTTCAAAAAGAAATGGATAGCCAATTTATGTTTGTATTGTCCAGTACATGTATGCGTTTGGTGCTTTCATTGGTCAAGCAGTTGTTCTAGCGACTGTACGGGTGGTAGCTAGAACCACCAGAAGAATGATTGTAATTACTTTTCATTGGACCGTAACGAGAGCCAAACCCTAATAAGAGGAGAATAGGAAAATATAACATAATGAGGAGGGTGAGAGAAAAGCAGAGATGGACAACTAGGATCGGAAGACAGATTAATTAAAAAAAGCTTCATGAGGCATCCCTTGGACAAACACAGAAGTCAAGGTGCTTATAAGACACATGCTGTGGATCACTCACATGTCTAACAAACAGTGAAAGTAAGGAAATAATAAAATAAGTGGGTTGTGGTACTACTACAACCCACTGGTTGAAGCAGTGTAATAAACAACACTTATAGTGGATCAAAGGGTCTACTATTACAAGAGTTAATACACAATACACATGTATCTATGCCAGGAATAAACGAAGTGCTCTCACCTTGTCCACCGCTGCTGCCACCTCCTCCTCTGCTTCCACCATAGCCTCCATAACCTCCTCCACCACTGCCCCCATACCCACCACCACTCCCTCCTCCATACCCACCGCCGCCGTACCCACCACTGCTGCCCCCATACCCACCTCCACCGCCGTACCCACCTCCACCACCGTAACCACCACTCCCTCCATCATATCCACTGCCATAGCTTTGGTTTTCATAGCCCCAGCTACCTTCTCCTCCATAGCAACCGCTTCCGCCACCACCACCACCATAATCTGGAGAAGACAATAAAGAACAGCACCCGATCATGACAGCAGAAGAATAAGTAAACATTTCATGTACACTAGAAAAACTAAGACTCAAGAATATGTGCAAGATCTCAACCATGCAACCTCATGCTAAAATTAATTGGTTAGGGACTAATTTTTTTACTGTGTAAAACAATCAGAAATGCGAACCTTTGAATTTTTTAAATTTTTTTTTAGAACTGTTGCAATCAAAGTGATGGGTTACCATAGAAGAATTGGCAGCATATTGGAAATCACACCCCCCCCCCCCCCCCAAATCCCATAATCAAAACATTTTGCAGTGTGCACGTGTTAGGGATAGGAAAGCTACTGACCTGAGTATGTGGATGGACAGTTTTTCTGGAAGTTATTGGTCTGCCACTTGGTGAAATGACATGATCTAGTAAAAGTTTCTAACTTGAAGCCAAAAGGAAATAATTAAATGCTAGCAAGGCACCTTAATGGAATGTGGACGCAAAAATTATATCAGTTTTCCTAAGTTCTTTCCTAGGGCCAAGGTGGTGCAGAAGATCACAACAAAGCAAGAATCTTAGTTGACTACAGATTAGTTGAGAACTAGTCTGCTCAGGTTCATGCCCACCACTAATACTCACACCTCCCCAACCCCCAGGGGATTCTGATGAAAACCGAAAGGGAACAAAATACCAGTATGCATGCATCATGTGTGGTAGGAAAGGGTTGGATAGTATAAATGTGCAAGTGTGGAGTTTAGAAGAATGGTTGTTTCAATTCCTATAATGGGATATTCCGGAATAGAAAAGGATGGGTCCCCCCTTCCCAATGTTAGATGTCCATGCCATCACTGTTTGTGAGCTCTCCTGTTGACCAGCTGCCTAGCTTCCCCTCCACCCCCTAGTATAGGATATAAGATTTATCTTGTATTCGAATGGCAATTTCCTCATTCGTTGCAGTGATTGCTTCAAGAAATTTTCATCCCTTAGGTGCTTCAGATGAAACCTACCTGAGCAGAGACTCTCATCTCAACCAGACAGCAGTGTATCCGGTTGGTTTGAAGATAATCACTTTCTCCCTCCCCAAAAAGGGCGTTGTAAACAGCACAATCGGCCAGGAAAGAAAGAACGTATTGGTATTGCCTGGGCTAACAGGTTAGGCGCTTCTGATCATTACGAGGAACGGTGCAGATCCTCAAAATCTGCGAAGAAAGTGCCACCTCATGCCAGTGCCCCAGACTTCAGGCTGGGTGACTAACCCAGTCTTTAAGGCAATGTTTAGCGCTGAAGACACCGCCAAAGTTATGATCATGCCTAACTTTGAAGCAGCGCACGAGAATATTCACAATATTCTCGAAACACTCGTCCAGCACAAGAAAGTCGTAGAAATGCACGCTCATGAGAATCTTGCTGATGCTTACTCTTGGGACCGTTTCTGCGATCAGTTTAAGGCTGCAACTCTCACTTGTGCAGAACAGAACTGTCTTAAAACACAGATGACGGCAAATCGGCTGATCGGTTCCTACAGCTATCTGAAACGAGCAAAGATCGCCCACACTAAATCTGTGAGAATGGTCACAGGTCAGCTTGGTGTCATGGATGATGTTGAGGCAGGACTGCTGGTTGTCCATCCCAGGATTCGAACCATGCCTCCGGAAGGTATTGAGAGAGGTCCACCGACTCTCAACATGCCCCCCCCCCCAGGTCAGACACCGGTGTTAACTGCAAGCGTGATCACACACACACACACATGTGGTTACCGATAACCAATGTCGATGCAAGCTTTGACCAGTACTTCCGCTCAGCCATGCAGCAATGGGCATTAGCTAGAGGTTTTACGTGGTTATATGTTGAGGACACGCTCCCTGTCCTCACACGTGTGAACTCACCAAGCTGGATGTGAGCCTAAACCAGTCGATGAGCATTGTCTCTGGTTGCCTGCGAGTTACACCAACTAACTACCTGCCTGTTCTTTGCGGCATTTCCCTCTCCTCCCAGTCTGCGGAGAAAAGCTGCAACAAAGGCCCTAACGAACTGAGTCGTCTCCAGCAACAGCCACATCCTCCATGATCGAATCAACTCGTCAATCAACCTGGGAAATCAACGTCTGTCATCGTGTCACCCTTTCCCCCACACACCAAGCATCTCGAACCCACAGCAGACTACAGTAGAGGAATGGCAACACCAATGGAACCAAGTCCTGACACAGCTTCTGTCCAAGCCCAGCATCGACACCACTAGTGGGGGCAAAGCCACTTCGACACTCATGGGTGAAGCTGAATTGATTGAGTGGTGTTGGTCGTTTCGGCAGGTTCATGAAGCAGTGGGGCCTCCGAGAATCTGCTGCCTGCGCTTGTGGCGAACCAGTGCAAATGGCTGACCACACTATCAATGTCTGTCCAACTTTCCGGTCACCATGCAGTGACAAGAGTCTCAGCAATCTGGACGACAGGACTGTGGCGTGGCTAAATGGACTAACACTGGATGTGTGATTTGTTGTTTTCATACGAAAGAAGAGAAGAAGTATAGGCTGCAATGTTCTTCAGTTTAGTTTTGTTTTTTTTCTTACAATTCGCATGTTCTAATTATTTTGATGATTTGTTCTATTTGTATTCGATGACTTTGTTTACATCCTAATATCACTGTAATACTCTCATGCATTCTATTAAAAAATTTGTGCTGTTATGGGCTTTACTTGGAGAATAAATGTAATTGTGGTATAAAACTTTGCAAGAGCATTAGAAACACACAGAAGATGGTTTTTGAATGGTCAACTCTTATAATTCAGTCCTAGAGCTTATGACACTATTTCTGCAGCACTGGTCACGCATAAGAGACAGGCTTGATTAAACATGGTTGGTTCCGCAACTTTTCTCTAATGTGGTTTTGTGGCACATGCATAATACCATGCACACTTCAGTGGTTATGTAGTGTCACCATAAATGGGAAGTAGTTGTTTCTCAGCATCAAAAATAGTTGGATATCACAAAAAGAAAAAAGAAAAAAAAAAAGAAAAGAAAAAGCCTGGTAGAAAAAACAAACAAACAAAACAAACACCCCAAAACAATGGCAAAATCGTTAGGGCACAGGTATAGTAGTGGAAGGTCTGTGGTCCAATTCCCACTTGGTCGGGCAGTCCACTTTCCCCTTCTCCCCAAATCTTAATCTTATTTTAAGAAGTGTATCTAAAGCTAATAAAATTCCAACTCCGATATTTGCAGTTTCAAAATGCCCAGGAGAAATTGTCTCTGAGCAATATATCAATAATAAATCACTGTCTGTTTGTCTACCTGTCTGTCCAGGAACTCCTCCTAGATATGCAACCCAATTATGGTGAAACCTTGCTTGTGTGATGAAACCTTACCTGTGTGATGATACCTTACCTGAATCTTCCCTATTAGGATGTCACAAAATTTGTGTCTCGACCCGCTGCCTATAGTGGCCACCACAGGCATTATTCTCAGCATTTCGTGTTTTTTGGTAAAGGGTCATTATAGTACAATCCCTCCCCCAAAGCTAAATAAAATGGGGGGAAACTTGGTTTCAATAATTGATTTGATTACACCTGAAGAAACTATGCCGGGGGGGGGGGGGGGGGGGAGACAAAAGAGAAGAGATGGCACACTGGCTTGCAGTGTGTGATCAAAAGGAAAAAAGAAGAAGCAATAATGTGAAAGGCTAACTATGACATATGGACATGCCATTACAAGATGCGAATCAATCCGATGAAATAAGGCACATGTCAAGCAAAAGTGCCAGAATCATCTCATGAATGACGTATTACCATCACTGTGACAGATCTAACGAGCAATCACCACCAAAGGTAACCATTCCGCAAGTAATAAATAGAAAAACAACAGCAACAAACCCAACCATCATTAAACACATGGCAAAAGATAAATTGTACTTAAAAACAACAACAAATTATATCTCAATCCACAATCACCAAACAATGGGCTACAAAGAGTTTTCCGAGGAAAAATTTGTAGCTGTAGTATCATGGATAACCAGCCAAGATAAAAGAGAGAGCATGGATAAAGAAGGAGAGATAGATGGCCAACCAACAAAAAACTAACTATTTATATATAAATAAATAGCTCTTATATTTGTACATGATTGTTCGTTTCTGCGTTGACATGCACAAAACTTATATCATTTGAATCCTTAACATCCAAGGATGGTTAGTAGCGTAAAATAATTTCTTTAAAAAAGATCAAACAAAAAAAAAGAGTTATGGACCAAAAACTGAACTTTTTGCCAAATTTTGTGTGAATTGGTAAATGCTAGCTGATGGAGCACTTTCAATGCACTGTCAAAGATATTCATGGAACAAGTTTTCTAATCACAATTTAATTCTAATGAATGAAACAAAAATTGGAATACCAAAGACAGTTTGATTCAAGCAATCATATTATCTAGTCAACTTTAAACTTTATAACCAACCAACCAACCAACCAACCACCACAGTGAAGCACATACTTTTCACTACATCATGAATGAGAGCAAGACACAAAATAAAGAGTTAAGACTAAACACCTGATGTCACATGACCGAGTTACTATAATATCAGCAACAACAGTACATACCTCGTGCACTAGCCTACGCTTTAACACAGACATTTACTGAAACAATTATATACCACCAAATATTAACTCCCAAAGAAATCATAATAGACTTACTACCATATGATCCACCGCCACCTCCACCACCATAGGGGGTCCAGTTCCTGCCTCCTCCCCTTCCCCTCCCTCCTCGGCCCCATCCACCACCACCACGACCTCCTCCTCCTGCACTGCCATAATTGTCCCTGGGGGTGGCACGCTTCACCTCCACCTAGACATTGAGGCATATTGTGGTAATGTAAGCATACATTTTATTAAGTGGAATGAGACTCTCTCAACATATTTTTAACCCATACTAAGTACAATGAGATCTACTGGTGGAATGAAACAAGAACAATTTATCTCTGTCCAATATATTGCATCACTCAAGCATAGCCCAATCAACGTGATTGTGTTGATTGCTTGTCATGGTAAATTTTACATATGCTGCATTTAAATTATATCAGCATGAATACAGGGAAGAAATGCCACTGCCCCACTATAAACTCAATATACATGATCTGCAACAAGCTTATGGCTACGAATCCAATTCGTGCAGCAGGAAAGTGTTGTTTTTGAAAAGTACCTTGCCCTACCTCGTCAAAACAACTGGATTGATTAAATTTGAGGGACATGGAACTTGACACGGAGCAAGCAAGTGTGGATTACCTGAGTTGCCCCCAACTGGTGAAAGCTCTGCTTGGTGCACTCATCCACCATATCTTCTTTCGTGAAGGATATGAAACAAAAGCCGCGTCTCTTTTTTGTTTCTTTATCTGTAACCAGGGCAACCTCTTCAATCTAAAATGAAAACATAAAAAAGAAATCAATAAAAATTAACAAATAATTTACCAAAAAATATTTTACAAAAGAAAGCAACAGTTTCAACTTGTAGATAAAACAATTAATTGTTGTCGACAAAATCTTGCATACTGGAGAAACATCGCCACACCTATAGTACTAAATAGAAATAAATTTGCAGTTACTAGAGGGTGGTTAAAAGATATTTTAGTGTGTGTGTGTGTGTGTGTGTGTGTGTGTGTGTGTGTGTGTGTGTGTAATTTTAGATGAAACCACGGTAATTTTCACGAGTTATCTACGCCTATATATGTAGAAAAGGCATGTCTGCGTGGCCTCAGTGGACGGTCAAACTGCTGAATGGGGATTGAGGGGTTAAAAAAATTTCAAAAATTTCACCCCTGGTGGGGGGAAGAGGAATTTAAATTTTCCATTAAAAAAAGAAAAGGGCCTTAAACTGTGGCTCTGTGGTTAAAACACAGGTCTCTCAACTAAAAGTAAGCGGTTCAAACCTGGACTAGGTTGATTTTCTTCTCCTTTTTACCTCCTTTTCTTCCCTTCCTTCCTTCTACACACCTGTGATTCCTCCCTTCTTTTTTCCTTCCCCCCCCCTCTTCAAATTCTGATACAGCGTAAATGTTAAAAATCTGAAAATTGGTAGGTTAAATAAAGAATTATCCAAAATGCGGACAATTTCTTTAAAAAAAAATTTTTTTTTACTAATTGGATTAGGGACCTGAATAGATATTTATAAATGATGACTTAATTGATTTGCTATACATACATTACAGGTATGAGTAGGAGGAAGCATACTTGCACACACATACATATGTAATTGTAATTAGATGATTGATCATTGAATTATTTATTATTGTGTTATATTGTCATCTCTATTGGTGGGGAGCCAACCTATTTAAAGGACGTTGATCTGTGGAGCAGTATTGACCAGTGTTGCCACAAGGAGTGATTTTGGAAACAAATTGGGAAGGAAAAGGTTTGATTGAGAAATTGCCAAAACTATTAAAAATGCAGCGACTCGTCAGCTGGAGTTACGGATTCCAGACCGAGTTGGACCATAGCCAGCTGCTCATACAGAAGAGTACACTGAAATAGGATGCATTCAAGTTTGTGAGAAAGGTATTCATCAGGCCGCAGGAAGAACCAAGCTCCTTACCAAGACAGCTAGCTTCAATACAATTGCCACTGTTCTTGCAATCTACATCTGGAGAGAGAATGAGTCCACCACTTTCCATAAGATGATTCATCCCAGGAAGAACTGGGGATTAACTGCCCCATGATCAATGAGCTGGCCTGGGACACCAGCAGCACAGAGAATTTCTGGCTGGATGTGCATTCATACAAGGATCCAATGGGGAAACTTTCTATTCCAACTGTTCAGCCCAAGTGTGCTGAAAATGGTTTGTCTTTCTACTTTGAATGCAGAGAAGTGACGCATACAGCAAATATTAATGCTGTGATATGAAGGAAAAGCTGTAATAAGTTTTAATATAAATTTGTAATATGTGGTTGAATGAGAAATATAAGCATTTTGTGTTTAGTATTCCCCCACCCACCCCCCCAAACTGGTCTTGAGTCATAATTTTTCAATAAAACGTGAATGAAGAGGCTCAAATTATACTTGATTGGCCACTCTCTACTCAGTGTGGTTATTCCTATTCATACCCATCCTGAGGGTTTGTGAAACTAAAGCGCAGTAGTGGCACTTAAACAACTCTTGGGACATACTTGGCCACAACCCTTTCCTACCAAACCACCATAACGATTGTAACCTGCTCTCCAGTGTAGGCACATCCTACACAGTGGATGGTTCTTAATCCCCCCCCCCCCCCCCAAATCTGGTCACTTCACCTATATCTCTTCCTGTGGGTATGTCAGGTCAAAAATGACAAAAATGAAATAGCTTGATCTGGTGGGTAAATGGGTTGGATCACACAAGCCCCTACCTTTTCTTGTGGGCATGTTATTATAAATCCTGCTGCATTGTTTCATGTGGTGCAGAGTGGCTACCACAAAACACACCACTACCACACCATGTACACTTGGTTAGTTGTAGCTGTACTTATAACAATATTTAAAGTGTTGTATTTCGTGGTTAAAACACCATACTGAAACCTTAAACACACAGGACCTAGAAATGCCCACAGCACATGGCAGTCATGGACTAAGGTATTATTGTGTATTGTTTATAAGCCAGTCTGTCTTCAGAGAGTCATTTGGTTGTGTCGTACATTGTCTATGTGCTCTCTCTATTAAAGTTTATCATTAATATGACTTTTAGCACTACAATATCATGAATTTTCAAGATGGCTGTTAACTCAATGGACATGCTGCCAACATATAGACCTTTCTGCCTCCCTCCTCCTATACATAATATAAACTTACATCACCAAACTGCTGGAAGTAGTCTTTGATCTCTTGCTCCTGCATGTCAACAGGCACTCCTCCAACAAATATCTTCTTGGTTCTATTCTTCTGAGCCTGTCCATTCACATCACAAGAAAAGAAGAAAGGCATAACCAAACAAGCAACTCAAGATTACAGTAACCCACGAAGAAACCCCCCCCCCCCCGGAAATAAACAAGACTGGAAATTTCCAGCTAAAAAATTCGCTCATTTATGATTTAATGTTGACATGAACCAGAGACCTTAGCATTGGTTATCTTAGCACTGATTGTCGGAGGAAGTTTCCTAAGAAGAACAGCATTCTCAAGAAAGTAATATTTAGATTAATACCTAATAGCAGCAAAAAGCCAGAACAACAACAAAAAAAACACCAAAAATCCATTGGTCATAAAAAAACAAACACCAACAATAAAAACACAACCCCCCCCCCCAAAAACTGAAAAACCAGAAAAGAAACACAATATCCTCAACAACAACAGCCAGAAGCAAAAAAATCACAACAAAAAACACACACAAATCCTTTCCCCCTAAAATAATATAATAAATAAAACAAGCATTCCTGTATTTCCCGCAAATAAAATTAAAAATTAAATAAAAAAACAACAACAAATTCCCCGTTTTCAAGGGATCATAACTCCTGAACCATACCCCCAATGCAATTAACTTTGTGCTCTAAAGATAGATCTCTCTTAGTACTTCAAAATGACATTAAAATATTGGGGATAGGTAAGAATACAGTCAATTAAAATGCAAAAAAGGTTGGAAAACTAGATAGAAAAAAAAGCAGTGATCACACTAGGAAAAGGATATCTCCAGGAAATTTTTTATGCATACCTACTTCAATATATATCATTTTGTAGCTCTATCTTTGCTGTACAATTTGAAATCCTTACTTCATGTATAGCTAGAGGCGCCCTTGAGCTATAAGCATAGTCAACACTCATGGTAAATAAGTTCAACAGTAGCTGCAATAAAACCAATTATAACCACAGGTATAGCTTGAAATGTTAAGATTTAACCCATTTAAAAGCAAGCTCTGATGTCTGAAAACACCCACAAGAAATTTGAGACCAATTGAAGTAGTAGTAAGAGATACCATATCCTTTCCTAGTGAGACCACTGCCTTTTTCTCAAGTTTTCCCAACCTTTCTGTATGCTATTGACCTAGACATTTTGAATCATTTTGAAGCACTAAGAGAGTAACCTTTTGAGCACAAATATACTTGCGTAGGGGATATGGTTAAGGAGTTATAATCCCTTGAAGACGGGGAGTTTTTAAAAGGGATTTTTAAAGTTTTCTTTAAACATCTTACTATAATGGACCTAGTGTGTGTGTGTGTGTGTGTGTGTGTGTGTGTGTGTGTGTGTGTGTGTGTGTGTGTGTGTGAGAGAGAGAGCAGCATTTAGATGGCTGGGTCATGTGGGTCGCATGGATGAAGAAAGGCTTCCAAATAGATTGTTGTTTGGGGAGCTTAACATGAAGAGACCATGCCACGGGACAAAGAAGAGGTGGAGGGATGTTTTGAAAGTGGATTTGTAGGCAATTGGTGTGTATGATAGATGGTATGAGTTGTGCCAGGACAGGAAGGGGTGGTTTCATTTGTGTTTAGATGGGGTAGAGAAGATTTCAACATCCAGGCGATGGAACACCTGCTCAGCTAACAAGCAATCTGAATTAAAAACACTAAGTTGTGCCTGTGGAAGGAAATTTCGAAGACAAGGAGATCTGACCAGACACCAACATTTCTGTGTAATGCGGTCATAAGCAAAGTTTATTGCCATTGGTCCTGGATTCATCCAGGACACTGCCATCATGGTACTTCGTACCATGGGCAGCTTCAAGGTGTGTGTGTGTGTGTGTGTGTGTGTGTGTGTGTGTGTGTGTGTGTGTGTGTGTGTGTGTGACCGCTATCTATTTTATTTTTCAAAATTGGCCCACCTTGGCCTATTAGGGCTGGTTTTTGGGAGGGACTACATGAGTAATGAGAGTACTGACAACCACATTGATGTAAACACTCTAACTGAGGTCAGGAATACTGTGCCCACTGCCAAACTCATTAACTTTAAATTTTAAAAAGGCCAAGTCCCACTGTTCCATGCACTCTAAAACTCGACTAGATATGCCCTTCCGGAAGACGATTGTGTGACTTAGCCCACCAAAGGTAGCTAGGCTTCGCATGCAGGTTAGTGGGAAATAATGACCTTAAGTAAAAAATCACACTAACATGCTTGAAGTGAACACCCAAAATCAGCTATCTATTGCTATAATACACTAACAACCCATGGGTTGTGAGTTCAAACAGGCCACTGACAGGAAAATTTTCCTGTCCTTCAACATCTTCCCACACCAGTCCACCCAGCTCATGTTGACTACCTCCTCGTGGTGAGTCCTGGACAACTGACACATAATCAGGCTAAAGTCAACAAATAGAGAAGAAATTCTTATACGAAAGAGGGACACTCCCAAGCATTAGGTGTTTGGCCACAGCAATGGGAATCAGAAGAACTTCAGCAACGGTGGCACACACTAACATAGCCTGAATTGAATTGGTCAAAAAAAGGAAGCCCTAATACTTTTCTGTTAAATTCCTTGGAACGTGAATGGTGGGTGGTGTTTCCAGCGTGCAATTTAGTTGAAACTGGAATTTAACATTGATTATAGACACTAGAACAAACAGTTAAAATCCCCACAGGTTATACAAATTAAGGGGGAGGGAGTAGAAAGAAGGAATGACAGAGTACCATAAAACACTCCCCCCCCCCCCCTCCACCCAAATACCAATGCAGCAGACAATGCAAATAAATGTAAGAAACAATATCCACCGCCACATGTATGCATTTGTTAATACACTTTGCCTACCTGGTGAATAGCATGTGGAATGGCTTTTTTGACATCGACATTGCGTTTGTCAATGGAGTGTTCCTTCTGAGCCAACACTTTATCCATACTGGCAACGTCCTTGAACATCACAAACCCAAAGCCTCTGAACACATCAAAATAAATCAATATCACAATAAGAAATACCACATCAATTATGCACCTTTAATCACCGCAAAGAGAGAGAGAGAGAGAGAGAGAGAAGAAAAATGACCTTGATTTCTGTGTTTCGTTATCAAACTTAATATTCACTTCATGAACAGGCCCGAAAGTCGAGAAATAATGTTGCAACGTCACTGGAGTAACCATTCCACACAAATACACAAGAACATGATTAATGTTAGAACTACATACATATATTTAAAAAAAAACAAAAAAAACAACAGAGTTAACAAATACAACAGGACTTTATCGTACTTCTCACAACCACCACAAACGAATAAATAAAAGGAATATTCTAAGTCTTAAAACGAACAAAATTGCACTAACCATCTGTAGTCTCCCAGCTTAATCCACCAACAAAGATTTTCCTATTCATTTAAAATTTCCAAGTAGGGAAGGACGTTTAGAATCACAAAATCGCCAACCAAACAATGGACATCATCGAGACAACAGTAGCAATCATATAGCGGGAATAAACAATGAGCAGAGATGTGTAAAAGTTCACGAGAGTTGATTCCCCCAAGCCTAGCCCATTAGATAGCATCTCTTAATGCCATTCAAAAAAGTCACTCTCGGAAAAACCTAAAACAATCTCCCAACCTCAGTGTAACCTAAATACAACTTTGGGGGTATATGATATAGGAAGGAAAATGTCACTATTAAAATCTTAAACCAAGAAACTTAACAAAACAACAAAAAAAAATCTTGTGACTTCAACTTTATGACCTAAAGAGAAAGAATCTGGGAAATTTTCAATAAACAAGTACAAATGTCTCAAAGATAAATATCACATGATCATGTAATTATGCAACTACTAGATAGGACTAGTTTAATATAACAGTTGGTTTACAATTTAGCAGTGGTAGCAAGTATGCATGTGCATGTCCTGGCTAGCTGGTTCATACTTGTCATCAAAAGACTCAGGTCCTTCCCCAGTCTGTCCATTGCCAGGGGCTACTGCAACCTGCTGGGAATCCATTCCACTAGCTTTAGACTGCTGATATCCACTTTGATTGGGATAGTTACTGTTGGAATCCATACCCTCAGCACCTTCAGTAATCTGTTGCTGTTGAGAATATGGCTGCAAGAGAAGGTAAACGAGCTAGAAACTATAATAAATGGAAGGTAATGCACATGTCCCGCTTTTTCTACACGCACGAGGTAGAGCACGTGAGCAAATAAAAATGATTCCCAGCATCCAACCGTGCTTTCCTCTCTTCTTTTCGCTTCAATTAAATAACTTAATACAATTATAAGCTATGGTAATAAAAGAAAAAGCCAATCCGTTAAAGATATGGTAATAAAAGAAAAAGCTAATCCGTTAAAGCTTTATTAAACTCTACAGTTTTTACTCCGCACTTCACTTTATATAATCCCCTCCCACTTACCTGTTGCTGCTGGAAATCCATCGATTCCTGACCAGCCATCTTAATACGTTCTAATTGCAGCACTGAAACACAACGTGAGGACAAGGAAGTACAGAGGCAGGACAAAAAATAATTATAGGCACCTTTCACTAAGTTGAGCGGAGTGATCACGTTCCTGAATCCTGAAGAAACTTCTAGTTCATTTTTCACGCTTGCGTGGGGTCGACCTCATCGAAACTCCACCCATTAATTTATAGGGTGAGGTCTATCTGCCTGCACCCCAGCCGTTGTACGGAGCTCCTGCTGTTCTTCTTACGGCCGAGAGAGGTTAGTTTCTTGGTTTGACTTGTACTGTGCTTACAATTTGCGGAACATTAGGTAGACACTGCTGGGGACCATATTCTAGCTTGAAAGAATATAACTCTTTTTTGCCTTACTGATAGCTGCTCAATGTGGTGGTTACTGTTACAGCTTGTAAACCATGCGTAACGTGGTTAATCTTCTCTCCCAGCATGTAAACTCTTTTTCCGGGCCACTGCAGTCTATTTTATCTTGGGGATGAATTTTGGGAGTATAGAAAATTATAAGAATTGTCATGCTTTTGGAAGTAAATATCTGTTGACTTCAATGTTTAGCTAGTAGCCAGTCTTGTTTAGTGTTGCAGTTGACATGAATGTGGATGAAACACCAGGAAAAAATGTTAATCTTGTCTAGATGAAGCCCCTCCCATATTGAAGGAGAGCCCAAGATTCATTTTACTTGATTACATTTTGTCCAGTTAAGTGGGCAAGAGAGAATGGCAGAAGAAGAACTTCAAACTAAAGATCA
>OZ017779.1:8465212-8533327 GCA_963969325.1 Lycopodina hypogea | reverse complement strand
TATCCAAGCGGGTTTGGCAGGCATTCGAAGGCGGCTCAGACATCGAGGAAATGAACGATACTATAGCCTCGCTGCGTTCTCTAAGCGCGGGGCACGAGTTTGAGGAGGCAAGCGGACATCGAACGGTATTCATGGATATCTATGTACAACTGTGTCGCGCCCATATGGTCCGCTACGGCACAACCAGCAGCAACTCGCCACGATTGCCTCGAAAAATCATTACCACGCAACCCTCAACCCGAAATGCCACTACAATAAACCGATGTCGGAGGAACAGATACTGTCGGCTCGCTCCATCGGATATCCGTTAACAGTGCCGATGTGTTCTCCCTTGAGTGACGGTAGCGCCGCTGCACTGTTGTGCACGGAAAAAGGACTTGAAAAACTGGCTGCGAATGATCGGGCGGTGGAACTTCTGTCCAGCGTAATGACTTCCTCTACTGGCCGCGAATGGAGTGATTTGGAAAACCATCTCGTACGGCGCGCCGCCAAACAGGCCTATGCTGAAACGGAGCTGACGCCTGCTGATATCCACGTCGCTGAAGTACACGATGCCGCGGCATTCGGCGAACTGTTCATGTCTGAACTACTTGGATTCTGCGACTTTGGCATGGGGGGAGAGCTGGCCGATAGTGGCGCCACTCGAATTGGTGGCCACATACCCATCAATCCATCCGGTGGGCTTGAATCAAAGGGACACCCGATCGGCGCAAGCGGACTTGGTCAGGCCTATGAATTGGTGACGCAACTTCGTGGAGAGGCGAGGGAGCGCCAGGTGCAAGACGCTCGAATCGCAATCCAGGAAAATGGTGGAGGCCTTCTCGGGATAGAGGAAGGCTGCGCGGTCGTAAACATCTACAAAAGATAGAAACGGGAGATACAAATTGGACTATCAGACCAGTTTACTGTGTGACGGATTCATTTTCCCCGAGTCACCGCGTTGGCATCGAGGGTCGTTTTACTGTTGCAGCATCGATGAAGGCACCGTCTTTCGCATACACCAGGATGGCAGCAAAGAAGTTGTTGTGAAGCACCAAGATGGAGATTGGTTATCCGGCTGGGCTTTCATCAGCCCCGACAATGACGAGATGGTCTTGACTTCGTGTATGAAGAGGAAGCTGTTTCACTACGATGGTAGCCATCTTCATGAGGTGGCGGATCTGTCCCCCGTCGCAACACATAACATTAACGACATGATCTGCGCACAAAGCGGTGCTATGTTTGTGGGGTCTGTTAATTTCGAATTCGGCAAGGTCAACCCCGCAGAGGCACCTCACAGTCCCCTGGTGGCTGTGTCTGCCAGCGGGGAGGTATCAATAGCCTCAAATAAGACAGGCTTTGCCAACGGTATGGTGATAACTCCGGATGGCCAGCGCCTGATCGTGGCCGACTCAATACGATGTTGTCTGCATCAGTGGCGACTCGACGCGCACGGGACACTGTCTGAGCACAGTATATTTGCCTCGGTACCTGGAGCAGTGATGGACGGAATATGCCTGGATGCGGAGGGGGGCGTGTGGGTCACCGCCGGACATCGTGGCGTATTCCGGGTGCTGGAAACGGGCGAAATTACCGATGAGGTGGACATAGGTAATACCGGAGCGACAGCCTGCATGCTGGGCGGCGAGGACGGCCGCACCCTGCTGATTACGGCA
This sequence comes from Lycopodina hypogea, assembly GCA_963969325.1. Taxonomy (NCBI): domain Eukaryota; kingdom Metazoa; phylum Porifera; class Demospongiae; order Poecilosclerida; family Cladorhizidae; genus Lycopodina; species Lycopodina hypogea. The sequence goes on along the minus strand of OZ017779.1, from coordinate 8,531,672 downwards.
TCTGACAGTCACGACCGCAATATCATTTACGACAATCCAACCGGTCATCTCCTTACGGCGTATGTTCAGGTGTCGGAGTAGGCCTGCCATCCTGGTATTGAATCAGGTTTTTCGATATAGGTTGATTACTTATGAAACGTTTACAGGACAAAGTGGCGATCATTACCGGATCCACCAGCGGGATGGGGGAGACCACAGCCGCAGTATTTGTGCGCGAGGGCGCCCGTGTCATTGTCAGTGGGCGCAATGAAGTTCGTGGCAAAGACATAGTGACAATGCTTGGTGAAGATAACGCATTGTTTGTACGCGCCGATGTCACTTGTGAGGAAGATGTGGCCGGTTTGGTTGAGACCACCGTGCAACGTTTTGGAAAAATTGATTGCCTGTTCAACAATGCTGCCGGACCGACCCAGGAAGTGCCCATCACGGATCTGGACATGAATCAGCTTGGCGACGATATGATGAATGTCTTCGGCAGTGTGCTGTTGGTGACAAAGCATGTGGCTCGGGTGATGAAGTCCGCCGGGAGAGGTTCCATTATCAACAATGGCAGTACGGCTGCACATCGGGCCAATTCCAGCCCAATTGTTTACAGTGGCTTGAAGGCTGGTGTGTGTCACCTCAGCCGCTGCCTGGCCATGGAGTTTTCTGAGTTTGGCATGCGGGTGAATACAATCTCTCCCGGCGCTATCGTTACGCCTATATTCGCCAAGGGACTCGGTGTGCCAGAAGAAAAGCAGGAGCAGGCTACCGAGGCCATAGCACATATCCTGGCGCAAAAATTACCTGTGGGTCGTGCGGGTCGGCGGGAGGACATTGCAAATACCGCAGTCTATCTCGCCAGTGACGAGTCCAGCTTTGTAACAGGCCAGGACATCATTGTCGATGGCGGCCTTACCGGCGGTCTGTCTCCCAGCCAGAAGTCGGCTCAGTGGCAACTCATGCAACAGACACTCACACCGCTGCTCACGGACTGATTTGCCGTTGCCCGTTATTGAGCGACCGCGTTGCGGTGACAGCCACCCCCTGTAGGCTCGCCGATAAGAAAGTCTTCAATCTCGGTCGCCAACTCGCTGGCCTGGGTCAGCAAAAACAAATGTCCGCAGTCCACTATCCGCAGCCGGGAGTCAGGAATACGAGAGATCATAATCCTGGCGTTTACCAAAGGCACAATAGGGTCATCGCGGCCAGCCATCACCAGGGTAGGTTGTATCAACTTGTGCAGCCAGGGCAGGCTGCTCCACCCCAGTATGGATAACATCTGGAAGTAGTAGCCTTTAGTGCTGGGCGGGGTCATGGCGCGCCCGTATTCCCTCGCCAATGACTTATTGCCACGAAGTACTCCGCCATAGATTTGCGGAGCAATTCGCTGCATATACTTCGGGTCTAAATAACGTCGCGGATTGGACATCCTGATCATTACTGCAGGGTGCCCCGGAACCATGAGTTGTCCGGGGCTGGTGGCGGCGAGCACCAGTCGATTGCAGTGCTGAGGATATTGGCGGGCAAATTGTTGTGCCAGCGCTCCCCCCCAGGAAACACCGAGAACATTTACCCGGTCAACACCAAGGCGACCAAGGATGTTCGCTGCCAGTGCTGCGTGTTTGCTGAATCGCCAAGGACAGGCCGGTGCCTCTGATTCCCCGGCTCCCGGGGCGTCATAGCAGATTATTGTGGTCTGCTGCATTTCATCAATAAAGGGCTGTAAAAGCTCTGTCCCGGCGCCGATACCATTGAACAACAGCAGAGGCAGGCCACCACTGTTCATGCCTTGGTGCACGGCCACGCGGATGCGCAAGCCTCCTACTTCCATGTGGCTGCTGTTAAGTTTCTTTAGGCTGGACATAAGGCCTTCCTAACTCCAATGTTACAGAGTGGACGCCGTGCACTACAATCACTCCGCACACTTCTCCTGCTAGCCGCCTTTGAAAACATAGGTGCCCGGTGCTTCATCCATTTGTGGGTATGCGCCCTTCTTTCCCAGCGTCTTTCGGGCATAGGTATGATGTGTGCATGTGGGAGGGGATGTGTGTGTGGGAGGGGATGTGTGCGTGTGGGAGAGGATGTGTGCGTGTGGGAGGGGATGTGTATGTGTGTGGGAGGGGATGTGTGTGTGTGGGAGGGGATGTGTGCGTGTGGGAGGGGATGTGTGCGTGTGGGAGGGGATGTGTGCGTGTGGGAGGGGATGTGTGCGTGTGGGAGGGGATGTGTATGTGTGTGGGAGGGGATGTGTATGTGTGTGGGAGGGGATGTGTGCGTGTGGGAGGGGATGTGTGCGTGTGGGAGGGGATGTGTGCGTGTGGGAGGGGATGTGTGCGTGTGGGAAGGGATGTGTGCGTGTGGGAAGGGATGTGTGCGTGTGGAAGGGGATGTGTATGAATATGTATAAGTGAGAGCGAATGTGTGGTGTGAGTGAAAGAGTGTGTTGTGTGTATGTATGTGTGTGTGTGTGTGTGCTGTTAGTTCACATTTCATTCAGTTTTTGGGAGGGGGGGGGGGGAAGGGGAGGATTGCTCTCCAATATTTTAAAATTCCGAACCTCATATTCAAAAAAAAAAATCGTTTATCTCCATTTCAATCTTATTCCAATTTATACCATTTCATGCATATTGCCACCATATTAGGCACAGCATGCAGTACAGGCCATGCTACTAATTCTTTCTATATACCATTTACATTTTACATGTGGATAAAGATGTCATTGTACATTCTGTCGCTTAGTTGGCTTGCCCTTTTAACTGCTTTTTCAGTTTCGGTTTAGACCTTGCGACCGTTTATTGTCAAAAGCTACGTACATGCCACATCACTGAAAGTGTCATTTGAGATAATTGAAAATGGTCGCAAAAAAGTGTTTTTGCTTTTTTCTTAAATTGAAAAAAGTTTTAAAAAGTTGTTTTCTGGCCTTCTAAACAGAAAGAATGATTTTAAAAAATTAGTGTCCCCACCTTTATCTTTCAAAGATTATCTATGGCCATGCTGTGCCTCCTTTCCAAAGTATGCTTATGTATATGGAGGATAATTACTGGACATCCATGCTTACAGTGGGACTAAACTTGGGTTTGTAATACAAGAAAAAATTTAGTGTCGAATTAGTTGCCTTCATGGAGGGATTTTTTTTTTTAATTTTTTTTTTTTTTATTTTTTTAATTTTTTTAATTTTTTTTTATTTTTATGAATACTTGTGGTATATTATTAGTTCTAAATATTTTGGATATATAAATTAGATGAAAATATAAATAAATTGTATTCAACATTTTGTTAATAGATACTATAGTTACCAAGACAATTAGTTTTTCTTCGATTTTTCCATTCTAAACTGCATGCATTCACAAAAAGACTAAGTATTTCAATGAACCTACTCAACAAACCACACATGATCGAGTTTTGGGGCTAACAATTTTAAAGAACCATGGCTATATGGATTAATAACTGGTTGTAAACTCGAATTCAATTGGAATATATATATATTTTTTTTTTTGGGGGGGGGGGGGGGGGGGCCTTTATGATGGGGCTTTAACCAGTTGAGACAGGAATGAGTGTGCTTACAGGTTTTCTAAAAGCACAAGATGTGTCAAAAACCATTTTATAATGAAATTGCAAACCAAAAAACCGTAAAAAAGATAGAGAGTTTTGCTGGAAAAAAAAAAAAAAAAAAAAAAAAAATCCCCCTGAAAAGTGGCAAAAAAGTGTGTGTGTGTGCATGTGTGCATGCGTGTGTGTTCACATTAAGTATCTAGACCTAATCATTATAAAATAAGTCTGCATAAATGTTAATAAATGTTTCCTTTCCCTTTTTAATATTTCACATTTCACTTAGTGACATTTTGTTGTACACAAACTATATAAATATTATAATATTATCATGGCTTGTGCATGTGCACTGCACTAAGTGATGTGTCATATACATTTCTTTATGCTGCAGTATGTGACAGGTGCTGTCACTGAGAAATAAGAGTGTTTAAAAAATACAATTATATTCCAAGGGCCAATAAAAAAAAGTAGCAAGGAATTGGACGGAACCCATGTAGGCCCCAAGTTATAACAACCTTTACCAATTTATACTAGGTATGCCAATCCTTGTAAAAGAAAATAATTGGCTATCTTTTATGAATTGGTAAAGGATCATCTCTTCTTTCTTTTTCTTTTTTTTGTTTACATTGGGCTACTCTTGCTTCCTTTTTTCATTTGTCCCCATAGGTCAATTCAATATAATTGCCATGTTTTGATATACTTTTCCTCATACACTTTTTTCACACACACACACACACACACACACACACACACACACACACACACACACACACACACACACACACACACACACACACACACACACACTAGCACACACACACACTCTAGCACATATTTAATATGGGAATAAAAGTTTTATTTTAAACAAATTATGATTATATTGGATTTACCTGTGAAATAGTTAGGTTAGTTGACTGTATTCACATAGAGGTCAGGTTAGTTATCCCTTTCTTGATTTAAATCAGGTACACTTATCATGGTACTGCATGAAATCAATGAATGTTGGCCTATCTGATATGATTAGATAAAGGATCATTAACCTGTCATTCATGATGGAGAATGCTGCTTTCTATTCTCTTCCCTTTCATCTTCCCTCTCCCTCTACCTTCCTCTCTCCTTCCCCCCCCCCCCCCCCCCCCCTCCTCTCTCTCTCCTTCCCTCCTCTCTCCTCTTGTCCACTCAGGGCGTACTGCTATGAGCATCCTTATCCATGGTGATGCCTCTTTTGCTGGACAAGGTGTGGTGTATGAGACCTTTCACCTCAGTGATCTCCCAGATTACACCACACATGGAACCATCCACATCATTGTCAACAACCAAATAGGGTTCACTACAGACCCAAGAGTTGCCCGCTCCTCCCCTTACTGCACCGATGTTGCTAAGGCATGTGAGATGTGTGTGTGCACGCACGTACGCACGGCTAGTAATGACTGTTGGCCTGTGATTATGGCAGCAACAATAATAATGGTAATGATGAAAGGCAATGAGAATGTGGTTACAAAGGTGAATATCATAATATCAATTACAAAATAGTAACTGTTGTTTAATTTCTGTTGCTCATATGCTCAGATTCCTTCATACACTCCACCTTCATCTACATATGCAACCTCTCTCACTGCCTCTGGATACCCTCCCTCACCCTCCTTCACCCTCCTTCACCCTCCCTCACCCTCCCTCACACTCCCTCACCCTCCTACACACTCCCTCACCATCCCTCACCCTCCCTCACACTCCCTCACCCTCCCTCACCCTCCCTCACCCTCCCTCACCCTCCGCCTGCCTTTCTTTTTTACCAACCCCCTCTGTTTCTCTGCAGGTGGTTTCGGCTCCCATCTTCCATGTGAATGCTGACAAGCCTGAGGAGGTCATGCATGTATGCAAGGTGGCAGCACAATGGAGGACGGAATTCCAGAAGGATGTGGTCATCGACTTGGTCTGCTACAGGAGGCATGGCCACAACGAGATGGACGAGCCCATGCTGACTCAGGTACATGCAGATAGTGTCAACTCTCTAACATCCAACTTAATACATGCTAAGCTTTGCTTTCTGAGGGTTATTACTATCATTATAGAATAACTATGACGGTACTATTCCAGTTCACTTTTATCTTAATATAAGTACAGAACATCTAATGTACATACTAAATTTTCCACAACTTTCGGCTTGACCGTCTCTACCGCTTTGTTTATTATTTTTGTCAATATTCCATATTTTTTACTGATTGAACTTTTCCTAATATGCAGATCCACACAAGATCACAAAACCAATAAACTAGTAACTCCCAAGCGTTAACATTTTTTGTGCAATCCTGTAGAATTTCTTAACTGTGACCAGACTAAGTGCCTTGAGTTATAATAGTGTTTAGTGACTTAGGCTATGCCAAGAAGGACAATCCATTTCGTTAAAAAAAAAATGGTGAGAGGAATATATGGTTCGGTCATGCACAAAGATGTAAGCTTTCCTTTTGGTAAGCATTCTGGGTTCACTATATTATTTTTTAATTCATTTGTTTGTCAATGACACCTTTACCCCCTTGCCCCTGTAATAGATCACGTGATTATCATCTTCCTCTCTATCTCTCTCTCTTCTTCGTGCATGTACATAGCCTCTGATGTACCAGAGCATCAAGAAACACAGACCTGTGTTGGACCAGTACTCAGGGACTCTTGTGGCTAATAGCGTGGTCACAGAGAAAGAATACCAGGTTGCTAGAATAATTTCATGACTATAATGTGATGTTAGTGTGCAATAAATTAATGTGTGTTTGTTCTGTAAAAACAACAAACTAGCGTACATATTGGATATGAAATATGAATCAGCCAATTTTACAATGTATCTGAACCTTTTTTCTCCTTTTTAATTTAGAAATGTCCCCCAAAAATTGTATACATTTTAATGATGCCATTGAGTGGGCTTATGTCCAGACCTTCATTTAGAAAATTTGCACAGTTGGAGAGGAAATCAGCGGGATTTTGTTATTATAAATTTGGGGGGGGGGGGGAAGAAGAGAAGGGAGAGAAGCTACAGCACTAGTGGTTCTAAGAGCCTGTAACAGTTGCCTGGAGAATGGAATAGATGGAGGCAGTAGCTACTCATTTCTATTCGATTTTTTAGAACTGAAAATTTTTAGGTGTCCAAAATTTTGGGGATGAAGCTTGTACCCCAAGCTCTGTTTGCACTACTATTTGTTGCTCTGTGGGAATGTGCCCCTCCCCTACCATACCTAAACCACTTTTAAATCTGTGAAGTCATTATATATTCAATGTTTTAACATGTTTTGGGTTTGGCAGTTTATTTTTTCAACTTCTGCTCTGATTAAACAGTTTAATACAAGTTCAATCCCGAAATCTCATTCCAGTGATGGAGTATTAGAGATACTTGTTTAGTAGTTAGAGAATTGGCTCTGTCGTGCTGTGTGCACCCTTCATGGTAGAGTGCCTGTGAGAGTTCCAAGTTTTTCATCGCAAGCTGAATGAACATATGCTGTGTGTAGTGTTCCCTATTGGCCATTGTGGCTGCATAGCTTGACTGGGTTGCAAGTGGAAATACACACTAGTTGCCATATTCTGGACTGCAGAATGTACACAAGTATTTATTGTTGTTATGCTCTCCTGCTAGGACTTGAGGAAGATGTACAATGGTATCTGCAATGAGGCGTTTGACAATTCCAAGAGTTTTGAAATGAAGCACAACAACTGGATCGATTCACCATGGCCAGGTCACATTCTATGATTAGACATCACATGATAGGTGCATATCACATGTTGTAGAGTCAATGGGTGTTCTTATCTTATACATGTGTCTATCGCTGCTTTTTTGTTGTTGTTTCACTCAAACCTGTGTGATGTTGATCCAGTTTAGTTACCTTGTGGATAGACCTAATGTTGACTTAATTTCAGCCATCCTCAATCTTGTGCGGTGTCGATCCAGTGTGTCCCCATAGATAAACTTGTCAACTTTCTTTCAACCATCCACGATATATCATCCAATATCCCTCCCCCCCCCCCCCCCCCCCCCCCCCACCTCCTTTTGACTATAAGTTTTTAGCAGGCATTATATCATTGCAAGTATGCCAGTGCACACGCACATACAATAAGAGCGTGCTCCTCTTCTCCTACTCGTGTATTGGGTCTCACCATCTGTTGTGATGTTCTGTCTCTGTGCCTGTTCTTTAGGTTTCTTCAGCCCGAGTGGTGCCTCTGAGCTGCCTGCTACTGGCATCTCTATGGACAGACTTCAGCATATTGGAGGTGTCTTCAGCACTGAGCCAGAGGACTTCAACATACACAACGGTGGGTGGGTCGAGGCTATATGTCTAGCTCTTGTTGTTGTAGTAGTAGTATTTGTTGTCATCCCCACTGCACATATGAGGCATTGTAAAGAATTGTGCTTTTTTGTATAGTATTACTAGCACTTTATAACGAAGACATGAACAAGGCACTTCCTAGCATCAGACATGATTGAAACATGACAACCTTTCTTTTCTTCTTTTCTAAATTCTAAATTACTACTTCAATGACAACCCCTTGTTATTAAAAAAAAGGGGGGGGGGGGGTGAGGGAAAAGAAGAATAGCAATTTTTTTAAACTAGCAACACAATTAAGCTGAAAAAAAATGATAACGGGAATGTCCATATTACCAAGTGTTTGATGACCCTGTACCAATTACATTAGCCACTCAGCTCATTTACTGATATATATATGTGTATAATGAATCTGATTAGAATTGGTAAAGGGTTATTAACTTGTGGTCTACATAGATACAGTTTGAATTTCTTCTATGCTTTAATAAGGTCAATTCAATATCTTTTGAATGAAGGTGGAGGGGGGGGGGGGGGGGGAGAAATCTTGTTTCAAAGTGTGATTTCCAAAATATTAATATAAGTGTCATGCATCATATTGTATATATTGAACTACTTGAGGGGGTGGGGATATTGTTCCATTAAATTATCATTGCTGATTGAAAAAGATGACTATTGATATTTGGTTAGATACGTGCACTTAAACAATCTTGTGGCTATTATGCAAGGTTTGTTGTGTGTGTGAATGTTCTTTATTCATACCTGAGTAGGGTCAAGTAAGCTTCAAATAAATGGTATCTTGAGCATATCTCAAATTTCATTGGAACTCCCTATATTGAAATGGTCCAGGTTCTAGAAATGGTAGCCAGAAGAACTTGAAATTAAACATACTTTGAATCATTCGATAAGTGTGTAATAACTATCGATCACCCACTCCAAATTCTCATGCTAAATTTCATCCCAATTGGCCCATTCGTTCTATAAAATCTGCAGTTCAGACAGAGACACAGAAGTATAATTTTATAGAGAGAGAGAGATCTTCTTTCGTATGAACGCGAAAATTATAGCTGGAGATTCAGGTTATCTAACCAGTTCTCTGCCTCTTGCGTCAGTGCATGGATGCTCTTGAGCCCATTGCCGTTGAATTTTTGAATTGGCCAGTCATTGACGATGTGATTGACAGTCTGGTCTAGATGACTGCAGTCGCATGATGGACTAGCTTTCTGTTTCCACTTGAACAGGTGGTGTGATGTTCTGGCAAAGGAAGTCTGAATCCTGTTAAGAGCAGTCCATTTTCTCCTATGTAGTTGGAAGCCTGGTAGTTCTTTGCATGGATCCTCTACAAGATACTTGTTGGGAATGGTGGCATTTTCCCAGGTCTTGTGCCATGTAGAGTTCACATAAAAAATTTCCTCTTGTAGGGTCTTGCCAACTATCCATAGGCTTACATGACTTTAAGCGTGTCTTAGGTATGTCAGAGAGGTCCTTGTGGATTGGGAAATTTTGGTTGTTCACACACTGGAGCAATTGTCTGAGGGCACGATTTTGCCTACATATGGAGGGTGGAGTTGTATTAGAGAGCACTGGCAACCATAGAAGTGGAGTCGGTCGAAGGATTCCAGTGATGGTTCGGATGGTTGCATTTAGGATCGTGTCAATTTTCTTCACATGGGAGCTTTGGGACCATGTGGGAGAGCAATACTCTGCTGCAGAGTACATGAGGGCCAATGAGGAGGTACAGAGTATTGTCGCCTTGGATCCCCAGCTTGTACCTGTTAGTTTGTTGATGATGTTAACTCTGGACTTGGCCTTAGTAGCCAATTTGGTTATGTGCTGTCGATATGTGAGACTGCGGTCCAGAGTAACTCTTAGGTATACCGGGTGATCCTCATTCCTGACTGGTATCCCCAGTGCAGTTACATTAAGGCATGCATCAGCCATGTGGTTATTAAGGTGGAATGCAGTGACTGTTGTTTTTGCTGGGTTTAGGCAAAGATACCAATATGAAAAATAGGTAGCCATGGCATCGAGATCTTTCAAGAGTGTGTCGGATATGTCAGTCAGATCAGTGCCTTGTGTTGCTAAGGCAAGGTCATCTGCATAGGCAAACTTATTTGAGATGGTAGTTGGCATATCACTGAAAAGTGTTGGGGCCAAGACGGATCCTTGCGGGAGGCCGTTATTTAAGGTTCTGATACTACTATTCTGATCACCCAGACAGGCTCTAAATCTTCTGTTGCTGAGAATAGAAGAGAGTAGGCGCATCGTAGAGCGGCACTTGACTGTTCTGGCTACTTTCAACAGCAGCCCATGTCTCCCAACAGTGTCATATGCTGAAGATATGTCCACTAATGCTACGCCAGTCTTTAGGTGTCGCTGGAAACCAGCTTCAATATTAGTTGTCAGAGCAAGGACCTGATCTGCACAACTCCTTCCTGGACAAAAGCCAGCTTGTTCAGCTGGTAGTGTTGGTTCTACCAATGGGCTAATTCTGGTGAGAAGTCTTTCAAACAGTTTGTATGTTGTACACAGAAGTGAGATGGGACGATAACTTTCTAGTCTGTCAGCAGGTTTCCCTGGTTTCAAGATCGCAATGGTTTTTGCTTCTCTCCAAATTGATGGAACGACTCCAGTGGAGTGGCAATATGTAAACATAGATGCCAGCCAGGTTCTAGCAAGAGGGCCTAGGTTCTTCAGGAGTTCAGGGAAAATTCCATCAACACCTGCTGCCTTACCAGCCTTAGTTTTTTTCAAAGCCAGGTCGATGTCAGACACAAGATAAGGAACAGAGATAGACTTTCTGGTGGAGAAGCTGATATGGTTTTTGATAATCATTTCTCACTTCTTGGCGGGCCTTCTTGGTTGGTTTAGCTTTAGAGGTACTGAGTAGTCTTTTGGCAATGGCATTTGGAGTTACTTTAGGGGCTGTGTGTTGGACAGGAGCCGCTGCACCAAGATGACACAGTAGGTGCCAAGCTTTCCTGCTTGAGTGGGTGAAGTCTAGTTGTTCCATAGTTTCCACCCACTGCTGTCTTCTTGCAGTATCTAAGGAGTCCAGGAGACTTGTTGCTACATCAGCTGAGCCAGTAGATTCATATTCCTTGAGGAGGGATTCCATGCCAGGATTCCAGCATGGTGTGTAGGATTCATGAAATCCTCTAGGGATGTGGTGTCTTGCTGCATCCTAGAGGATTTTGCAGAAGTCAGTATAGTTCTTTGATACAGGATCCACGTCTGAGATCTTTGTTTCTACTTCGGCTGTATATTTTTCCCAGTCAGCTTTCCTGAAGTTCCAGCATCATTTACGCTTTGAAGTGATTAGTGGAATTTCTATGCCAATGTTAACTAATATTGGCCTATGCTGACTGTGTGGAAACTGGGACAAGGTTTTGCATGAAGCATAGAGTGGCCATCCTTGGCGGTTTCTTGACACAAAACACGGTCAGGATTTGACACTATCCCACATCGAGCTGAGAGGAAAGTTCCTGGCTGTTTGGCATTAGAATAAAGGTAGCAATCACTAGACGAAGACCAGTTCATAAGTTGTTCTCTAGCCTCATCAGAATTACTATGCCCCCAATTTGGGTGGTGGCTGTTGAAGTCACCTATATGTGCTTCTGGGTGTGCGTATGTTGGGAGAACAGGTAAAGCCCACTGCACCCATGGTGTTTTGTACACATTGCTAATAGTCATATCGCCTACTCTTATTGTCATAACAGAGATCTTTTCTGAGCAGCTCTCTTGGAGGACAGTGTAATTCGTAAGCTCATTTCTCACATGTTGCAACACAGTGCTTTGCATGGTAACAGCTGCAATTAACTTAAATCCATTAATATGCAGTCTTGATGCACTTGATGGGTCATTGACTCTTGCAACAGAATTATGTCGATGTTAAGATCAGCTCCACTGTGCAAGATGTAATCACTCTTGCTCTGCTTGCTCCTTCTACATTTAACTGGTACAGGCATAGAGGTTGTCCAGTGTTGTGGGGAAGTGTAGCCCTGAAAAGGCTGGGGTTGCTTCTTTGATGCATTGAGTGTTGATTATTCATCTCACGTTTACTTTTCGATGTTGATAGCATTTCTTGCTTTAATCGCTTTGTTCGGTTTGATGACATTAGTGGAAACAGGATGGACTGCGTGAAGGTTGTCATCTTCCATCCCAGAGAGAAGATAAAAGAGAGAGAGAGAGAAATAGGGGGGGGGGGGGTGGAAGGGATATTTTGTTTTAAAATTTTTCCAATAATTTATTAAATTTTTTACTCTCATGTTGTGTGTGGGAAAGCTGTGTGTTAATGAAACAATTTTGTATTGCACATATTTTTTCACTGTTGCAGTTGTTTTAAAAAAATTTTTTTAAATTGTTGATCACTTACCGAATTAACCAATCCATTCCATTTTATTCTTTTCCATATTTCATCACTTTACTTAAGCTATTCATATCTTTCATTTTTGCTTTTGCATATTCAAAATATTTTGAGCCCTTTTCACTGGCTTTCATTTGATATATATTTTATTACTCCATATAGGTTAAGTTATGGTTTTTGCCATTCCAGAAGATAACCTGACAGGGATGTTCATAACTTAAGCTACCTTACACTCTATCACTTCCCATCTAGTCAGCATTTAGAGTAATTAAAAATGTATTGATTGAATAGAAGAAAAATTCATATCTGCCAAAAAAATTAATTTTTTATAGCAGTCCAAACCAGTTTTATCACCCTCAGAAGAACCTCAAAAAAGTCTTGTCTTCGAAAGAAAAAAAAATTGGATGAAAGTTTGCCTTAACTAAACTGAGTTTTCTGATGCTCAAGTTATTATGAGAGGTCATATGGTACAAGAGTTAAGCTTGCGAAAGAATACGAATAGAAGGGAAGGTTGTTTCTTAAAGTTGAATTTCACAGTTGTTGTTTCTTACTTGTGTTTTACCCCTCCATATATACATATACATACCTGTACATGGTATCCTATGGGAGTATTCTGGAAGTGTGTGTCATGTATGTGTGTTTTTTTTTAAAGTTTATTTCTTTGTTGATGTTGTTTGTTTTGTTTTTTAATTTTAAGATAACATTGGCTGAAGCTACTATATATGCAGCTAAAAAGATTCTGCTGTGAAATTTAACAAGCATATTAATTTTGAATTATGTTCTTTCTCAACAGCAGTGCATCATTCCAATATAGATATAGCTGTAGTACTATTGATCTCACCAATATGGGTCATGACGTTGACCACTCTTGTTTGTATACAAATATGCTCACACACTATATTATATAGATAGATAGATAGATAGATAGATAGATAGATAGATAGATAGATAGATAGATGGAGAGAGATAGATATTTACTGTGTGGAAAAAATTATCTTCTGCTATATAACTTATTTACAGCTCTGAAGAGAACTCTGAAAGGACGCATGGCAATGTTGAACGATGGCATGGCTGACTGGGCCATGGGAGAGGCTTTTGCATTTGGCTCTCTTCTCCAGGATGGCAAATATGTTCGTCTGTCAGGTAAAATTTGCTAGGTGATGTATGTCTACATTAGTGTATGCAGTGTTTCATACAGAGAGGGGGTGATGTATGTCTACATTAGTGTATGCAGTGTTTCATTCCTACAGAGAGGGGGTGATGTATGTCTACATTATTAGTGTATGTAACGTTTCATACAGGGAGGGGGTGATGTATGTCTACATTAGTGTATGCAGTGTTTCATACAGAGAGGGGGTGATGTATGTCTACATTAGTGTATGCAGTGTTTCATACAGAGAGGGGGTGATGTATGTCTACATTAGTGTATGCAGTGTTTCATACAGGGAGGGGGTGATCACCTCCTTCCCTCTCCTTTCACAAGGTCTAGGTTCTCAAGAGTTTTGAGATTTAATTTCCTGATAGAAGCTTTCCCCACTGGTAATATAAACATGGTAATTATCATTTCGAACATTTCAGGAAAAATTACACTGCAGGTGTTTTTTTTTTTTAGAAAAATTGCTAAGGGGGCGGGAGGGGGCGAAATAGAGATAGCTGTGTATGTATATGCATGTAAATGTTAGAAACATCTGAAAAACTTCCACATGACATTGTAGAGAGTGTAGTTGATATTTTTAACAGAAAACCTAGCTGTATTGCTGTATAAATGTACTTTATTTGCTTTTACAAAAAAAGGCTCGGGGGGGGGGGGGCACGAAATCCTCAAGGGTGGGCGAATGCCCCCCCACCCCCCTAAATAAAACCCTGCACTGTAAGCATAATATGACTGAATCAGTTCAAACAGTTGCTAAAATGTGGGGCTCTTGGTAAGGTTCCTAGATGACATGCAAGGTTGTGTATTATATAGCAAGGCTCCTCAAAACACCGGCTACTCTGAAGTACATCTCCATCAATGACAAGAGGAAGTGTGAAAGCTTCATACTTCCACTTTGTGTGCATGAAATCCAGCTACTTGAGCATCACTCCAATGCTGGCTAACTGAAGTGATGACAAGAGCAATGTCTATACAGGGTATGACCCTAAAAGGGTACATATTCTCTTTTGAACTCCACTATTCTTACCAGAGAATGGAGCTGCTTTATCATAGCCCTAATGTATCAGTTTTGTTTTTAAAAAATCCAGAAGTGATCGCAATAGCCAATGTTTCACAATCACTGGATGAAAATATGCTAAATGGTTGTGAAGTGTTCTTCAGAATGCCTATCACTAGTCCATCTACAGCAGATGGAGATGTGTTCTTGTGTGCTCACATGGTGGCATTCATTGGCCAACAGGGAGAAGTGGAGCCTCTTTGATACTTGATATGAACATTCTCTCAATCCAAGTATAATTGCTTCTGGAAGGGAAATTAATGGAAACTTAATGTGTGGTTAGCACTTGAACAGCCTTGCTCCATATATTGCTTCCAGAGATTGTCTCCATTTGCTATCTGCAACATAACCAGCATTTCACAATTAATAGTGGGTGGAATGCGATATTTATACTACAAGGTAGATGGACTGTAACAGTTTAGGCTGTACAGATGATTTTATTGTTATTGTTCTTCAATCTTATTTTCTTATGAGGTTAACTGAAGCTGATGGACAATTCCTTCCTACACTTGCTGCCTGCTAAGCCAAATAATGAATTGCATCTTTGTGAATTTAGGTATCATTGTGTTGCTTTAAGAGAGGGCTAAAGGTCAAACTCATTTTTTAAAAACTTTTTTTCTCCCAAGGACTCAATTTTTCCTCCCCACAATACCATGCATGTGTTTGTAGCTTCAAAAGATAACTCTTCCTGTGTATTTTACAGTGGTACATTTGGGGGGTTGGGGGGGGGGGGTGGGGGGTGGTATGCAACAACTGGGAAGTGACGGGTGGAACAGTGGTGAGGTACCTAAACTGCTCCAGTCAAGAATATCTGGACAATGAATATTTTAATGAAGCAATGGATTATGCTCGAGTTTCTGCCTATTTTTCTTTTATTCATCAAATGTTCACCTTCTTTTAATCATAGCTAGGAAGTTGAGTGCGAGGAGGGGTTTATACAGAGAACCCATTGATAAGGCTTCTCCCACTCCTTTTGCTGACATGAGATTGATCTGCTTATTAGCTAATAATAATTGCATGCTAGACTCACCATGAGTGGTAACCAAATTATTTGTTAGCTGGGTAAAAGTTCAGTGTGTAATGTGACAGTCATATGATGTTGCTATAATTTTTCTGTTATTCTATTAATTACTATATAGGGAGGGCTGCAGGCAAAAAAAATTGAGCACATAGAGTTATTTATAGATAATTAGCCATTCATGTATAACCATAACAGTGTCTTATGCTATTCCTGGAGATCAAAGTTGACTTCAAGCTTCACTTTCAGTTGAAAATATACATACAAGCTATCGGCCTCAGTATGACCTATATATCTTGAACCACTGAGCCCTTAGTAAGCTAAGTGTTGTATTAAGGTCTGTTGGAAGTGGTGTTTGAAGATTTGTGATCATGGACTTTTTAATTTCTTTTTTCTCATAACCAGCGTGGCCAATTTGGCATTTTTTGAAACCTTTTCTTGAATTACTGAGCCCTGTCCATAACCTTCCTTGACTTCTGGAATTACAGTCATGTCTGTGGAGTTTTTCTAAGCTATCAAAACACGCCATAAACATGCTTAATTCTACAAACAACTACATAAAGTTGTATTCAAATTTGTTATCGAAGTTATCTGTTGCTGCAACGTTTATTGTTATTGTTGTTGTTTAGGGCAAGATGTGGAGAGAGGGACATTTGCTCACAGACATCACATCATACACGACCAGAAAGTTGATAAGAAAGAGTACAAGTAAGAATGGTTGAGATGCCGTAGTGAGAGGACAATAACACAATAACTTGAGTGAAAAAGTGTACACTTAGAAAAGATCTAAAACAGACAAACAAAGGGTATAGCCCCAACTAAATCTCATATTGTAGAGTAGTATCTTCCATTGATGTTACTTCCAAAATGCTCCAATAAGTCTCCAACGTAGTCAAAAAGCTATGTTATATATATTTGTTTACCGGTTGGCTAAAGTTGGTGTTTTCTATCTGTGGCCTGAGTGAATCAGCTAGTATTGTTAACGAGATTCACATACCCTTCCTCCTGTGACAATGCTCATGTGTTGGCTGTATTTGTCCCTGTTCCTAGTGTCCTGTCCAATGTGTGCCCTGACGCCAGGTACACAGTGTGCAACAGCTCCCTCAGTGAGTTTGCAGTGCTTGGCTTTGAACTGGGCTTCTCCATCAGTTCACCAAACATCTTGGTTTGCTGGGAGGCTCAGTTTGGTGACTTCCACAACACAGCTCAGGTACGTGCATTTATGCTGCATTCCATCGGTGCTGGTTCACATGGATAGCAGTATCTCAATTTTGTAGAGGAAAACACAACTTGCATGGAAGAAATTCACATCTCTCTCTCATGTATCTTGTATTCTTGCAGTGCATCATTGACCAGTTCATCTGCAGTGGCCAGGACAAGTGGGTGAGGCAGAGTGGTCTCGTGCTCCTGCTCCCGCACGGCTTCGATGGTATGGGACCTGAACATTCCTCTGCCAGACTGGAACGGTTCCTGCAGGTGAGCTGACCAATGAAAGTGAAATACAGAGTATAATCTACACCTAAACTTTCTGACTTTTTAAAAGTCATTATCATGCTTGATTATGATTCATTCTCTGCCACTACACTTTCGCTGTGAATTTAACACTCTAGCCCAGCATAATCTAATCAGTTGACAGCTGATACTTACAGATCTAGAGAATTTTGTGTGTAATTTTTATCATGCTTCGGCTCAGCTATAAAAAGGCAACATAAAATTAATTTGCAAATCTGCTACTTGACTGTAGTTGATTCTGCAAGTATTTAATCGTCTATTTTGATCGCATGGTTGCTGGTTGACTCCTCACCTGCCTTTACCACCATATGACAATGTTGAGCATATAGAAGAATAACACTTAATGTAGAAGCCCATAATCTGTACTATAGAGTATGAATAGTCTGTTTGTCTGTCCATTACGATTCACACTTGAAGTTAGACCCACAAATCCATATATATTTAGAATCAGTGTCACCAGGGGAATGTCTTGAGCATGTCTATATGGTCACACCCCTTTCTGTATAAAAAAAGGGCCAAAAATGGTTCTTTTGCCAGAAAAAGGAATGGAGCTACAGGCCTAAAATTGGCATGCAGACACAACTTGACTCTGCAAATGACATGGGGTGGGTCCCATCTGGCCACACCTCTTCCTCTTTGTGTGTAAGGCTAAAAAAGCCAAAAATAGTACTTCTAAAAAAACTCTTTGACCTAATCTCATGTTTATTTTTGGTTTAATAGTCTATGACATATGGCATCAAAACAGACACTTTTATGACTACAGCCCACAAAGGTGGGCTGAAAAACCACCTGTAGGGCGGGTTTTCATTAGCATTGGTAAACAACATATAATTGCTTCATTCATATGTATACATTTTGACACAGAGAATATTGGAGAGAATTTGGGTCATGACAAGTATCTATAATCCACAATTTTGATGGCTAAAAAATTTATCTTTGCTAAGCTTTTTTCCAAAGTCATTGCTGGAGTGACTTGAGATCCCCTCCCACCAGTAGAAGGTCTCTCAGCGTCTATGCCAACTTAAGGTAAATCCATGCCTTATGTGGGACCATGCAATCCATGGCTATGCTGGTAAATATTAATCTGAACCATGAATACACTTTGGCTCTTACTGCATGAAGTGGCATAGAGAGCTGTCAGGTTTATGAATGGTTTTACACCACATCTGTTGTATTGTCGTCTGATATTGGTATCACATTCCCCACATGAGAATGTCTAAAACCACAAGTAGCCATTGTGTTGTTTTTCCATAGTTAATCGGAACAGTTCCGTGAATGTGTATTCTCAAATGTGATATGGTGGATGTCCTGGTGGGTTAATTTAATGGACAAAGAACTACTCTTGTTTTCTTCACCAGCACAGAGAATTTCTGGCTAGATGTGAATTCATACAAGTATCCAATGAGGAACTCTCCATTCAACTATTCAACCTGGGTGCGCTGAAAATGTTCTGCCTTCCAGTTTCTGAGTACAGATAAGTGGCGCATAAGGCAAATGTTGAAGTTGTGATCTGAAGGAAAAGCTGTAATGTTTTCCTATATAAATTTGTAAAATGTGGTTTGAATACTAAATATAGTCTGTGTTGGTGTTTTTGTAGTGATTTATTGAAAGCCGATAATAAGTAGTGAAAAAAAGTAGTGATTTTGAGCTGAATCCATCTGGTAACACTGATCTTGAGTCATGAGTATTTCAATAATACTTCTGTGAATGAAGAATTTTGAATTACATTTGATTGGATACTCTCTACTCCATGTAATTTTTCCTATTCAAACCTCTTCCAGTAGATTTGTGAGGCTAGTGGTGCTTGAACAACTCGGGCATTGGCTGGGTCACAGTTGTCCGCACCACTCTCCTACCATATCACCTTCACATTTTATCCGGCTCTTCAGGGTAGGCATATCCTACACAGTGGATAGTTTTTAGCCCAAAAAAAGTTTGGTCACCTGACAATATTTCCTCCTGTGGACATGTCGGGTCAAATATGGCAAAAATGAAGCAATCTCTATATGGTACTTATGGACGGTCAAATACATAGACCTAGAGTCCTAGAAGCATGCAAATACAACTTGATCTGGTAGGGAATAGGGTTAACACTAAGTCACAATTTTTCCTGTGGGCATGTCATCATATCCCAGACTACACCGGGTATATGCTGATAGTAGTGTATAATAGTGTCTCACACCTCCAGATTGCAAGGTATCAGTTCATTCCAGAACGTCCTGCACCATGGTGTATAAGGCCCAAGGGTTAATTAACCATTAGGCCTTACCAACATAAATTGGAATGGTTTTATTATTTTTCTTTTCCTGTGGAGTGACACAATTGTGATTTTATTAAATGACAATAATTGATAACAGCTAAAAATGCTCTGCAGTAATTGGAAACACTAATTTTCATGTAAAAACAGTATTTGCTATTGAAGAGTATTCTACATGTAAACCCTTACCCATGTATCACTATAATTACCCCCTTCTCTTTCTAATTCAAAATGGTGTTGTCTTTGGTTTAGAAATAATTTTCTTCCTCCCCCAAGGGTTCCAGTGATGACCCAGACAGTGTATCAGGCTTCAAGGAAGAAGGGTTTGCCTTCCGGCAGCTTTCTGAGGCCAACTGGCAAGTGGTCAACTGCTCCACTCCTGCCAACTACTTTCATGTTCTCAGACGACAGATACAACTGCCCTTCAGAAAACCAGTGAGTGAAGGCCACTGTGTACTATAGCATTGACTTATTCTAGTATGACATACATATGTACACACCACAAGAAGTGAGTTTGTTTACAATGGAGATTAGGGTTCCTGAATAAGACTATCGGCTTTAACACAATTTGCATTAATTTGTTCACAAGGATAATTAATTCATTGTATTTTGGTGTATACAGTATTGACAAAATATTGATTCTGCCGGTGATGACTGAACATTCACTCTATCTATGAGATCCTATCAATTAATTGATGTCAGCATGGGGGCATGAGGGGTGTGGCCATGCCAGGTATTGGAGGTGTAGTCATGCCAATAAAAAATGTATAGGGCAATGGCCATGTCTGCAAAGAGTCATAATGGGCATGACTGTGTAAGCTAAAACATGTATGTATTTTTTTTTTAAACTTAGGGTAGCTTCTTATAATATTTAATTTCAAAATTGAAATGGAAAAAAAATTGGTCTTTATACTAACACTATATTGTACCATCTTCTTCAGTCAATATATTGCATATATATATGTATATATAGACAGACAGGTGTGTGTGTGTGTGTGTGTGTGTGTGTGTGTGTGTGTGTGTGTGTGTGTGTGTGTGTGTGTGTGTGTGTGTGTGTGTGTGTGTGTGTGTGTATAAGTAGTAGCAAAGTAGAGAGAGATGGGTGGGTGGATGGATAGGTAGATGAAAGGATAAGTGGCAGGATGGTTGATGGATCAGGGTTTTTTAAAAATTTTAAAAAAAAATTGCTAAGAGGGGGGGGGGGTGGAATAGAGATAGCCGGCTGCGAGGGGGGCATACATATGTCAGTGTATATGCATGTAGATGTTAGAAACACTTGAAAAACTTCCACATGTCATTGCAGAGAGTGTAGTTGATATTTGGAACAGAAAACCTAGATGTATTGCTGTATAAATGTACTTTATTTGCTTTTACAAAAAATGCTCAAGGGGGCACAAAATTCTCAAGGGGTGTGAATGCTCCCCCCCCCCCCCCCCTAAAAAACCCACCTGTAGATTAAGATAGAGAGAGGGAAACCGTTGGAGAGATCTTCATGAAAATTTCAGGGATTGATTAGGGCACTTCACTGCACATCCTCATGAACATTTCGTTCAGATCTGATGGCCATGGGTGTGGTCTTGTTAATGGATGTGGTTATTTCAATGGGTGTGGGAATTTTTCAATGGGTGTGGTTTGGTGACATGGAACACTCTAACTAATGACCAAGTTCAATGAGATTAGGCATGTTTATTAATTGTATCATGTTTGTTTGATTAATGAGATTTAGTGTCAGCAATCCCTACATGAGGAAATAAAAGAAATAAATGTCATGGATTGGTGTACAAGCAGTTGCTGCTAAACTTACAACCTAACTGTAATAATTGTAGATAATACCACTTAGAGCAAACGAAAGAACAATGCAAAATCATCAGCAAACAGGAAAGATGAAATTAAACGATGTTTTTAACAAACAAAACATAAACTATACTGACATAGACATCAAAATGACGTGTCTGGAGAAATTTTGATGACATGAACGATGTAGCTGTTTGATAAATGAAGCTGCAAGACACATGAATGTAATGCAGGTGGCCCTTTGTGAACCGAATCCCAATCAACTAGCATGACAGAAGTAGAGATACTAACACCGGCAGGTTCAAACACAATAGCTGACAAGTGGAGAAAGTTTTGCAAGCATGTGGTGGACATGGAAAATAACTCTTGACCTGTAGAAGATATGGTGCATTAAATAATTATTGAACATGACAAGCAGTCTGTGATGAGACGGAGAATGAAGATGCAGGTTGAATTTACTTTCATCTACCCTCCACATCCAGTAACTTGAGTAATCCTCATAATTAGTGATTCTTCATATCAAAATACTTCACCCATCCCCTCCAGTAGTTTTCAATATAGTATACATATGTTTTTCCTCAGCAGTTCCTGATGCTCCACCCTCAGTAATCTTCAATGTAATGAAACTGTTGGGATAACATATTGTCAGTGTTACCCCCCCCCCCCCCCACCCGAACAGTTCCACATCACAACCCTCCCCATTATTTCAGCAATCTTCAATTGAATAAACAAAGTTTCTCCAACAGTTTTATTCACAATACTCCTACATTTTCCATAGTTTTCTTCAATGCTATAAAGAAAGTTACCCCAACAGTTTTATTCACAATGCTCCTCCAATTCCATATTTTTCTTCAATGCTATAATCAAATCTTACCTCATAAGTTCAACATCAAATTTCAAGTCAGTAACTGTTTACCAGCTGTCAGGAGTGTGCCATGCAAGCTCAAACAGACTTGATTCTTAGCCATAAATAGATTTTTAATTAAATAATTGGAACAGCACTTCAACTGGAGTAGGCTGGTGTCTAAAATATTGAAAATTAGTGAATAGAACTGAGAATTTTATTGCCATTTTTTTTTTTTTTTTTTTTTTTTTTTTTTTTTTTTGCTGTGTGTGGTTAGTATCTCCATCATTGAATATTTCTATATGTCAGACAAGCACACCACCAGAAGGTAGAGAATGTTGTGACACTGGAGGAAGGTCACCTTTTTTCGGATTCTCTCAAATATTTTTTATTGTTTTTCTGTTATTTGTGGCACAATAAAATGTTGCTTTATTTATTGTAGTTGATTGTCATGACTCCTAAGAACTTGCTCCGGCTACCTGATGCCAAGTCTCCATTCACTGACATGCAGGAAGGTGTGTTTCTCAAAACAATTATGAACTGCTGTCTTATTACATGTATTTATGCAACAACTAAAAACAACAGTGAACAATGGGAAATACTGACCTATTCAATCCATGGGAACTATCAGTCTTCTCTTTGTATAACGTCTACCAACATCATCATTTGTAGTTTTCCTTCCATGTTTCTATTGTGATAATAAAAGTACACTAGCTAATTATAACAAGTATCATAATAGAGATAATAAAAATAATATCATGAAATGTTTGCACTCTGTTTTTATTTGTTAATTATCGTTTGTTGCTGGGTTTTTTCTTTCCTCAAAGGCACAAGTTTCCAGCGTGTAATTGGTGACAGTGTGTGTGAGGATGGTGAGAGAGTTAAGCGGGTGGTACTGTGTTCAGGCAAGATCTACTACGAACTCATGCAAGAGAGGAAGAAGAAAGAACTGGATGACACTGTGGCCATCATTAGAGTCGAACAGGTATGAATATGTGTAAATATTCACAAGTCTAATAGGTCTAATCTACTTAGATTCCATCTTTTGGTTAATGAATGATTTAGTGAAATCTTCTTCCTCCCCCTTGATGGTCACAGATATGAGGATGCGACAGAGGGGATGGGTAGGCATTGGTAGGTATTGGTTATATATAAGTTTAAAATGGGGAGGGGAAGTGGTGTTGGGACATGAGGATGAGGAAAGGAAGTTAGTGGGTAGAATGTAGAATTAGAGAAAAGAGATTAAGAACAAGGTTGGACAAAGAAGGGGTGGGCAGATATTTCTTGCACAATGATATTAGGTTAAGGAAATGAAAGGTGTATACTTTTCCAGAGAATGTACATACTAAGGATAGATTCTTTGGAGAAGGGATTAATAAAGCTTTATGTGATGTATGCAATATTGGCCTAATGTCATGTGTGTGTGTTTTATAGCCTTGGCCCTCTACATTGCTTGAATATGTTTGTTGAAGGGGAGCGAAAAGTATTATCTTATCACCTGATTGGAAAATATTTCCATTTTTACTACAATTTTATTCCAAGTGCAAGACGATGCCTGGAAGGCAAGACACTGCAAGATTTGCACACCAAGAAATATTGTTTATGGTGTAGTTCAGACAAGTAAAAAAAAACAACAACTACAGTGTAGTCTGACATAATTCGAATCCGGTTAGTATAAATTTCCGCAAGAAGGAGCTTCAGATTGTGTAAGCAGTGGAGACCTTACCCCAGGCAAGAAGAAGAAAGATATTGCAACTGAATTTGGAATCCCTCCAAGTACTTTGAGTACTATCCTCAAGAACAAAGAGACCCTGAAGGCAAGTCATGCTATAGGTAGCTCCAAAAAAAAAAAAAAAATAGACACAAAGACCCTAAAAGGACAGCTGTAGATGAATCTCTGTTCCAATGGTTCACTGCAGCTAGGGCTGAGTTAGTACCCATCAGTGGAGAAGTATTGAAGAGCAAGGCTGAAGAGATAAGAATAGATTTGCGATCTAATGAATGGACATGCTCTTGTGGCTGGCTTTCAAGGTGGAAAGTTCTTCACAACATTAAGTAATTAAGTACTCTAGTATATGTTGTTAGAACAGTGCTGTTGATCAAGCAGGATGCAGAGAGTGGAAAGAGAATACCCTATTTCTTTTGCTTCAAAAATATGATCCCAGTGATTTTTAAAAATTATTATGAGACTGGACTTTACTGGTGTTTGCTGCCAGACAAGACTCATGCTGTTTCTGGAGAAATATGCACTGGAGGGAAGAAGAGCAAGGAAAGGATAACTCTACTTGATCGTGCCAATATGACTGGAACTAAGAAGCTTCCATTTCTAGCAATAGCAAAGTTTAAAACCCGAGGTGTTTCGAGAAATCCAAACTCTTCCTGTTGACTGCCCACAATAATTCTTGGGATGACTGCCTCAATTTTTGAATCATGGTTGAGGAGGTGGCACTCAAAACTTTCAAGTGTCACACGTAAGACAGGGTTGCCATTTGTCCTAGTTCACAGCCAGAAAACTCAAAAACTGTCCTAATGAAAATGAAACTAGGACAGGAAAAAATTTTGGCTGAAAAGCCAAAAATTGTCCTAAAACTTTCCTTTTAGCAGGCTAATTTCAGCCAAAAATAAGTCTTGTTCTTTTGTCTTTTTTGTCCTATTCTGTCCTTTTTTTATTCTTTATTGGATAATTAATCTGGGTGTGGTCAGTCTCGCTCCCTCCCTCTCAATACCTAGTTGAGTGAGGTTGGCCATGCACCCAGGTTTAATAATGCTGGAAAGCATGCCAACAATATCTGAGCACTAAACAATGATATATTTCTAAAAAATTTTTATATTTATAATATATATGTTTTGTGATAAAAAAATTTCTGTCCTAAAACTGTCCTTTTTAATTTTTATTTCTGGCTGTGAGAGTTCCTCCAGACCTGGCAACCCTGATGTAAGTAAGGTAGCTTTGTTTGTGGATAATTGTAGTGCCCATCCACACGTGTCTGGCTTCAACTGTATTGAGCTGATTTTTGTTCCACCCAACACCATAAGTGAGATGCAGCCCTGGAACCAGGGAATAATAAAACTCTTTAAGCGTATTATAGAAAGAGCATGGTCAAATGCTTACTTTGATGTATCGGCTGTGGAGCTGCATCAGCAGATTTCAAATTACTGTATTTAATGATCTTCAGATGGCAAGAAATTCTTGGAATTTAGTTTCACCATCTGCAATAGCCAACTGCTTTAAAAGAGCAGAATTAATTCCACCATCAACAAGTTTTGAAGAGGTTGTAGAGAGTGAATCTTTTTCATCATTTGAAACTGATTTTTATGTGGACTGCATCTTTGATGAGTACAAATCCAGTGATAGCCACTTACAGTGCAGCCCTATGCTGAGCAGTGCAGACATTATAGCCTCCCTACAGCAGAGCACTGAAGATGCTGAAGACAGTGATGATGATACCCTCAGTTATTTTCCGTCAAGCCCATTGCGGTTTCTTAGATGTAAAAGCTTACCTGCTATGTGCAGAGAGTGGCACTAAACCACTTTATGATCAATTGGAACAATTTAAAACTGAGTTCTAAAAGCTTATAATAATTCATTGACACAAACATCCATAACTGACTATGCTCTAAGGCAATAGTATGTAAATGCGAACAAAAATAGTTCAGGAACTAGCCCTTATTTAATAGTGTGTGATTCATGCCTACTTGCATATACTTATACATATTACACGATATAATAGTGATCTTGAATTACCTGCTGATTATATCTTCTTACCTGTATATAAATCAATAAGACACAATGGCATAATACAATTGCATTAACCTGGTACATTGAAAACATGTCACCTGATAATTCAAATTTTCACCGTTGATGGTGCAATTTTGAATTAAGAGAAATTCTTATTTTAAATTTTTTCTCTGGATTATTAAATTTGAATTTTGTGGACTACACTGTAATATGTTTTTTCCTTGAGGTTGGGAAAGACAGACATGATATAGGTTTGGAGTTATGTATGGAAACATCTTGGAGTTTGTATATTTGTTGAGAGTTGACAATGATGTACTATAGATAGATGACCAGCATGAAGGTAGGCAAAATATACACACACATGCACATACAGCACATACGTTGTGCACATCACAGCACAACCCACGTACAGACAGACAGAAAGAAAGACACACACAAGGAAGATAGACAGACAGAGGAAGACTGTTATAGAGGCAGGCAAACATCACTCCCATTGTGAAGCATGGTCACATTTTATCCTCTTTAGCACAAAGTACATTGATGCAAAAAAGCAACAACCTTAATATTGATTCCATCATTTGTTGTGTATATATTTTTTCAGATTTCTCCATTCCCGTATGACTTGTTGGACAAGCAATTACGCCTCTATCCTGGGGCGGATATCACGTGGGTGCAGGAGGAACCAAAGAACATGGGGGCATGGTCGTATGTGCAGCCTCGACTGGCCACTTTAACACAACATAATCGGAACATCAGGTGAATATGTCTGGAGGCATTGAAATACATGGACTTATATAGTCACAAAACTGGAAAAATATTGTCTGAGCTCTTACGATATGTTTTTTCTTGACAAGCAATTCAATACATGTCATATCTGCTGTATATACAATTGTACATACTGGCAATTGTTCAAATTTAGCAATAGCTTCTGCTAACAGTTTAACTTATTTTGCTGACGTTTCGAACTCTGGTCTCCACCAATAGAACTGAATGGTTGGGTGCACTTGCATATGTGTAGTATAATATTGTACATGCAATTAAGCTGTGGTTTTGTTTATGTGTTCATTGCTTACACACATGGATATTGCCTGATTGTATGGTTTGAATATCAACTCAAGTGCATATGGAAAGTTTGCAATAAGTCAGAGGGTGACCATCTGGTTCATAGGTCAGTGTGAGGTGCTCCTGTTCACCTCATGGGAACCCTTTCTGTGTCTGTTCCATGAGATCCCTTTCTCTGTCTGTTCTATAAATATTTTGGGTAGAGGAAATACTTCAAAACATCCCCACCTGTAATACATGTCCATAGGAGCTCCAGTTGGTATTAACTCTGACCCCTGCATGGAGTGCAGAGGCTTTGATCATTCATTATTAGCACACCTCACTTGAGAGAGACCTATCAGTTCTTGTTTGGGAATGTTTTGTGTTTTGTTTTTGTTTTAGTTTATAGAGAAATACACACCACCAATAGAAGGAAATTTTCTATGGTTAAGGAAAAACGAGCAACTCTTAACACACTTCAGTCATTACTCAACTTGTTCCTCTAATGTATCGTTGCTTTGTTTTGTTTTGTTTTTAAATTTTTTTTGTTGTTTTTAAACCAGCCAATTTATATACTTGTGGAATACTCCTGTAGTTTTACTAATTTTGTTGTTGTTTGCATTTGTTGTTTTGTAGCTATATTGGCCGACCACCAAGTGCCTCTGTGGCAACTGGAAACAAGGCACAGCATGTGAATGAACAAAACACAGTGATGAATAAAACTTTCCAATGTTAGACCTTCATATTTTTTCCTTTAATTATTATTACTCTTCTTCCTTTTTTTTCCTCTTTTTTTTTTTCCCCTTTTGTTTCTTTTTTTAAATTTTTAATCTGCTGTATAGGTAAATGTATTTTAGTTGAAATTAGAGTTAGCATGTGTTATTGCTTTTAAAACTTAACATTTCTGTATCATATAATATATTCTATTATGTGTGTATATACAGTTTGTACCATAGCACATTGAAGTATTATCAGTCGGAAAACAACAACTAATGTCATAATATACAAAGTCTAAAATTAATGATGCTCACTGGATAGAATTATGGTATTTCACACATCCTATCAATAACAAACAGCTGCACCAAAGTTGCCAAGGTGCAGCAACTACTGTTAAGTCATCTTGCACTACAACCATGCTGTGTACATTACACTATAGGTAATTAAAAAATATTAAAAAATGAAGCCCTGTCCACACTGCACAATAAAACTGGTTTCACCTGTGTCTGGAATGGGTTCCACATGTTCACACTACACCAGGTTTCATCCCAATGGGTTCCACCCTGTTCACCTGAAACCTTCAGAAGGGTAGGTTCCAAGAAGCTCAGATTTATTGAACACAGCTCCCCCCCCCCCCCCCCCCCCCCCTCCCCCTCTATCCTCCTTTTGTGTGGTGACATTTTGAGGGAAAGAGACAGAACAACAGAGCACACCAGAAAATAAAATACCCCGTTACTATATGTGGTAGAGGAAAACCAATTAATATGCCCAGCCAATTGTTTAGCCCATGCAGGTGACATGGAGCAGGTTCAGCACTATGCCAGTGTGGATGAAAGAAAACGTTTGGAACCAGGTGTTGCTGGAGACCCATTTCAAGTGTGGACAGGGCTTAAATCCCTCTGAATAATTTTAAATGCCATCATAAAAAGAGCCAAGGTTTTTCCAGTGACTTCCCATTCTTGATCCACTACAACATGAAAAACAACTATATTTACCCAGGGATTTCCCATCCTTGATTCACAGCTTATTCTTCAAGCACATAAAATATTCCATTCAGTAATCAAATGCATTAGCAACCAGGCTATGTACATTACACTATGTCAAGAAACGAAAAGACAAAACAACAACAATGAAAACAACAACAAAACGACAAAGAAAACACTGAAAGCTCAATTCCTTTACTAATCATAACTAAGAACATTAAAAAAAAACCACAATTTTTCAGAGTGACTTTCATTATTACTCCACATTTAATTATTCAACTTAATAAACTAATAAAACAAAAATACAACCAATACAGCAAATTAACTACTCTTCAACTCATCCAACTAATTAAAACTACCTACACCATTAAGTCCATATTTACCCTGTGGCTTACATCATGAAGCCACTCCTCATTATACCATTTAATAATCTAATAATAATAAAAACTTCTTTTTTTTTTAATGTAACCCCCAAAAAATTTAATTACACTTTTAACAATCCCACAGAACATTAATATAAACATAAACAAAGATTTAATCACTGTTATAATGATCTACTTACTGAAGTTAATAAATAATTAACCAATACAATAATTAGGTACTTACAGAATTGCCACACCAATTACTAAGTTCACTTACTAGCTACTAGAACATCTTTAAAAGGGGAGGGGAGATACCACACTGGCTGGACAACTAAGAAAGACATCCAGGGTAATAGCAGGTACTTTTTAATGCTAACTACTCACTAATTGACTTGATGTAGAAACATCCCACTTCTCCTTCAGGTAGACATACTCAAAAGAAGAAAAACAAGCTTGGAATGTATCAAACATAACCCACTCGCTGTGCATGCAGGATATATGATGTGCATGTCAAGTATACTAAGTTTACATACAAAATATAAGAGATGTATGAGCATTAAGGGTTTATTATTAGGGTTAAAACTCCTGCGAATTTGTGTATTCAAATGTTTAAAAAATATATGTAATTGTAATTCCCATATTTTGTGAATTTTCCATATTCTGAGGAAGTGTCATAAGAAAAACATCAACAACAAAGTAAGTTTTAGACCCTGTGAAACTGGGGGGGAGTTAAAACATATTTGATTCAATAACTTCAAAAGGCTAGTGAAGTAGGGTCAACAGAGCACATAGATGGAAGACCAGGGAGGTGAACTCCAGGAAACAGCAGCAATAAAAGTAACAAACAAGACTACAAAAATGCACATTCAGAGTGGTGGCCTTTAGAAAACAGCAGCCACCAAAGGAACAACCATGCAAACAGCAGCAACAAAAGTAACAAACAAGACTACAAAAATGCACATTCAGAGTGGTGGCCTTTAGAAAACAGCAGCCACCAAAGGAACAACCATGCAAACAGCAGCAACAGAAGCAACTGACATCAAATTGCCAAAGGCAACTTTCCAATAAGAGACAGCCCAAAATTATTCAATAAAACCCGAAATTAATGACTGTAATAGTGTAATTATGGAATTGGGTTGTATTATTATGGAGTGGGACTGTGTCTATCATAGAGTTGGAGTTATTGTCTGGAAGGTGGAATTGTTCTTAATGAGATTACTTATGGAATGCTTGTCTGCTGCAGTGTTTTACTGAAGTAGCCTCTTCAGGACCTCTGAGGTCTCCCCCAGGCAGGCAGGCAGGCAGGCAGGCAGGCAGGCAGGCAGGCAGGCAGGCAGGCAGGCAGGCAGGCAGGCAGGCAGGCAGGCAGGCAGGCAGGCAGGCAGGCAGGCAGGCAGGCAGGCAGGCAGGCAGGCAGGCAGGCAGGCAGGCAGGCAGGCAGGCAGGCAGGCAGGCAGGCAGGCAGGCAGGCAGGCAGGCAGGCAGGCAGGCAGGCAGGCAGGCAGGCAGGCAGGCAGGCAGGCAGGCAGGCAGGCAGGCAGGCAGGCAGGCAGGCAGGCAGGCAGGCAGGCAGGCAGGCAGGCAGGCAGGCAGGCAGGCAGGCAGGCAGGCAGGCAGGCAGGCAGGCAGGCAGGCAGGCAGGCAGGCAGGCAGGCAGGCAGGCAGGCAGGCAGGCAGGCAGGCAGGCAGGCAGGCAGGCAGGCAGGCAGGCACAGAGACAGACAGACAGACAGACATGATTGCATGCATACATTCATGAATATAAACATATTTTAAGAAAGTCACATGGGATCACAAGAAAAGTGAGGAAAAAATTCAGAATGTGTCACTATAGCCATGGCTGACTAGTAAAGCAATATTTTTAATATGTAGCAAGGTTTCCTTATAGCTGTAGTTTTCCACACAAATTTGCTTGCTAAGATCACCTTCGGTGGGCTGTGGTCACAAAATTGTCTTAGGGGAGTTTACTTATCTTTTTTTTTCATTTGTTGTTATGAAGACCAAGAAAGTAGAGTATTTTAATATAGAAAATAATTTAGTATTGATTCCTGTATCAATCTTGCAGGCATCTCATAAAATAAAAAAAAATTAAAAAAATAAAAATAAAAATAAAATAAAATAAATAAATAAATAAATAAAAAAAGCAACAAGAAACAACAATAGACAAAGCAGAACAATGAACAACCTGTGCAATTATAAAAGGAAAAATTTAGATGTTAAATAATTAGAGCTTTTTTGTGAATGATATGTCCTTAGTTTCCCCCTCACATACCACAATACCAAGATAATGGAGGGTTTCACTGTATCAAGGTGAAAGTATGGAGGCATATAATTTTGTCATATTGGTGAGGATGCCACTGCTGGAGTGAGATGGGAAATTGATGTGTTTAATGTTTGTGGCAGAAGTAGTGAAATATGTTCGGAGGATTGTGATTGGAAAAATAATATCCTGTTCTTGAAGCAATTATATTTGCAAATTGTGTGAGACCCGATCCCCCCCCTTTTTTTGACCCTCAATTTCCAACAACTCAATTAAAAACCAAGTAAGTGAAGCTACCTCTGAGTATCCTGACATTGTTCAAGATCAGCATAAAAATAAATATCATTAGGTTTTTGATTACATTGTAAAAGCAATTAAAGAGAAATTTTGTTAAAAAATGTAACAAATGCTCAATAAGCTGAAAACTCTTGATAAAGAAAGATTTAAGTGATGAAGTTATCACAGAAGATTTGATATTTTATTGTGGTAACCTTAACAAAACTACAAAATTGACTTCAATCCTAAGGGGGAAAATGGAGGGGAGGGGGGGGGGGGGGGCTTTAGCCTCTAAAACCACCCCTTATCTTCAGTAGGACAGTAGGCATTGATATGACACTTTTCTGCTCAAAAGTAATTGAAATCAGTACTCATGCTCTGTAGGAAGGAAATTGGATTATAAATACCACAACCAGTAGTTTGATATAAAAAGAGAGATAGTCTGATAGCTAGTTTGATGCACAAAAGACCACCTCTTCTGAAAATATGAAACCTCCCTGAAAATAGCAAAGCTCTTGAAAATAGTCCCGAGAATATAACATGCCCTTGGAGTGGTTATAGCATAGATATATATGTATATATCTATGGTTATAGTCACCGTGAATATAGCCCTGTGGTTATTTTCATGGTACAATGAATATAGTCCTGTGGTTAGTCCCCTAAAATTAATGATAATAATAATTAAAATTATATATAAGATAGCTAGAACAAAATAAACTTTGTCCAGAATAGTGCAGCCTCCCTGTTCTGTTTTTCTACCCCAGATGTCTCTGTTCTGAACATAGCCAGCACCTCTCCCCCTCCTCCCCCCTCTCCTACACTTTTTCTGGTGTGCCACTCACACTGACAGTAGACAACACACACACACACACACACACACACACACACACACACACACACACACACACACACACACACACACACACACACACACACACACACACACACACACACACACACACACACACACACACACACACACACACACACACACACACACACACACACACACACACACACACACACACACACACTTAGAACTTAGAACTTAGAAGCTGCCCATGGTACGAAGTACCATGATGGCAGTGTCCTGGATGAATCCAGGACCAATGGCAATAAACTTAGCTTATGATGGCATCACACAGAAATGTTGGTGTCTGGTCAGATCTCCTTGTCTTCGAAATTTCCTTCCACAGGCACAACTAAGTGTTCTTAATTCAGATTGCTTGTTAGCTGAACAGGTGTTCCATCGCCTGGATGTTGAAATTTTCTCTACACCATCTAAACACAGATGAAACCACCCCTTCCTGTCCTGGCACAACTCATACCATCTATCATACACACCAATTGCCTGCAAATCCACTTTCACAACATCCCTCCACCTCTTCTTTGCCCCGTGGCATGGTCTCTTCATGTTAAGCTCCCCAAACAACAATCTATTTGGAAGCCTTTCTTCATCCATGCGACCCACATGACCCAGCCATCTTAAACGCTGCTCCAGAATGATATCAGAGATGGAGTGCTGCAAGCCAAACCTATGTGATAGGCTATGAGATGTTAATCTTTCATTCCATTGTTGGTACCTCGTCACACCCAGGATTGTCCGAATACAACGGTTATGAAAAGAATTCAAACGTCTTGTATGCACAGCCTTCATTGTCCAAGTTTCAGCTCCATAAAGTAATACAGCTAGAACAACTGCCCTATACACTGCTCTCTTTGTGGCCAATGAGAGGTCTTTGTTCTTAAATACTGGCACCCTCAAACATCCAAATGCTCTAGCTGCTCTAGCAATTCTTCTAGTCACCTCACTAGTGATCTCCCTATCTCTTGAGATGTTAGCACCCAAGTATGTGAAGTCCTGGACTACATCCACAGAGCCACCCTCCACCTGCACTGGTCTGACATCACTCACATTCAATCCCTCACCAACAACCATCCCTTTTGTCTTCTCAGTACTCACAGTCAGCCCCCATTCACTTGCCACTTTTACAAACTCTGCTGCTACTGACTCAAAACTATCCCTAGAGGTTGCATACAATGCCACATCATCAGCAAACTGGGACTCAGTTACTCTCATCTCACTCAATCTAGACTTAGCTGTGCGGTCCCCAACCAACTTCCTACCATGCTTATATAACACACTCACTCCTGCACCACTACTCCTATTGCGCCAATCAGCCACCATAGCACTAAAGTAGATATTAAATAATGTGGGTGCCAGGGTACATCCTGCCGTAAACCATTCCGGACCTCAAACCTATCAGTTACAGTCGAACCCACTCTAACCTCAGCATGCATCCCCTCATGGAAAGACTTCACAACATTCAACATTTTTTCTGGCACACCATACTTCTCTAGGACCTTCCATAGGGCTTGCCTGGGCACTGAATCATAAGCCTTCCTCAAGTCTACAAACAACACATACAATGATTCGCCATGTTCCCTCGCTTTCTCCACAAGCTGTCTAGCAACAAAAATCATGTCTGCACAACCACATCCTTTCCTGAACCCACTCTGTGACTCTGGCAGAATTTTTTCAGCAATCACTTGCAATCTTCCCTGTACAATTCTGCCTAGTACCTTCCCTACCACATCCAACAAACTTATTCCACGCCAATGGTCACACTGCTTCAGGTCACCTTTCTTTGGGATTGGAACAACTACTGCGTCCTGCCAGTCTCTCACCACTTTACCTTCTTCCCACACCTTCTGCATCACCTCCAGCATTCTATTCCACAGATCTACACCACCATGGAGGATTAGTTCAGGAAGGACACCAGACTTTCCTCCTGCCTTTCTCATCTTCAATTTGGTTAGAGCCTGCATCAATTCCTCTTCAGTTGGTGGCCTATCCAAATCCAAGTGTGGTGGGAGTAGTGGCAGAGTGTCTATCACTTCATCATTGAATGCGCAGGGTATGTTAAGTATCTTTACAAAATGCTGATGCCATCTGGCTCTTACCTCCTCGGGACCCTGAGTCAAACTTCCATTTTCTTTCATGACAGCAGTGGGTCTTGTTGGTCTTCTTCCAGCATGAGCCAGCTGCAACTTCCTGATACTCTTCCACCTTGTGCAACCATCCTTTTTTGCAGCTTCCCCCTCCTTGGCAACCCTGTATATCCATTCTTCCTTAGCATTGTCCACTGCAACCTTTACCTTTCTCTGATGTCTCCTAAACTCTTTCCGGTTGGCTGAAGTATTGCACTGTATCATCCTCAGGTGAGCATCATCCTTGGCTTTGATCAGAGGTGACAACAACTCCTCACTATCCTCAAACCAGTCTGGTTGCTTCCTCTTCCCTCTACCAACTACTTCCTCTGCAGCTGACACAATACAAGACTTCAGAGCATCCCAGTTGCACTCGATTGAATCTCCAGCTCTGAGTGGTCTAGCCAGCAAATGTTGCTCCAACACTTCACGGTATTCATCCCTCTTGGCAGGGGTTTTCAGTTTATGGATGGCAAAAGGCAAAGAAATCTTCTCTTTTCTTTTGGCAGAACGAGGAACAGTAACCTTTAGCTTAGCTCTTACAAGCTTATGGTCAGTCCAGCAGTTTGCTCCCCTCATCACCTGCACATCTCTGCAAACAACTCTCTGTTCAGCCCTCATCACGACAAAGTCTATCATGTGACATTTCTTTGTTGCTGGGTGTGTCCAAGTTCCTTGATAGATTTTCTTCTTTTGGAACCAGGTATTCATGATTGAGAACTGATTTAGTGCACAGAATTCCAAAAATTCCTCGCCCACAAAATTACGCTCACTCAAGCCATGCTTCCTTATAACACCTTGCCATAGATTATTCCCTGTGTCCAACATACCCACCCTAGCATTGAAATCACCCAGCATAACAAGGATATCATTACATGGAATCCTATCTATTGTATCCTGCAAATCATCATAAAACTTGAGCTTAATGGTTGGAGGTGCCTTAGCTGTGGGTGCGTAAGCACACACTACTGATACATAAGTGCCTGATGCCTTTCCAGACCATCCTCCCTTTTTCTTTCCTGTGTGTACCCACTTCAATCTAGCTGATATTATTCTGGAACTAACTGCTTCCCACACCTCCCCTGCATTTTTCCATGCCAGTGTAGCCTTTTCGTCCAATGCTATTCCAACACCCTCATTCCTACTAGCTCTTTCCTGGTCCCCTGGCAGAGGACGACCAGAGTGCAGAAAGGTATATCTACCCACTGGCCACACATCCTTTCCAAACCACTTTGTCTCTTGGATTCCTGCAACAGATACACCATATTTCCTCAATTCTCCCATTAACAAATCTATCTTCCTATCAATCTTCCCAGGCTTGCCACTATGGTTACCATGTTTAGCTACACCCATTATTTGCTTCCTACAGATCCGCTCATCACCTGAACACTCTAGCTCATCACCTGAACACTCTACTAAAGTACGGACATTCCAGGTAGCTACTACTAAACTATTTCTATTTCTCTTTGATTTCTGCTTCACGTTCTGATCTTTTGTCACAAAGCTGTTCTTTATTACCATTCTCTTGTGCTGAACTTTCTTAACTTTGGTTCGCAACACCAAAGAAAGTGAACTGCTATCAAAATCTGGACTACTCCACACGATTATAGACAGCTGCTTGTCAAGACTAGCCCCAAATGTTTATAACAAATGAGGTACTTGACTAGTTGGTAGGGTTTGTAGATAATACAGGTAAAACAAATGCAGTGGTAAATGAAATTAACTTATATACAAACCTAGTGTTAAATGAAATTAACTTATATTTGTAAAATGAAATGACAAGGTTAAAGTTCTGAATTGAACTTTACTTATAATAACTAGTACAATTTGGTGAGAGATAAATATAGCAATCATTCAAAAATTCAAAAAAAATTTTTTTTTTTTTTTTTTTTTTTTTTTTTTTTTTTTGTGCTGAACTTTCTTATCTTTGGTTTGAAACACCAAACAAAGTGAATTATTATTAAAATCTGGACAACTCCACAGATTATAGACAGCAGTCTGTCAAGATTTAGCAACAAATGTTTACAACAAATGTGTTACCACGGTTACCACAATGAGTTACTTGACAAGTTGGTGAGGTACGTGACAAGTTGATAGGGTTTATAGATAATACAAGTAAACAAATGTAGTGATAAATGAAATTAACTTATATACAAAGTGCTAGTGTTAAATAAAATTAATTTATATAGTACTCACTAATGATACCTGTGCAAGTTTAAAATGATTTCTGTTGTTATGGAAGTAGCCACTTGAAAGAGAATTTTAAGACTAGAATTATTCAAATTTCGGACTACCAACAGACTTCCAATTAGTTAAGTACAAGTGAAAATATCTGTAGAATAAAATGAAAAGGTTAAACCAGTGCCAAATTAACTTAACTTATTATAATAGTAGAACTTGGAGAGAGCCAAATATAGCAACCATTCAAAAGTTCGAATTTTTTTTTTTTTTTTTTTTTTTTTTTTTTTTTTTACACACACACACACACACACACACACAGAGGCAGACAGACAGACACAGAGAGAGAGAGACAGACAGACAGATACAAACTTTAAAAAAATAATAATAATAACAGACTGGATGGATGGGCCTGATAAGCACATTAATATATGATAACCGGTCCTCTGGACTCCTCCTGCTTGAAAGGATCCTGTCAATGAAATTTCATCTGTTTCTTCTGAAGACCCCCTCCTCTCCAAGTTAAGGAGGGGGTTCCTTGTGTACTACTCCTATACCACACTGTTACTACACTCATATTACACTCATCCTACAGTCTAGTATGAGTGTAGAAGTGTAGGAAGGATGTAGTATGAGTGCAGTATGAGTGTAGTTTGAGTGTAGTATGAGTGTAACACTCAAAACTACACTCAACTACACTCTATCTAGCCTGACACACCCTGAGAAGTAGAGTATAAGAAAGTGATACAACATCAATGGATGAATAGCACAACAATGAGTTTACACAAGATAGTATGTTCCTGTGTATTCATCAATAATTCATTCACTCAATTTGTAACACTCAAACTACACTCATACTACACTCGTACTACACTCGTACTACACTCGTACTACACTCGTACTACACTCGTACTACACTCGTACTACACTCGTACTACACTCATACTACACTCATACTGTTGTATCTGGCCTTTTTGGCTTATGATACTGCACGTTATCACAGCTTCGTATAACTTAGTCACCCATTAAACTTGATTCATTCATTGAACAACTTATAGACTGAACAACTGAAGTGAAGTAATATGAAGTGCAGTGCATTATAATAAAAACCATGGTATGGATACACATAAATGATTGACAATCATTTAACCAAAATATCCTGGTAACATAATATGATACAGGAAATAATAACAATTCAAGTTATCACACATACTACACTCACACTACACTCATATTACACTCATACTACACTCATACTACATTCATACTACACTCATACTACACTAGCCTGACACATCCTGAGAAGAAGAGTATAAGGGAGTGATACAACATCAATGGATGAATAGCACAACAATGAGAGTTTACACAAGATTGTATGCTCTATGTATTCATTCAATTATTCATTCACTCAATTTATTCAGGTCTGTGATGAGCAACCCTTCTTTCTCCTGCTTACAACAGAAGTCCTGACCAGGGAATAGTCACTCTTTACAGTGCTACGGTGTTGGATTGTTATTGTTGCGCTATTGAAAAGAACAGTAAAGTGTTGAGGGAAGGCCTGGTGAAGGGTGTCCCATCTCTAAAGAATACTCCAAGAATTGTGGGTGAGTATATACCAAGAGTGAATGCATTGAAGGTAAGGGCCCAAATTTTAGGTTTTTGTGCAGCATAACTCTAAGTACTTTAATTTTATAATGTCTAGCTAGCTATGAAGAGACATTTCTGTGTATGCATGCTAGGGACAGTAGTGTGAACATCCTTTAGAAAGAAGATCAAGATAGTAGACTATGAAAAATGAATTATAGCTAGCTGGTTTTGAATTCAAGAAAGTCACATGGGATTGAAAGAACAGTGGGGAAAAATTTTTAGAATGTGCCACTATTGCCATAGCTAGCTAGTAAAGCAATATTTTTCAATATGTAGCAATGTGTTGCTATAACTATAGCTAGCTAGTAAAGCAATATTTTAATATGTCATCTTAGCCATAGCTAATGGCCTATAGAACCCATATTGGTTTTAAGTGTCTAACTTGTTAATTCTACCTAGATAGTCACTGTCTAGGAGTTGCTGTTATATAATCATCAACATTTTAGCAATTGCACCAACCCAGGTTTACTGCACTCAGTCCTGCCTAAATATGAATTGTGTTATATTGGCACATTTAGCAAAATTGTTAGCAGCTGTGTGCTGTCTAGATATGGTGATAAATGAGGTCTTAAAAATTTCAGTGATATTGGAAATGCTGTTAGAATTTCATCAAGATCTGCACAGGGGAAGTGTGATTGATTGACTACCAATATTTTGATATCCTTACTGTTATTTACCTATAGCTATAGCACAGTGATCTCATAGTGTGAGGGATGATCTAATTGTTAACAGAAATTTTAACTACTAGATGACTATTCGCAGCTTTAAATGCAAGGTTGGAATACTCAACTTTTTTTCTTTTTTTTTTATACCTACAATTTCCCACAACTCGAACAGCATTAATCATTCAATTATTAAGAAATTCAAGATGATGACATTTTCTGTCTTTTAATCAAAGAACCTGCCTTCGGGTGGCTATGTGGAGATGATAAGAAGGTGCACCAACAACAGGTTCCACTAATCATGATCTACTTTTCTCAGAAACTGACATTATCATACTCTTCCCTCTTTCTGTGTGCAATTATTCCTAGCTTGGTATGGAAAGCCAATGCCCTATTCCTGATACATTTGTGTTCTCTAAACCATTTATTCTCAACAAATTTAAAAAACCACCATGGTTTTGCTGTGCCACCAACACATAACCACCAATTTACTCTATGAAAGCTGGAAACATTTAATATTTTTACATTTCATTCCATCCAAAGTAAATTCTTTGCCACCCTTAAAATTTAGCACTACTGGGTGGAGTGTTGTTTATCATTGAATTTTTAGTTAATATTTATTATCCAAGTATTGAACTGAAGGTGTGCACTGAACTGCTGAGAGAATACAACTTCCCTGGGTTTTCAATACAGCTGTCAAGAGAATGCAACTTCTCTAAGGATTTTTATTTTAATACAGATGCTCCCATTAGTCAGCCTCAAATGCCAATTTTGGTCTCTTTTTGTATATTATACTTTGAATAAGTCTTATCCAAATTTTTTAAAAACAGCATGAGTGAGTGCAGAGATTGATTTCCATTCTTTGATACCCCTCTAGACTCTGTAGCTTCTAAATTAAAGGAATGTATAGGGGGCACACCTACACACAGATTTAGAGCTTATCAATAAATAGATTTTTACACAAGGGTTGGCAGTTGCAACTCCTTTGAAACCTTTATTTTTCCACCATATAATTTTTTTCTCACTTTTTACCCCTCTCCTTCATTATTTTCATTTTTCCTTCACTGTATCATCCACATGCAATTAGAAAAGACAAAAAAAAAAAAAAAAAAAAAAAAAAAAAAAACACCCCAAAAACATTCACACCACACTCTATTTGACCTATAAATAACTAGTTTATACTGCATGGAAAAGTCACAAGTTCAATTGTGCAATAATGCTTAACTGATTTATAATATATACAGCAATGATTATTCCACATCTTAAAAGTGTTCTTAGTAATTTCTTTTTCCTCTAAACAGCAAGTCCATGTGCACCTTTGCTTGATATTGTGTATAAATATGAACATAAATACATCTATATATTCGTATTTATATATATTGTATGCATGTATAATATAGTACTTTTTGTATCACACATTTTCCTTGTGTTATATTTCAAAATTTATAAATTTTATTTAATATTTTAATTATATTCACAGGTCCTCATTAATGATGGTGATAAAGAAACAGATATTAAGATTTTTCTTTTTCATAATTGTCTTCATCGTTTGTTTAGTCATGAGTAACATTATTTTTTTCCCCAAGTCTACAATGTCCAGGAAAATTTTGATAAATGAGGACCAACCCTCAGCTTCTAGCAACCACCAGCTGATGGTCCATTCTGAGAATAGGATTCTTTCTGGAAATTTATCACTTAGTGAACAGAAAATATCTCCTTTGGGAGTTAATCATGATAATACAAGGTCTAAAGATGTGAATTCTCAAGAGGAAGAAGTAAAAAAAATTGACAATTCCAAAAAAGCTAATATTGTCAATGAATCAGATGTGCATGAGCCATGCAATGATTCCTTGTGTCTGAATTTTCTGAGTGTGGAAGCTAAGAAGAGGTTTTATTCGTGCCAAGGACAGTACGAGAAGAAAAAATCCAACCCTATCAAGAGGACTAAGTTAAGAGGAATATTAAATATGTCTGAATCTTGCCATTTTAAGGAAGGAAGAGGTAAATATATAGTCAGAATGGGGAGGAATATGGTATAGGTAAGATAAGAAATGAGTGTTTATTAGAGTAAATATTTAGCTGCCCTATAAATACATAACCACAGATTTGTCCTATTTCACTGGTATCTAATGCCAAATATTCATTATTTTAAAAACACATAATAGGGTCAAATTGCATTTGACCCTACACAAATTGCAAGAAAGCTTTTGATGGTGTTTTTCTCTAGTATTTGGTTTGAACAATGACATCAAAAGTTGGCTAAAATTGCACCATCAGAAAGTGTATAAATTTGACCTCAAACAATATGGCTGTCATTTACTTATAAATAGGGTCTATGTTTGTGTGTGTTCATGCATAAGTTGTTTTCACTGCCAAATCTCTGGACTAATTGAGCTGAAATTTGGTATGTGGTGTCTAAGTACCCAGGTGAGTGTCATTAATAACCAGTGGGTGTGGGACTGTCATAGCTAC
The DNA here is from genome assembly GCA_963969325.1 of Lycopodina hypogea. Classification (NCBI taxonomy): domain Eukaryota; kingdom Metazoa; phylum Porifera; class Demospongiae; order Poecilosclerida; family Cladorhizidae; genus Lycopodina; species Lycopodina hypogea. Next base: position 8,490,511 of record OZ017779.1, on the reverse strand, counting down.
ACCCACAGGAAGTTGTTTTGGCTGCTAAAAAGCTCATTATAGTGCCAATCTGGCTGAAATTTGGCATGTGGACTCCAAATACCTGAGTGGATGTGGTTATAGGTGTGGTTTTCCATTGCCCCTCCCAACAGAAAGTTGTTTTACCTAACAAAAACTAAGCATGGAACCAATCAGGCTAAAATTGGCATGTGGTCTCCGTGAGACCAGGAAAATATTAATACCCTTTTTGTATGGATAGCCACATTCATAAATATTATTAGAGACAGTTGGATTGGTCAAGATTTAACTGACTGCTCAAAGAGCACACATAGCCACACCCACAGGTGGTTAATATCACTCTTCTGATTACATGGAGACCACATGCTCTTGCTCTGCTGGACCAATCAGGAAAAAAATTGTTACGTGATCTCTATGTGACCATGAGTGTTATTACCCTTAATTAGATGTGGTTATGGGTGTGATTTGGCCAGCAAACATTAATTATAAAAGTATGAATTTCCAGCACCAACATGTTTTTTTCCAAGCTGCTACCAGCAAATCTTACTTTACCCTCTTAAACAAGTTATACAATTTGTTACACCAATAACATGCAACAACGTTCATACTGGCCTAGTTGGTAAAATAATATCCAAACCAGAGGCCCATTTGCAATTTGGCTTGCAATGATCAAGGCACTGGTTGTCTAACTAACTTATCTTAAACATTATGGAAGAGGGTATCGGAAGGGTTTCAAAGTTAATTCTTGTGCATGGCAGTGATTGCGTTTTGTTGGATAAATAAATAATTTCCATGACTGTGCTTCCTCAGCAAGTGTGAATATTTCCTGTTTACAGTTTCAATTATTAATGTTGTTGGGGTAAGTTTTATTATTCTTTATTTTTTTCCAAATAACGTCAAACTTCTGGTCTAATTTGTGTGTGTGTGTGTGTGTGTGTGTGTGTGTGTGTGTGTGTGTGTGTGTGTGTGTGTGTGTGTGTGTGTGTGTGTGTGTGTGTGTGTGTGTGTGTGTGTGTGTGTGTGTGTGTGTGTGTGTGTGTGTGTGTGTGTGTGTGTGTGTGTGTGTGTGTGTGTGTGTGTGTGTGTGTGTGTGTGTGTGTGTGTGTGGGAAGGGGTGGGGGGCAGCAGTTTCTTCGCTGGTATCCCCCACCCCCTCCCCCACTTCTAATCCTCAGATAGATTTTTTTTTGCAACATTGTAAACAGAAATATTCATTCTATTATTTACTCATGATAATAGCATTTCTCTTCTTTTCTTTTTTTTGACAATTGGGTTTGGAATTAGTTATTAGGGATGTAGAATTAGTTACATAATAATTGATCACAGGTTTTCATTAATAATTTCAAGAATCAAAAGTCACGAATCAAAGCACTGTACAAAAATGAATTGAACTGAAGGTATGAAATATTGCCCAAATAAAATTCACTTCATTGTCAGACAGCCGGGAAAATTATTCTCCCTTCCCAGTCAGGAAGAAATGAATTACGGATCCACTCTTTAATATCAGTAGAATAATAATAGCAATATAGTATTTTCTAATCAATAGTATTTTTGTATTCAACAAATACTCACTTGATATATTTTTGGTAGTGGCTAAGTGGAGGGTTCAGTTTGAAAAGTTTTCATGCTTGTGTTGTCCTTCAAATTACACAATTTCAACATGCATGCCCAGCAAATAAGTTAGTTCATTAAAGGTCAATGACTTCTAATTTTTGTATAGACCAGGAATCATGATAAAGTTAAATGGCGTCCATGACAGTGGGTGCCATTGCTCCATTCTGATATATACTTTCATATTGGGTAAGCTAATGAAGTAAACTGATGGGTAATGGACGTTTGCAAATTGAAATTCTATTGGACCATGGCATTAGAACAAGTGCAAATGTTTCCAAATTGTCTATAGCCTGGCTCATAAGGAAGATATTAATGGAGAATGAGGAGAAATTCAATTTTTGATTTAATTTTACCTCTTTTTTTGGGTGCTCTTTGACTTTAAAATTTGATGTAGACCTTTACTGGAGGCTCCAGAACACGTGAAACTTTTGGACTATTATTATCTAGAAGCTCAGCTAAGTGTGAATTAGTTTTGTATCATGCCAATGATAAAAGTTGGGTCAGCCCTAAACAGAGAGTGCTAGCACACTCTCTAATATATATGTATATATATATATATATATATAATTTACTCTGTTGGTTCTGATCTTCTTCACAATATGCAACATGAATTAAAAGCACAGTAACTCATATCTTCCTTTCATTCAACAATTCGTATGTTGACACTTGATGGGTAGTGGTCTGGTTCTTTTCATATCTGCAAGGAATTGAAATTGCAAGGTATTTAAAATTTGTCCAATTCTACTGAAGTAGTCCAAAGTGTGAAGTATACTATATTATCTGTGTATCCAGTGATAGTAATCACAATTGATTTTTAAAAATCTGGTTTGATTAATGTAGTCCATCTTAAAAATGCTCCTATTAAATTTTGTGATGCAGGTGAAGCTATTGTGGGACTCGTTAGTTACTTTGGTTCAGGCAACACTTGGGTGAGGGGCTTGTTGCACAGAGTCACAGGAATTTGCACAGGTATAGTACTTGAATAACTGACTACCTCAACAACTAAAAAAATTACACTTGAATTTCTTAGCTGGAATCAATAATAATCTTCCTATTCCTAGTTCATGTCATATTACAAGATTATTTTTTTATCCAGTCTAATTGAGAAACAATCAGTTGAACATTTATTTAACAAAGGGAAATACTAAATAGATGTAAATATCACGATAAATTGTGTGAAATCATGTTTGGCAATGATTGAATCAGTGGTATATACTATCCTTGAGTTAAATATAACTTTGTACTGATGTTTGTCTGTTAGATGTTTACCACACTTTCACACTGGCATAGTCAATCTTTTTAGGGTTTCTTCCAATGTTTTTATGTGTTTACTGCTCCACCTATTAGCAAATAAAAAACATGAGGAGTATAATGTACACAGTGGAAACTCCCTGAATTAACTCTCTGAAATAGGGACCACCTCTAGACGATGGACAAACAGTAAGGCACCAATAAATTCTGTACCAGAGCTAATAGATCACTACCTCTGAAAGCATACCCTCCTAACTCTGAACAGCAGACAAAAGTAGGGGCAGGTTACAATAAATCCATTGAAAAAGTACCTCCCAGAGGGACAAAAGCCATACCCCAGACTTTTTGTGAAACCACGCCCCAAAGTCTGAGAATAAAGATACACATGTTAAATGAGGTTCAAGGTGAATGATTCCAAAAGATTCTCCACCAGTACCTTTCACATCTCAATGTAGGATTTTAGTTCCTACAACCGGTAGGTATAATAGTTTCCAGACAAAAACCAACAATTCCGTTAACAGTTTTGCAGCAGAATCCCATGTTGATCTCTCTGTGCAAAAACAACACAGTCATTGATATTGTTTCTCAACAACAACAAAAAAAAGAGGCATGCCAGTTGAGTCTTGAAACAGGCCACAAACACTTCATTAATAAGTTATGAATTCTTCATTCCTAATCACTGCCTTTGTTGCTTTTCCCTCCCTTTTCATTATAGTAAAAGGAAATAATCCTCGTATATAATCACAATGCAGTGGTAAGTAGATCCAATTAGCTGTAGTAATATAAGAGATTACTATTATGACATTAATATATATATATTTAATAGTTGATCTTGGGCAGAACTCTGATTAAATACAACCTCTCCACAAAGAACAGATGAGTGGGTCTCAACATGTCCTCTATTTGGAGATTCCACTGTAGATCAGTCCTTTCTTGACATTTGGGTATTACTTGTTTCCTGGAAGCAAGTATATGATGATACTGTTATCTTGACTCCCATGTATTATGAATAGCCTCAGTAAAGGTGGAGGTATCATGGTTACCGGTGGCATTGATTACAATCTCAATCTTGTTTGCCCTTTCAAATTACTCTTGATAATGATAGTCCATAATCAGCATAGGCTTGGCTGCTCCAACATTGGCCATAAAGTCCACCTGTGCCATGTTCACTGTCCTTCTGCAGTAGTTGTCTTTTGTTCTGTGTCACTTAGATAGAGGCGTGAATATCATGTTCTTGCATACTTATCACAGTCAAGAAGTAGAATCAAATGTCTTGACTCAAAGTGGATAGCTATGCAACTAAGATAATTGCATAAACTTTACGCACTAAATTTTTAAAATTCATTTTCCCCCCTTAAAAGTAAGAGTATCACTAAAGAAACTTTATTCTCTAGACATTTCATCTGGTATGATATGTCATACTGACAGTTAATAGTTACTCCCTCCACCCCCCCCCCCCCACACACACACACACACACCCACCACAAAAAAAAATCTTCTTAAAAGTACATATCAGCACCACTGTGAAAACAAGACCAAATCCAGTAAAGAATCTTGGAAGCATAATAATTTTGTTGATTTGCATTTTACACTATTGTCAACCAGTGGTGAGAATTTACAGTAGTGCAGAAAAATGTGACTGTCCTATATATTGAAATACTATCAGTATTAATTTACATAAATATAACTTTATTGAAGGATCTTTGTATTGTGACCATGATTTGCTTGATGGAGGATTTCTTGGAGAAAAGGTGGAGTCTGCCTCTGTGGTGGCTATAAAGTCTCATGAGTTTGTGCCTACCTGGACCACTAAACTAAATCAAATTGAACATGGGGGACGCATGGTGAGTTCATAAATAAAATTATTGTTGCATGAGTGCTATAAAAAGGATATTCAGGCAACAACAAAGCTAGCAATCACAATGTAGTATACATTTATATATGTACATTGTTGCCAACTCAAAGCATCTTTTTGGTTTATGCAAATTGTGGACCATTGTCCGAAACCACTACATCTGGAATACCATGCCTAGAGAAAAGAGATGCTAGCACTCATGCTACACTCCAGGAGGTTGTCAATGAGAGGCGCTCCACCTCAAGATAGTTACTGAAATAGTCGCACACTATGAGTAACATACATCCATGTAATTGACACAAATCCACACCCATGATCACTTCGTGTTGTAGTATAGGCTCCTTTTGCTGTGAAGGTTGGTGTGTCTGACAGACATCACAGGTGGATATGAATTTTTTCAGATCTTGTGACATGTGTGGCCAGTAAGACATTCCCGTGCACGATGAAAACATCCCTTAATTCCTATGTGACTTGCGTGACTTACAGCCATTAGTTCAGCTCTTAGACACACAGGAATCACCAATCTGTGACCCTTGAAGATAAGGGATCTATCCACCACAAGCTCATCACAAGCATCCCAGTAGGCCTGTACAGCAGGCTGCACTGAATGTTTCTCCTCAGTACAACCAGCCTTGATGACATCGCTCAAGAGAGAGAGAGAGACCAGGGTCTTCTGCTGTGGCATGTCAAATTTGCTCCGGACGATTAACGCTAACAGGTAGTCCTAAAGTAGCATCAATGGCCTCCAATGAGTGCACAAAGTCACCCAGATTTTCTATTAGATACAGTCTGCTCAAAATATCAACAAGGAACATTTCTGTACCCTTTGCGTACATCACCCTCGAGTTATACCTCTGTAGTCTGAGGAGCATTCTTTGGAGATGCATAGGAGCTGTGTTGAGAGGTTTCTTGAATATTGACTCCAATGGCTTGTGATCCAATTGTATAGTGACCTCCGTCCGCCCATACACATATGCAACAAACTTCTCACAGGCATAAACAATGGCTAACAGCTCCTTCTCAATTTGTGCATACCGAGTTTCGGCAGGTGTCATAGCACGTGATGCAAATGCTACAGGCTGACCTAATTGGATGAGTGCAGCACTTAGTCCAGACCGGGAGGCATCACATTGGATTGTTACTTTATCCTTCAATGAGTAGTACCTCAGCACAGGTGCCCTGGACAAAGCTTCTTTCAGTTTCTGGAAAGACTCCCTCTGCAGATGGCTCCACACCCATTCTGTGTCACGTTGAATCAACTGTCGCAAAGGCTCAGTGATGTTAGACAATTTGGGAACAAACTTTACGAGGTATGTTACCATGCCAATCAATCTGTGTACTGCTGCTGCATCCTCTGGATCAGGCATCTCTAGAATGGCTCGGACCTTGTCTGGATGGATTTTGAGTCCTTCACCAGAAGCCACATGTCTGATAAATGGCACTTCTGTCTTGCGCAGCTGAATCTTCTCACTATTCAACTGGACATGCTTTTCTTCACAACATTGCAGACATTTTTCCAGATTTTGGTCATGGTCTTGAATTGCATCCTCCATACTTTCTCCAAAACCCACTACAGCAAATCATCTGCTATGACTTAGACACCTGACAGTCCCTCAATGAGCTCATGCATTTTGCTTTGAAACACTTCTGGGGCAGTGCTGATTCCAAATGGTAGTCTCTTCCACCTATACCGACAAAAAGGTGTGTTGAAAGTCATGATCTTAGATGACTCCTCATCCAGAGAGATATGCCAGAAGCCACTGCGAACATCGAGGATTGTGAAAACTTTAGCCCCATGAAGGCTTGTTGCTATGTCCTCTATGGTAGGAAGGGGATAGTGCTCACGCAGAACAGCACAGTTTAAATCCTTGGGGTCCAGACAGATCCTTAAGTTTCCATTTTGCTTTGGCATGACCACCATGGATGAGATCCATGGTGTTGGCTCTGACACTGGAGCTAGAACCTCCTGACAGACTAGATCATCCAACTATTCCTGCAGTTTGGCTCTGAGTGCTATTTGTACGTGTTTTGGTGCCTGCTGCACAGGATCCACACTCGGATTCAAATGGATATGGTGCTCTCCTTCCAGCTTGCCCACTCCATCAGCAAACACTGTGGGAAACTTCATTTCTAGCATGATCTTTGTAATTGGTTTAGTAGGTCTGTTCACTACAAATACTGGATATCCCTCTGTGTTAGGAGGTCTCATATCATCTGAGTCCAACACTTGAATCAGTTTCATACCTACACAAGCTTTCTGTCCTAACAGTGGACGAACCTTGGCATCAACTATATGCAACGCAGAATGTATCGAGTATCACCATGTGACACTGGTAGAAGAACACACCCAGCTAGCAACATCTTGGATCCTCCAAAAGCTACAATAGCATCTGTGCTTGGTACAATTTTGGACAACAGGACATCACCTGTAGCCTATTTGTACAACACTGCATTCAGCACCAGTATCCAGTTGAAATTTCATGAAGTTTCCAGACTCTTGCAGCTTGAGTGTCACAAATCGGTCAGGAGCACATTGCTTTAATGGAGCTTCACGTAGTATATACACATCCTCCTCACAACTTTGATCCACAGTATTCACATTCTTCTGACTTGACACTTTTTTATGGCACATTTTTGCATAATGATTTTCCCTACCACACTTACTGCACCTTTTGCCATATACAGGACATAGTTCCTTCATAAACTCATGAAACTCTCCACAAAACCGACACTCACCAGAGTGTGCTGGCTCCCGCTGGCCCTTGTACTTGTGCTCGGTATACCCTTTCTTATTTTGCACTACCACATTCACAGACTCAGTTGGTTTTGGATTGCCATCCACTTCTCTCATTTGTGCATGAGACAACTCAGCAGCTCGGCAAGTATCTATAACCTTTCCCAATGTGATGTCAAAGACTCCCGTACCTTCCCATCAGCCATACCAAATAGAATTCTGTCCCATAGAATCTCATCTGGGGTTATGTGTGGGAAATCACACCAATCAGCCTGCTGTCTCAATGCAGTTACATACTGATCCAGTGACTCTCCTGCCTGTTGCTGGTGCCTGTAGAACTTAAACCTTTCAAATGGTATATTTAATCTGGGTAAGCAGTAAGCCTCAACTTAGCTAGCACAGCACTGATCTTATTTTGATCTTCTACTGGCTCAACTGAAATGTAGCAAAAACTGACCTAGCTGACGCACCAATGACCGTCAACAAGGTTGGAACCTGGATTGGCTCTTCTTTCATACTCAGTCCCGTAGTACGTGAATAGTGCTTCCAACTCTCCTTCCACTCGTGCCAGAGTTCAGCTGCTGCTAAGTTGTGGATATCTAGCAGCTCTGGTATTGGTAGAAGCGATTTCTGAGCCATGGTTGCAATCCCGCAGCTGCCACCATGTGAGAGTTTTGTGTAGTTATCTCAAACTCTTTCTTAGCTTGTAGCAATCACAACAAAAATCACACGACCAAAAATCACAGAATGCTTACTCAGCACCCAGCCACAAATGGCATTACATCATGCAAATCAATCTAAATATAGAGTCAAATCGTCACAATTATGACCTATATCAGAATGCATGCCTATGAGTGTGTGTATATGTGCCAGTGAGAGAGAAGAGGGAGAGTGTGTGTGCCATTATAAAATTACATACACTCACAACAGACTTAGCCATATTATATAAATATACAAGGAAGGAGACAACACATCAAAAGTGGGGGGGGGGGGGGTCTGAAGTTATGTAACTTCTGAGAGAATCGATATTCATAAAAGAAAAAAGTGGGGAATCACTTTAAGTTGGAATAAGGTACTTAATATTGAAAAACGTAATAAAAATGAGAATTTACAAGCTATAACTATTTTTTTTTAAATGCTTCTCTCATCATCATCGATAAAAGTTTTTACTGTAGAAAACTAAATATAAAGAAGTCTCTCTAAATCTTTGTGAATATGCATATAGAAGCACTTGATTATTAAGTCTCATCTCTGTCATTGTTGAGCATAGAAGTTAGAACACCTTTTCCCAGAAAGGGACTTTTTTGATGCTGTAGAGTAAAATTAGGATTGTTAAATATAGATGAAAGAGCTGGTGTATGGTCAGTAGCATTTATTTTTAAAAAAATTTTCATTGCTGGACAATGTTTAAAAATTTTTATCTCATCTTTTCACAGTTTGATCATATCTTGTAAAGCTTAAGGTATTTTTCTAATACTAGCATGTCAACATCTTCATAGCGGATTTATTCAACTCTTTTCCATTCATAACCATTTACTGCATTGATCAGAGTTTTTTCAATTGCAAGGACTGAGGGAAAGTGCCATTAAATCGATCTTCTAGTTCACAACGGAGTAGATCACATGTCTTGATTCAAATTGCCAGGAAGTATACTTTTGTAGATATAAATGCATTTGGCTAACTCCCATTTTCTATCTGAAGTTTTAGATAATGAGGTAATTCAGGAAGGTCAATATTGTGCTCCTCAGCAGTGGTTACAGTCTTATCATAAAATATGTTGAATTTATATTCAGACCATATTATTTTTTTAAATCATTTGCCAGCATCAACAGCAGAAAGAGTAACCTGCAAAAACCATATCTTTTATTGTTTTTGTTTTTTTTTTATATTATGAGGGAAATTCAGTCTGTTGCACTAAAATAAAGGTGATACTCTCTTTCCAAAGAAGTAATAAACTTCTCCAATGATTGCAATAAACTACCTTTCAAATTTATTCATCATTCTGTTGAATAGGATTCCTTCTAAAGCCTCTAAAAGAATATCTTGGAGTCCATCTGGTGGGACATAATGATTCCAATTTAGTCACACCTCTACCAGCCCCTTGCTACTTGATTGAAAAGAGATGCAATATTTTGGAAGGCATTTAAAAAAACAAAACATATTCTTTAACTCTTTTGAGAGCATCATGAATATATGGAAGCTGTTGTCCTATATCTTGAAGCAGAGTAAGAATGTGCACAACAATGCACAGCTACTGTAACAGAATTATCTTTTCTAAATCTTGCTTTCACACCAGATCTTCTTCTCATTGTAATGGCAGCCTCATCATAAGCCTGTCCTTGACATAATGATGCTGGGGGATTGCTCTTGTGTCAGGAAGCTTATACAAACCAATAGAATCCACTCAGACATTCTAATTTGAATTCACCCAATGGATGGACAAATTTAATGTTCACTGTTGAGTACTGTTGAATACTGTTGAATACATCCCATTGCTTCATCGGCAATAATTGAAAACCAAGAAGTATTGTTGCCTTTAATGAGTATAATATTGCAGCTGCAAAGTTACCAAACTTGTTTTGCTTCTGCAAGCTATATAGTTATGTTTATTATTTGTGTGATTCTCTATGTATGAATGAATGGTATTTGTGCATCTCTAAGTAAAAGTGTACACTTTCGATACTAACTAGGGGTTTTCCTAATAATTGATCTTGAACTCCAATAATACATGTGATATACAACACTGGTACCCCCCTGTGATAAATTTGGGGGCTGAAGCCCCCTCTACCCCCCTGTTTTCTCCTCCCCTGATATACTTACACTCAAAAAATGTATGGCTATTGATATAGAAAGAAAGTGGTAATTTTTGTAGTCCATGGCACCTACAGTTTGCAAGTTTGACCAACAAACCCATACATATTTGGAATCAGTGAGGCCAGGAGAACCTTTTAGGTATGTCTACATGGCTACACCTCTTCCGTGTGTGCTAAGCAAAACAAGCCCAAAATGGTGCTTCACTTTGTGGAGGCCAGACAAATCCGTGGATTCACACACCTGAAACTTGGCTTGCATACACAACTTGACTCTGGGAGTAATAAGGCTGTGTCCCACCTGGCTACACCTCTTCTTCTTGGATAATGATGCTAAATATATTGTTTTACACATCTTAGTAGAGGCAGATAAACACAATTGACTCTGGTATTTAGTTACATCAACAAAAAATAATCAAGAGCAAAAAAAATTGACCATAAATTTTCTTGCCAAACAGATGTACCTGATTAAACTGCTCTACATGGTAGACACATCCAATACGAAGATGGTTTTTAGCTGAAATATTTAGGTTACCTGACTACACCTCTTACTAGAGGCAGACAAATACAAATTGATTCTGGTATTTAACTACATTAAAAGAAAAATTCAGAATAAAAAAAAAGAAGAAAAGACCATAAATGTAGTCCATAGCCTCACAGGTACAAGCTAGAAGTAGGAGAATGCCTAGACTAAGTTCAGGCACTAATTTGAAATAGTAAGGTCTTCTCTTTCCCTTGAAACATTAAGAACATACTTCAACATAACCCCCTTTCAACCAGTACTTCAGAAATCAAGATTCAAGAATGAGCTCTCCTTTGACCAGGTAATGAGCACAACAAATTCACAGCATCAAGGTAAGGTTGCAACCATGAGGACCAATGTGGTTGCTAATCAAATAACCTCCATCCTACCCTAGACTAAAAACAAATGATCATAATAACTTGAAATGATCAGCACTTTGAACCAAAAATAAAACTAAGATAAATCCATGGATGTACAGTAAGTGCACAAATTATATGTAAAATCATATTCTTTGCATGTGAGCAAACAGTTCTTTTTTAACTTATTTTAAATTTTTTAATACATGGTATGATATATTGGTATCATAGATCATATTAAAGTATGAAAAGCAGCCTCCTCAAATTTTGGTTTCAAAGATTAGAAAATTGTTGAAGGAAGAGGAGATGAAGGGGAATGACACATCTATTGAACTGGTAAAGGAGGTTAGCCAACTGAACCAGAAGAGACAACATAAGTGTGTAGGGATCTAGAGGAACATAATTTTTTTTTACCATGTGCATCATTAGGAAAGTCATTAAGCTTATTACATGGGCATGACAGGTCATCACCACCAGAGCTGGGAGTTGAGGGTGTTTGTTCACATTGCCAGTTCTGTTGTGTAGTAAAAGAGCCACCAAGCTTTCCCCAAGGTTCTAGTGCCTCATTCACAAGAAATAGGCAGCACAGATTCAGTTATATGGAGGGTTTTCTAACCCTCAATGATGTGGTCCATGTGCAACATATTACATTTGCTATGTAATATCATAGCAAAATCAGATATATATGGAAAGAAAAAGAAAACTAACACAAATTGATGTGCACTTGTGGTCATGCAGACTTATGTAGTAAAGGTATGTATGACACACAAAAATAACATCTTTGTTTTGCATTTACCAGCACTTTTCTGTAGGAGATAATAAATCAGTACCCAAACCTCCTGACATCCCAATCAGGACTTTCATCCTTCACTCACTGCTGATCTTGACCCTGAAGAACAATAACATGAACAACGATAACAAGATATAAATTATACATGTAATAATAGTTCCTGTGTGGGATGATTTAGTAAAGAAATAATAATATATATTATAATAAATGAAAATGATAACTGAATGGTATAATTCTACTAATATCATTTACATGCATACTAAGGGTAGTGCAGTGGCCATGACATGCTGCACCATGTGATAGGCAATTCCACAAATACAAATACATCTTCATTGTCAAAGTATATGCCTTTACATAAAAGGGTAATCATTTCCCTACCATTATTATGTTTTTTTTATGACGGATGTAGCAGATAATTGCACATTACAATTTACCCAGAATTAGCAAATGTAAAAATTAAAATAAATAATAGTATATCAACAAAATGAAAGGAAAGCAGCCTTACCCAGAGTGTTTTAATGGCTAACGTTGCATTCAGTAGTCATTTTTCAAACTACTGAATAGTTTTACATTATAAACTTTTCTTATAACAATATTGTTTCAAAAAGACAAAGTTAGGAAACAATACACAGATAGCCGAACCAGAATTTACATCTAATTTCAGTATTACCTGTATCTGTATATTTTGATTCCATTTGCCAGGCTTTACTGTATGGTTCCCAGTTGTAACATACATATCCAGCAAGCACATCATGTATTAGAATGAAAATTAAATATCAGGAAGCATAGTTCCAGAAGGGAGAAAATGTTTGGACACAGGAACATATTAATATGCTGTCATTCACAAGCTCAGGTCTTTGTCGTCCACATGCTAAGCAAGGTTACAGTGTTATTTAAAGTTGTGTACTGTAACTGCTAGGGAAGCTTGGCTGTGTACTGTAACTGCCATGGTGGCAGCAACTTATCTGTCTACTGGTAGCTGGAGTAGTAGCTGCAGGCTGATTGTTAACTAGCTGTCCCAGGCTATATACTATAACAGCTGAGGTAGCAGCTAGTATGTTCACTGAGCTAGATTAGAACATGGAAGCTCTTTCATAACAAACACAAATACATGCATGCTTGCAAATTATTAAGTAGCACTTAGTTGAACAATATTGCCTTTAGGCTCTCCAACAGATTTAGTGGATCCTTCTGACATCTTAAAAAAAAAAGGTTTAGTTGTAAAGAGGCCCTCGTTGTCCAAGGCTGGTCCACTTGCTGGAGCACACCAACCTTCATTCAGATCTTTCAGTTTAACTTCGAGGACTTTACAGATATCCTCAAGAGTCTGGAACCCACCTATCTTTTCTCATCGCCAGCAGGTGTGGCCATTGCTCTTGTCTTTGTTGAAGAAAAGAACCCTTTCTTGTTTAAGATTAATTCCTGGTTGATTTAGCAATATCAAATATAAAATTCATGAATGAGAATGCATAACAAAATAAGTGACTATACACAAGAGCTAGTTAACATACATTGGGCACAAATAATAACATTAGATTAAATGGTTGCCTAACAAATAACTAATCTTAAGTGTCCAGCCCATAATCAAATGTTATTACAATTAATGGAGATATTAATTAGGAAATCCTGTTTTGGTTGTCCATGAGTGAGTCTGCTTGTTTCTTTGTATCTTTAATTGAAGGCTGGTCCTGATGATGTATGTGTGTGTGTGTGTGTGTGTGTGTGTGTGTGTGTGTGTGTGTGTGTGTGTGTGTGTGTGTGTGTGTGAGAGAGAGAGAGAGAGAGAGTGTGTGAGTGTGTGAGTGAGTGTGTGTGTGTGTGTGTGTGTGAGAGAGAGAGAGAGTGTGTGTGTGTGAGTGTGTGAGTGAGTGTGTGTGTGTGTGTGTGTGTGTGTGTGTGTGTGTGTGTGTGTGTGTGTGTGTGTGTGTGTGTGTGTGTGCAGTATGTCATGTTCATGAAGATTACTTCTTTTTTTTAGAATGTAGTTTTCTATGATTCAGTCATCTTCCTGATCAGGAACCCATTTCATGCTATGGTAGCAGAATGGAGTCGTCGGCTAACTGCCCATCAAAAAGTACAAGGGTTAGGAAATTCACATATTGATGTTTACAATCAAACATATTTTATGAACAACTTGAAGTGGAAAAAATTTGTCAAAGCACAAATTGCTCAATGGAAGAAGTTTTTTAATTGGATGATTGATATCCCTGAAGGCCATACCATTCTTCTTATTCACTATGAAGATCTTAAAATAAATTTGACGAATGAAATGAGAAAGATACTTGATTTTGTTCACTACAAGATAACAGGTATTTAAATAATAATTAGCGCATGCACATTATGTCATCAAAATGCTCCCTTTTCTTTCCTCATCACCTTTGTACCTTATAGCCTATACCTATAGCTACTTATTTAAATGCCATAAAAAAATGACAGAAACATAATCGAATGAATTTAAAATGGAAAAAAAATGACAATCACTTGCATCTCGATAGTTATTTACAAATTCAATGTTTGTTTATATTGAAGCTCGTACAAGAAAGAATATAGTCAATAATCAAAGTATATGCATAAAAGTTATGTATATGCATGTATTGAGTTCAGGACACAATATTACTTCATATTATAACAATGACATGTGCTCTTGTTATAATTTTGAAATTTGCCAGATATTGTTCACAACTTCTTCCCCCTTCCCCCCCTTCTATGTTACTAGATGATCAACTGAAGGAGATACTACATTCTAAAGTTGACACTTTCTTGAGGCCAAAAAAAAAGGATTTTGAACATTACACTCCAGAGGATGTAATAATTGTTAATGAGGGTATTCATTCAATGGCAGAATTTCTGAAGGAAAAATTGGGTAACACTTATGGCATAGAGGAGTATCTTAGAACAAGTTAATTATGCAATATGCAATTGACATCTAAACTTGTACATGTACTTAACTTCCTTATCTTATACTAATAGAGCTAGTGGTGTTTATATATTTATATATTTATATATTTATTTATATGTCCACTAACACGCTATCACATCAAAGAGACGTTCATGCATTTCAACATTGCCCACAAGTTAACAAGAAAAAAAACCTATCAGCAATTCAAAGAAAAATCGATGAACTCTGAAGAAGTGTTTCATGAAATCCTACCAATGCAAGGGACTACTGCTTCTGGACGGCTGCTGGAGGTACAGAATTCTGTGCTCCCATTAACCATCTTCCCCCCTCCCCCCCCCCCCTCACTATTCCTGTGAAACTAAATTAATTTCCTGTACAACCAATATAATTACTATCAAGAATTTCACAGGAGGATCAGTGTTACAAGAAAGAAAAATTAATGTGCCAAAAGAGCCTATTGCTAAAAGGGCCAACAGACATAGTATTAAAAAAAATTTTTTTTAAGTCAACCAAGGAGACCACATGAATGAATCTACATACCCAAGAAGAATATTCTTCAAACAATAAATTCTTGGAAAGCATGTCTCAGAGCAAACAAAACTTACTGTAGAAAGAAAAAAACAACAACCAGATGTCTAAACTCACAGCAGCTTAAATAGTTGCTTCTGCACAGACCTGCAAGACATGCCCACCTACTACACATGTCCTCCCATAACACATTCTCATGAAAGATATGATGACCACCACTAACACATGTCTTCCAGTAATACATGCCCACCTGCATATCATGACATCCTATTATACCTGTCCTCTTCTTGGACATGCCTTCCAGTAAGACATATCCTACTTTAATTCATGTGTTCAAACAATACATGTCCACTCATTACATGTAGTACTACTGCAAGGTAAGTCCACCAGTAAGACATGCCCTCATGTAATACATGACTTCCTATAGGACATACCCTCCAGTTAAACCTGTCCTCATATAAGATATGTCCCCCTGTACAACAAATCATCCTGTAAGATATGCCCTCCTGTAAAACATGTACCCCAGTAAGACATCTCGAACAGCAATACATGCCCTCCTAAAATACCTACCCTCAAGCAAAACATGACCTCCAGTAAGACATGTCTTTCAGTAAGATATGCCATCCTGAAGACAAGCACTCCACCAATACATGACCTCCCATAAGACATTTCCTACAACAAAGCATGACCTCCCTCAACACATATGCTATCATAACATGTCATCCTGAAAGGCATATGATCCAGAAAATCATGTCCTCCCATAAGACATGTTCTTATTTAAGACAATTTTGTGACCACAGCCCACCGAAGGTGGGCCTAGTAAGCAGTTTGGCTGAAGGCCGCAATTGTGTGATAGTATGACTAAAAGTTGCAATACTTATAAAAAAATTTCTTGTTTTTTTTGCATTCATTAATAAATGAAAAAATTTTTTTTGGTACTTTCAAACCATCAAGGCAGTGAATAAATTGAACCATATTACTAGTGCATGAATATTGTATGATAAACTTAAGGCGTGACTGAGATTCAAGATTTGAAGTAAGTTTCAATTGAAGTCCAATTTCAAGTTATTTGCAGTCATTTAATTTGGTTGATGGGTACCATGCCCACATGTGTTTAATAATGCTCACCCGGGTTCTAGGAGAGTATATACCAAATTTCGGCCTTTTTGGTCTAATAGTTTAGCCATGATGCCTAGACACAAACATTTACATACCAAAATATATATTAAAGTGTTTGTTGATCTAATCCTTCAGTCCAAGCATTATTCGGAAGTTTTTTTTAAACATTCCAATGGGGAGGGGTGTAGCCAGGAGGGATCCCACCCATGTAACTCCCAAAGTCAAGTTGTTTATACATACCATATATCAAGTCTGTCGCTCCAAGGTTTTGTTTGGCGAAAGTACCATTTTTGGCCTCTTTTGGGCCTGACACAAAAGCAGAAGTGGTTGTGGTCATATAAATGCACTCAAAACATTTCTCAGATTATATAGATCCCAAATATATATGGGTTCATGGATCTATCTCCCTAGGTTCAAGTGTTTTTGCTGAAATACCATTTTTTGGCATTTTTAGCCTTACACAGAGAAAGGAAAAGGTGTGGCTAGGTGGAACCCAGGCCATGTTACTTCCAGAGTTAAGTTGTGTATACATATCAAGTTTTAGATCTGTAGCTCCTTGGGTTTTTCTGGCAAAAATCACATTTTTGGCTTTTTCTCGTTACCATGGTAACTATTTTCTGAAATTTTTGCCCATGTTTTAAGTTGAACCAAAACCTAACATCATGCCAAGTTTCAGAGAAATCCACTTACTGGTTTGGCCAGAATGATGGTACAAACAAACAGACAGACCGACCGACCAACCGACCCACCCACCCACCCACTGACCGATATCACAAGGACTTATTATTTTCTTATAAATCAGCAATAGTAACATATACTGCAATAGTAACACAAAATATAACAGAGACTAAAGAGAGTCAGTAACTAAAATTACACAATGTCAGGTAGTTAATGAGACAAGGGTCCTCAACATTTTGAAGCGGACAAGGAGGTCCAATGGTGTGGCATTTCAGAACATGGTCTCCAGTTTGAATTTCACCACGTGAACAAGCATCTGATCTTCCAATTCTCCATTTCACCACATGCTTGCTGCATATCGTCCATCGCTAGATCTTATTTGGTTGAGTTGCACCCATGCATTCCTTGGAAGTGTGCACCTGATGGTTTAATTGTCCATTGGGTGATGTACGGCGTAAGTTGGTCAGGAATAAGCAGTGGGCATTGCTTTCTCGATTCGAGGTTTCAACAAATGGTTAGAGGAGCCTTCGAGACAGGAGACGGGAAGGTGCATCCTTGACATGAATGATTTTATGTAGGAGATGGTCAATGCTCCAAGCCTCTCATGGGTTTTTTATGCAGATTTGGTCCCTGCTTTTTTGTGGAGGTGGAACTCCAGAGAGGAGTGGAAGATGTGACACTGGAGTACTGCGAAGGTATCCTGAGACAAACTTCATTGCCTCATTCAAAGGGACATCAATCTTGCTGGCGTAGGCACTCTGCATCCAGGCTGGGGCACAATACTCTGCAGGAAAATAGGCCAGTGCCAGGATAGATGTCCTTAACACTCCCAACGAGGCCCCCCCATTTGGTTCTGACCAAGCGTCTGCTGAGAGTGATGTAAGAGAGGATACCTTGTTCTTCAGTTCTGTCAAATGGACATTTAATGTTAGGCTCCAATCTAAGGTGACTCCGAATTAAGTTGATTTGGCTTCAAATCTCATGTGATTTAATTGAGGCAAACTCGAAGTCGATGGTCTGCCATGTAGTTCCTCATGTGGAAGATGGAACACAATGTTTTTGAAGCAGATAGTTTGAGTCTCCATATTTTCAGATATTGGGATACTGTTTGCATGTCAACAGAGAGGCTCCTCTCGATTTCAGAGGTTGTATGGGCTGAGGCCTTGAGGGCTACATCATCTGCGTACATATATCTGGTAGCTAATGGGCAGGAAAGTAGAAGGTGTAGATGTTGTATAAAATAGGGGACAAGATGAACCCTGCACTACTCCATTCTTAAGTCTATGGGGATTATTTGTTTTCCCATCACTCGTGTAGAGAACAAAGGATCTTGAATACAGTTCCATGATAAAATCTGTCAAATGGGTCAAGCTAATCATCCTTTGAAGCTTTAGTCTAAGTCATTGGTGCCATACTGTATCATAAGCAGCTGTCAGATCTAAGAAGAACACACCTGTTATTTCTCTGTCATGGAAGCTTTGTTCGATGGTTTGTGTAAGTCTTATGACTTGGTCAACAGTGGATCTTCCTTGCATGATGCCAGCTTGGTCATTGGGGAGGAGAGGATTGATGATGGGATTAATTCTACGCAGCAGTAGGTGTTCCATCATTTTGTAGGTGGAGAAAAGAAGAGAGATTGGTCGATAGCTCTGTGGGGATGTCTGATGTTTCCCAGGTTTAAGAAGTCTGATGACATTGGCACAGTGCCACATCCTTGTTATTAGATTTTTCTGGTAACATGCATTGAAGAAGGATGTCAGCCATGGAACTATTGCATTTCCTGATTGCATGAGAAACTCATTGTGGATTCCGTCAGGCCCAGGGACCTTGATCAGCTTAAGTTGCCTGATAGCTGAGTGTACTTTCTCTGGCAGGGTATTACGAGATCTGAGGTTGGAACTTTCCCACAGGACTTGCCTTTTGAGTTTTTTTAAAATCTGATCCAGGATACATTCTGTTCTTCACTAGTTGTTTAGTTATAATATTTGGGAAGAGCAGGCAGTTCCTCTTTGTAGATGATTTTCCAGTGAGTCTGTAGATAGAGTTCCAGGCTCTCCTGGATGAGTGTGTGAAATTGATGTTACTCACTGTTTCTATCCAGCGTTCATGTCACTTCTCATTCAGGTGATTGAACAGAGCGGCTGAAGCTTACTGTCTGCAATCTTGGTCAGTAGCTGCATGATGTTCATTCAGGATACCTACACATTCATCATCCCTAGTGGGAATGTATGATTTTCGGAAACCTCTTGGTATCGAAGCTTGGTGCTGCTTCAATGCTAATGTATACCTCACAAACTTCATTCAGGTTTGAGGGACTTGGTGTTGATATCTCAATCACCAATCTATTGATGATTCTCCGAAATCCTCCCAAATGGCTTCGCTGAAGTTCCATCGAGGAATGAGGGATGTTTTTGTGTATGTCACCTGTGATAGAATAGTAATCAGTGACGGCTGATGTTGGGAGCAGGGGAAATGATCAAGGATTTCTCTAGCTGGGGTTTTTTCTGAAAATTTTTGTGCAGAATATCACATTTGTGTTAGTAACTCTCTTCCACCTGCCAGAATGGAAAGATGGAGGGTTTTTTTTTTGTCAAACACTATGTGCAGATCATCATTTAATACCACTCTGCAAGGCGATCCCGCTTGGGTTTGAGTCTGGGTATCTCCAATTTTTATGACAAGAATTGAGGTCACCAGAGATTACAAAATGAGGGGTGCTGACTGAAATTGGGAGGTGTCAAGTGTCGCAGGGGGTGGATGGTAGATTTTAATAATCTTGGTGTCATTGATAGAGAGAGCAATCTACACTGCTTTGTTATTCTGTGATGATTTAGCTTCTGCAGCAAAAGGGATGTTATTTTGGACAAAGGTGGCGACCCCATGATGTTTACTAGGAATGAAGTCTGCAAGCAATATACATCAAGTTTCGCTGGCTCGGATCTGTTTTGTGATTCTCTTGGTTTGGGACCATCAAGCATGATTTTTCTACTGTTTGATGTTGTATTTCACGTTTTGCAAGTGCCCCCCCCTTCGATATTCAATTGTATCACTATTAGAGTTTTTGACGGTGCAGACCTGGAGTGCTACACAACAGGATTACCCAATTTTTCACCGTAAAATCTACATTGTAGGGAAGTTATAATAAGTCTGCTTCCCTACTACTGCTTGCATCACTGTTGTATCCCTCCCAGACAATAACAGCAAGATGACCAAAAAGCACATAGAAAAACTGGTAAAGATCAACAACCCCACAAGCAGTACATTGGGCATTAATTCAACTGTATGGTACAGATTTCTGTGTTACTTGCAGCCACCACAACATATTCATTTTATGTTCTAATAAGCTGATCCTGATTGGGTTCATCCAAACCATCTGAATGACTCACCTTGATAATCTATCTTGGTATCAGTAAATCACTGCCTCCTCTAGCCTCACAGGCTGACATTCAAGATTGGATCCCCAGTGTCATCTGGAGGAATTTGTATTCCCCTCTGGCTCTGCAGTAGAGCAAGGGGAGTGGTCAATGATTCATGCCAAACAGCCTTGAAATTCTCATTGCCACTGGGCATAGTAAAGGTGATCTGGCCATAGTACCTCGGATCCCCATCATTCCATCAGACTCTGGATTGCTGGTACAGTTTACCATGACCATAAATAAGGCACAGAGGCAAAGTACGAGTGTTGTGGGCCTAAATATGTCAATCCTCCCCCCCCCCCCCAACTATACCTAAAGTAGTGTTCCCTCCTATGTTATTCCTGAAGCCCTTTGATGAAGGAATTAGGATTTATCTGTACAGTTCTTAAGGTCTACACATGACACCTGCATCAAGGTGGATTTCAAGAATGCATTCAACAGCATTCCAAGAGACAAAATGTTACTAGTTGTAGAAGAACCTATTCCAGAACTACTCCCCTTTGCCCACTCTGGTTACTGTTGTGATTCTTTCCTGCTCTTGGGTAATGAGGTTGTGTTATCCTCTGAGGGTGTACAACAAGGCAACTGTGTTGGCCCACTTTGGTTCTGTCTTACCATCTGTAAGTTATTTAGTAAGATATGCTTTGAATATGTCTCTTCACTTGGACAATGGTATGGTTGGAGGAATTTGTGAGGATGTAATAAAAAAGACCTGTTAGAGAAACCAGAGGTTTTAAAAATGTTAAATACCTCAGCCTTGAACTGCGATAGAGAACCTCTGTAACAGATACTGAAAGGAGTTTCCATCCTCAGTAGCTCTCTTGAGACAATGTCCAAGATCTTGAATAAAGCTCTTTGTTTTGGGGCCAAATGCACCACAAGTCTCCACTGCCCCTGGCATAAACAAGTGTGATGAGTCCATCTTGGTAACCATCTGAAAGTTGACTGGAGTACTGGATGACTGATATTTTATGTTATTTCATCCATTTGTATTTTATTGTATTTTATTGTTGCACTGCCCATTGTTGTTCAGTTGGGATATAAAATTTGATAAATACTTAGTGTATGGCCTAGGCTGGGTCTTAGTAGTGGGTGATTAGTCAGAGATCTCCAGCAGAAGAGTGACCACAGACAACTAGGGCAATGGGGCCATTAAATAAACTTTTCAGTTCATAAGTAACCACAAATTTGTAATCTGAAATTGTAATCTGATCCCATATAAACATTACTAGTTGAGGGAGCGTGTTTACAAAACCACATCGTAATCTGATCACACACAAAAAATATATAGTGTAAGTGAGTTTCAAGGGACACTAAATACTGGAAATGCATCCAAAACTCTGTCATTCTGTTGCAGCAGAGCCCTCTCAATTGAAAATGGTAAGGATTTAATAATATTAAAATTGCAATGGCTAAATTACAGAAATGGAGCAATGTCCTATAATTTCCTATATAATACAGTTAACTGAACAAGTTTATAACTACAGGAGGCCAAAGGTCCACAAAAAAAAACCCCTTGACCAACTGGAGGGTAGGTCATAGTTTTCCTAGTAAGGACAAGAGCAGTTTTGCACCAAGACCTGTGGATATCTATATATCTATAAATGTGAAAAGACGCTCGCTGTGTGGGTGTGGGTGGGCAGGTGCTTGCATACATGCATCATGTGATTGCATGTGTGGGCTCAATGGACAGCCAAATGGCTGAATGGATATTGACGAAACTTTCTAAACATGATCCTTGGGTGCCTACTAAGTTAAAAAAAAAAAAGAAAAAAAGAAAAAAAAAAAATTCTGAAAATGTCACCCCTGGAGAGGGAAAAAGGAATTTAAATTTTCCATTGGAAAAAAGAAGGTCTTAAAAAGAGAGGCTCAGTGGTTAAAACACAGGTCTCTCAAGTCAGTGATTCAAACCTGAACTAGGTTAATTTTTTTTCTTTCTCTTTTCTCCCCTTTTTCTTTCCTTCCTTTTTTTTTTTTTTTTTTATTCTTCTACAACCACCCCCTCCTTTTCCTCCATTATTTTATTCTTTCTCTCCTTTTTTTTTTCTTCTTCAAATTCTGATACAGCTGGGTTACTTATTGGATTAGGGACCTGAATCCTATATATTATTTTCATTAACTGCATGCCTTCGTGCCTGCCTGCCTGCCTGCCTGCCTGCCTGCCTGCCTGCCTGCATGGTCCTAGGAGTGCAAAAGGCCTTAGAATTTTTTTATTTATTTATTTTTTTTTTTTTTTATTTATTTTATTATTATTTTTTTTTTTAATTTTAATGTCCAACTAAAAAATTAGAGGAAAACTAAAGACTTTTCTTTTAGCAAATTGTGTTGATGAAGCAGGTAAAAGGACTTCAGCAAATCCACCCATGATCCCCATTTTTAAAATGGGGATAAAAATGCAGCAAAAAATTTTTATTCAAAAAAATAAAATCTACCTGCCATGGCAGCTGGGAATGAAAGACTTTTCAATGAGCTGAAGCTTACCCTAAAGGTCTACCAACAGCTTTGAACCTGAAGTTATAATTCTGAGATATTAGTGCAGCTAAGTACAGTATAACCTCAGGGTCAAGTATCCCAAAGACCAGTTAACCAACCATACAGGGAAACATAAAAGACATTGGAATATCTGACCATTTAATTTTTCTAAACTAGAGTGATCAGTTCCAGAAATGCAGCTGCTGCAGTGTTCTCTCTTCCCTCTCCTTCTATCTCTCTCTCTCCCTCTATCTCTACCTTTCCACAATTCACCAAGTCAGCAATCTTCACACAAAGGAGGGGTGGGGGCAGAAAACAGCTGCAGTAGCCCCAATTCTGGGTTGTGGGCATGTGTAAATTAATGTAAAATTATGAAGTTGGTAGAAATACTTAAAAAAAAAAAAAAAAAAAAAAAAAAAAAAAAAAAAAAAAAAAAAAAAAAAAAAAATAGTCACATTTTTTTAAAAAAATGAAGATAAAAAAAAAATAGTTCGAAAAAGTCTTCTTCCACCAATTCATAGAATGTTAACGGAGAATAATACTAAATTATAATCAACAATAAATATATTTTAAACAAGTAATGTTATTTATAAAATGAAATAATAAATATATAGAAAAAATAGAAAGGATGAAAAATATTGAAAGTACAATGCTAAGGATGCACAACTACACACACACAAAATAAAACAATAATATTTAAAAAAAAAAATTTTTAATGAATGAGAAATATAGGAAGTAACAATGATCTTAAAGATGTATAACAACTACACCCATTCAAAATAAAATAATAAATTAAAAATAAAAAACAATTTAGAGAAAATATTGAAAGTAAAAATACACCCACTCAAAATAAAACAATAAATTAAAAAAATGAATGAATGAAAAATATTGAAAATAACAATGTTAGTATGTGTAAATACACTCATTTATGGCTGTCCAGAAATTAGGTCAAAGTACACTGGAGACCACACTAAACAAATTCCAACCATTTCACCACCAGGCCATGCAATTACTAAAAACAACAAACAACAACAACAACCAGGGCATAGGAAGTGGGTGGTATGAAAAGTGGAGACATTCATAATTGCTGTGGAAGGAAGTCATTTATCCTATTAATGCAATCACTGCCAAACAGAAGAATTAACTTGAAACTCTTTTAATACCCTTATATCCAAGAATTCAATGGAAGATTAGTGTTAGAAGAAAATTAAAAAAAAAAATTAGTGTGCCAAAAGAGCTTATTGCTGAAAGAGCCACAGACATAGTATTAATATGAAAATTAATCCTTCAAAGATTTCAAACCAATCTTAGTGGTGCATGGTAACAGCTGGACCTCCCATCACCACTGACTGATCCAATCCAACTAAAACTTTAGCACAAAAATAAACCTACATAACCAAGAAGAACATTTCTAACAATAAATACTTGGAAAACATGTTTCAAAGCAAAATAAAAAGTTACTGGAGAAAACGAAAAACCAATTGCCTAAACTCACAGCAGCTTAAATGGTTGCAGCTTCAGCACAGACCTGTATGGCATGCCCACCTACTACACATGTCCTCCCCTAACATATATTCTCATGAAAGACATGACCACCACTACAACATGGCTTCCAGTAATACATATCCTCCTGCATAACATGCATTCCTAAAAAACCTATTCCCATGCTGGACATGCCTTCCAGTAAGACATATTCAACTTTAAATCATGTGTTTCAATAATGCATGTCCACTCACACCACATGTACTCCTACAAGACATATCCACCTGTAAGACATGCCCTCATGCAATACAAGGGTTCCCATAAGACACCCTCCAGTAAAACGTTAGACATCTCGAACTACAAAACTTGCCCTCCTACAATACATACCATCATGTCTTTCAATAATACATCTTCCAATAATACACAACATCTCGTAACATATGCCATCCTGAAGACATGCACTCCACCAATACATGACCTCCCATAAGACATGTCATCCTGAAAGACATGTACTCCAGAAAAATATCTTCTCCCATAAGATATTTTCTTCCTTAAGACAATTATGTGACCACAGCCCACTGAAGGTGGGCCTAGTAAGCAATGCAACTGAAGGCTGCAATTGTGTGCTAGTATATATAAACATCACTAGCTCTATTAGTACAAGAAGATGTACTTTGATGCTAAATATAATCTGAATGTTACTTTCTTGCTGATCTTGTTGTTCTTATGAAACTTTCTCCAACCAGTATTAAGGTTGGTTCAACTCCTAGTCATG
>OZ017779.1:8273364-8465012 GCA_963969325.1 Lycopodina hypogea | reverse complement strand
CAAAATAATTTTTTTAAAATAGTCAAAATTTTCATTGCATTAATTCTAACTAATTGTATCCTTGCTTAGGAAATTTGAAAATGCTTCAGACTTTATTTATTTATTTATATATTTATTTGTTATTTTTTTATTATTTTTTTTTTTTAATTTTTTTTATAGTTTTAGTTAATTATTCCAGTAAATTCATCCTCTTCTTAACCATGGCAAAGCTGGGCACTCAGATGTGAGAACTAATTTAGCCTGAAGAAACTTTGCCATTAAATTATAGCAAACTATGGAAAGGCTACTACGGTAGGAAACTGTTTCTGTAATGTAAAAATTAGAGAAATTTTGTAGCAGTGATTTTCCAGAGGCTCTAATATTCAATAAATATAATTCTAGACTCAGACTAATTATAATATTTGGTTAAAAAAAATTAAAATAAATAAATAAATAAATTTAAAAAATCCTGAAAAAAAAAATGGGGGGGGGGGGGGGGGATGCCCTTTTGCCCCCCCCCCCCCCCCTTCCCCCTCCCCTCCCCTCCCCTCCCCTCCCCTTCCCTCCCCTCCCCTCCCCTACTATACCAAGTGTTCCTAGACTTGGTACAGGTAAAAGAAACTGGTAAAATTTTAAGCGGAAGTGGAACTCTCCCAACTAGAATGTTCTCTGATGGGATAAGTGACAAATAGTGTTGCTTCCATGGTGCTTCCAAGGTGCTTCCGTAGTGCTTCCATGGTGTATTGACCGGACTCTCTCAACCTCACAAGCGTGTTTGAGAGTCAGCGTGGAATACTAAGGACTGGTCTTTAACCAGCTGCAGCAGTGACTAGTTTTTCTATTGCTCCAGTCAAATCTTAGGAAGGTTGAAATATGAGTATCACTGGCCTTCTCATTTTAGCTACTCTGATTGTCAGGAGCAAGAGTGAGTTTAAGTTATCTTCTAACTGTAAACAACTAGACAGTTACAGATCTTCTATTATGCACCCTTTTTTTTTACTGGTTAGGTGATGTATAGCTACTGGTATAGCAACCTTTCTTTTTGTGAATAACTACTCTAACTAGTGTGCCAATTTGAAAGTTTACCTGGAAAAGGATAGTAGCTAAGTATATTATTCAACTAATTTTCGAATGTATGGTAAAAAATTATTTGTTGCTGGTTCAGCTAGCTTATAAAACCTAGTAACTAATTTTATTTGTATTACAATGGACAAAAGTGATGTGAATAACTAAACAATGTGGATATATATGTATAGTAAAACTATAAATTATCTTCTATGATGTTAGCTCACTACATAGCTGAAATCTAAATTTATTTCATAAATATGTGCAGCTGACATAACTACAGATCCTATGGACGTGTTCACTCCTTTTGGCACAAATGCCACATTCACTTGTGAGATAGATGAGGATCCAGATGACATTGATTCATTGGCATGGATCTTGAATTTTGAGGATGCTATTGACACAAATGTTGTGGTTGATATCGATTCCACTGATGAGGAATTTGCGAATCTGGGGAAAAGGGGGATTTACATGAGCTCCAGTGGAATGCTGATCAGTTTGACAGTACTGGCTACGATTGAGAATAATGGAACAAGGATTAAATGCAAGGAGATGATATTTCCATTTTCTGATTTCAGTGACCAAGCAACTCTGACGGTCACAGGTAAAATTATGTTAAAACTTCTTTTTTTAAATTTAATCTCCATCAATAGGATGATTGTATTATAAATGTAATCAGTTAAAATTGTGTCAGATCCCTCTCTATCAGTTCTTCCCCATGACCCTTCTTTCCTTACTATACACTTAATTATTATCATCAGCTTATGCACTATACACTGTGTGCCATTCTTTCCTCATTAGGATAAATGAAAACAATACTCATTTTAGTCCACAGTGTAAATAAAATGCGATAGTAGTTGAAAGAGCACTCGTGATTTCACTTGTTGCATACTTCTTAGCTTTTTTCCCACACATGTCTCTCTCTCTCTCTCTGTATGTTCTCGATTTTTCAAAATATAATGTTGGATTGGTGATATTAATTTTGAGAGACAGAACCCAGCTATAAACATTTTAGTATATCTGTACAACATCCATATTGGACTTTTACAACAGTTACATGCAAGTAAGCCACTCATTGTGAATTTAGCTATTATTTCGGTCTAAAGGTAGTTTTGTTTGACTGCTATCTCTTTGTAATAGTTTTCAATGAATGAGATTTAGTATATTGAATATTGTGTGCTTGAGCATTATTTGATGTCACTCTTGTGTGCCTGCAACTGAACATTCTAGTGAAACATTGATTAGCCCATGACCACCTAATCGGATAATGTAATCCTAGGCAGAGTGAAGATAGCAGCAGTGATGAAGGGTGCACTTGCTGACTTGGCAATCTTAAGTGATTTAGCTTACCTGCATAAAAGTGTTGGCAACATTATGCAAGCTATACAACCTTAAAACCCAGCCATATCCTTATTTATTACTCTATCTAAGGAGGTTGGAGCTATCTATATGTAGTTGTAATTTAAAAGTTATGGAACTTAAGAATCAACCAGCATATTCCTTTAAGCTATTTCTCAATTTATCAAGCAAACTCCATGGTCACTGACAACTCCAGTAATTATCCTGTAAATTTGAATAATCATAATTATTGTTGTGACATGATATCACATAAATTGATATGTTACTGACATGATATCAAATGCTTGACAAGTGTTTTTTGAATGCCATCTCTAGGTCCTCCCCTATCGCCAAAAATCAGCACCTCCCTGAATCCTTCTGATGACTCTATCATGTTGACTTGGGAAAAACCCTTCAGTTGGCCAGGACATGATGTTACAATCTATATCATCACAGAGACGGATGTCAGCGGAAGCAGAAAACTATCTCAATTAACCAATTCACTGGTATAACACCTAAACACACATTGTGCATGGGAATGCATGTATAGGAACATGCACATTGAGCTTAAAAGCTATTAACACTTATTTTAAGCACATAAATAGAAGTTATCCATGCATGAGTTATTGATATTTTTAATTTGAACAAGAAGAAAAAATTAAATATTTTGAATGAGGAAAATGTGGACTTTATAGGTGATCTGGTAAGACTGAACAAACAGATGGTGATGAATAATAATGTGAAATAATAACTAGTCAATAGATGCACTCAAGCAATGAAAATTTGCCATACTCACACTAATTATGTCATGCATCAATACTCAAGTTGATAGAGAACAACTAACCATAGATACAGCATTAAAATGAATGAATGCAACATTATTAGATGCAGCATAAGTTCTGATTGCCCCTATAGTGATAGGACATGTATGCACATGATCCATTGATGGGTTGAAGTTAGTGGAAATAGCGCTATAAACTCTTTCAACGCACATAAAAAATTCAGAATTATCATTAAAAGTTACATCACACACACGTCAAAAGACATTAAATTTATAAATACAGGTGAATGTAATGCTTATTGAATCTCACCCACAGACACACACATACAGTGTACCTGAAGAGGTTAGAGATTCGTGTGAGCCTGTGCTGTTAGAGGTGGTGGCAATCAGTGACTTAGGATGGAGCAACGCAGCACAGTCAAGAACTGACCTACTCAGATGTAAGTTTTATAACTTCTATATAATATTTGATTTTTTAAATTGAGGAGAATTGGATTTAGAGTATGCTTCCAATCTTTTGTTTGTCTCAAACTTCTTTACACATGTAATCAAGGGCAGTGGATAATTTTATGTTACAAATCATTGTAATTAAGTGAAGTCAAAACTGGTCAAATAATTTCCCCCCCCCCCCCCCCCCGGTTTAGAGGACCAATGCATGGGAAGAGTAAAACGCAATAAAGTAAATCATCTTACTATAATTTTCAATTTGTTTGTCTGTATGTATGTATATTTGTATTGTCCTCCCTGATGCTTGGACCAATCATCCTGAATTGCTCACAGGAATCAGGACCACTGGCCCCATATGAAGATAAATGGCTAGGACTAGGGTGTACGGCCTTTAAATGAACTTTCCTATTCATGAGTAACCACCACTTAGTTGTAACAACAAACTTTTGTGTCTCCATACAGTAAATAGTTTGTTAAAAATCCATTTTTGATGAATATATGTGGATGTCCCCCTTCCCCCCCCCCCCACCATTCCAAGCGTTCCTATACCTGTGTGACACAAGTAATTATGTGGTGGTTCACGTGTATTCTGATCCCATTCAAAAGGAAATTTCTTGAAGTTATGTTCGAAATCACTCAGGAAGTTCAAAAGGATACTAGTCATTAGAGGTGCATCACAATATTTACTTTATAAATGTGGCAATGCATCCCAGCACCCCCTCCCCCTATGTTATGTCTGTCTGTATATTCGCTATCTTCTCCCAGATGCTTGGGTTACCAAGCGTAAATTTTCAGGGGGTGATGGGGGTCACCCTAGGATGATTTACGGCGAGTTTGGTGAAGATCGGAGTAAAATCCTGGCCGTAGGGCTGTTTTATTTCTTCATAATATCCTTGAAGGACTAGGCTCATTTCCTGCACGAATAACTACCAGAGTACTTACTACAAACCACTATGTTTGTAAACACTCTCTAAATAAGAACCAGCCTTCAAAATTCCTTTCTTTTTCTTTTCATGAGCCCTGTAGGACCAAATGTCTGTTATTTCACAGGGAACAAAGAAACCAACACACACAAAACCCTCTAATTATAGTAAGATATTTTTGTAGTCTCCATCCTTAGGACAGGTACATTTCTAGTCACAACAAATAATATATTTAAAGCTACATCGATTATATGTTGATATTTGAAGTTTTATAATACTTTTCTGTTTTCATGCTTATGTGATATTCCAGCTCCTGGTGCTATTGGAGATATTATTGCAGCTGTAACCACTGGAATGATCCCGCAGATAACCATTAAAGTACAGGTGAGGAGATGTCACAAGCACGTCTGATAGCAAAGATGGATAATTGTGAACTTACCAGGTAGCAACCTGCTAAGTTATATAATGTTGTCCAGTGAAGTTGTTCAACAATGCTCTACAGTTGTTTTAAACATTCTAACAATGAAAGGTGCAAAGTCGAACAAATCAAGGTTTATTAAGGCTGCAGGTCTATCATAATACACAATAATCTGTAACAGTAGCATTGAAACAAAAGAGGAGTAGCATACAGCATTGGTTTGTTTAACCTCTGTGCTATATATAGTTTAATAAACTTTTATAAAACATGTATTTCAATAGGAGTTCTTTTCATAATGTGCTTCCATGAATCACAACTCATAGAACTCATTATGACAATAAACAGTAGATTTACTCATTATACTCTCACACATGATTATGTTCAGTAACACAACTATGCTATAGCATTAATCTATTCTGTAAGTGTTTATCTGCATTATGTTCACATCATTATGGATATACGTTACAACCATTCTAGCTACAGGTCAATTGGAACACTAAAGCATGCTGGCCTGATCATATTTTACCAATATTTGTATTTAATATTTACAATATATGTAATTTAGATAAAGCAATGTTCCACTTTAACATTACTTACATGATATAACCACTACTTGCATTACAGACATCATTGTAATCATGTGTTTTTGTGTTTTCATATAATATAGCCACCTATACTTTGTGAGTATCAATCTGGAAATCTCTCATTGACAATCTCTCGTGCAAGTTACAATGAAACAGTTGGCATGGCATCCCGTGATGATGAAATAAACATTGTTACTGTGTTCCAATCTTATTCTGGCCAACCATCGGAGTTGATATTCGAAGTAGACATTGAAGACATTAGCCCCATCCACATTGATGACATCTACTTTCTCAGTGTGTCTGCTGAAACTAATGGTGTGGCAGTTTCCAAAGCTGCATCAATTCTGGGTATGTAAACTTACCATACACTTGTGCTTCTGAAATAACAATAAGAGTGCATAATGTAGATCACAGAGATATGCAAGAATTTAGTGAGTTTGAGAAAGACTATAGAAATACAATATAAAACAAAATAAGAATCTTTGTAGTAATCTTATGTAGGAAATACGTTGGCACCATCAGATTAAGACACATGTATGGATCAAATAGGAAGAGAAAATATATATATTTTTAAACATTTAAATTCTAGAAATTTCCAGAGTAAAATGTGGCTCAATTTTATTATTTGAATAGCTATAAATTTGCTACTTTATTTATGTCTACTTAACACACACACACACACACACACACACACACACACACACACACACACACACACACACACACACACACACACACACACACACACACACACACACACACACACACACACACACACACACACACACACACACACACACACACATTATATCTCAATTGTCCAGTATTAACATAGCGCAACAAATACTTATGATAGATAAATTCATACTTATTATGAGCTTACTGATAGACTTTATGGCCATTTAACCCTTCAGGTTTAAACTTGAGAGAACAGAGCACATTTCTCTTCTGCATGGAGGCATATAGCAGATAAAAAATGTTGGCGACCTTGTTTCTGTCACACAGAAGCTGAAATGTTCTATAGATTAACACCCAATAAAAAGCAATACTGGAGGAAATAAAATAAAATATTTACAAAAAAAATTACACCATCCATAGATTACATGACATGGATGATCAATACCATGGTCATATTAATATTCTTAAGTCGACAAACATAATCATATCATCAGAAAATTCTTGACATAATTAAGTGTATTATTATACACTAAAGAACATATTTGTTATGTATAAACATAAGTATGGATATTATAATTGTTTAACAGAGTATATTGTTTATCATATTCTCCATATGCAGGAACTCAGTTGAACTTGCCCAGCGCATCTACCACAGATGGTATTTTATTGTGTGTGAGAGCTAAGGATAGGGACTGTGTGAAAATGGTGGTACCATTTAATAGAATTTGCTATGAATAATCGAATAATCATTGTTGGTCACTCTAAGAGGCAACTGACACTAGTTGTACAAGGTGGTTAATATGCATGCAGCACAATTCAACTGATTATTACTTTTTATTCCTTTTAGATGCAACTACTACAATGTCATCAGAACTAAATGGTAACAAAATTTTAATTTATATCTCTATTATTAAAAATACATACTTAAGCTTAACATACATGGCTGAGTAAATTTAATGTGAGTTACTACATTTGCGTAGCTTCTCAAAGGCCCTTCAGACTTGTCTACGGTGTTATCTCATTCTATATGCTCACATTTGACATGCTGTATTATACATACAGGGACAATGATAGAAAGAATAACAATTGTTCTTTTCAAGACCATTAATTTATATTTAGAAAGTCTCACTTTATCTGATGATTTCTCTTCATGTTTGTAGAAGTTATTACTTCAACACAGTGCGCAATTGAAGGTAATTAGATAATGATAAACATTTTGTTCTATTGATGTTATTGGTGCATATAACAGTCAAGTAATTTAATCTGGAAGAGGAATGCTATATATTAATTTTTTAAATATTATACTGTTCTTTCTTATTCTTCCTGTGATTCAGCAGGATATACAAGTTGATGTTTAGCATTATGTCATAGTTTCTCCATTTTTCCTTTCCTTCTGTTTCCTTTTTTTAAGATTATACATACTATGTATATTAATAAATGTACAAGGCAAGTTACAAATGAGAAAAAGATTGAAGTTGAATTAAAATAGTTTCTAAAAAGCTATACAAAAAAGATCTCTTAATTTTGTCACTACTCATTTGGTTGGTTTATTATAAATTTACTGTATTTGTACTCAGTCCATTGGAAGCATGAAATATTTCTTATCATAAAATTAATAATTTGATCAGATGATCTAAAATTATATATATAACGATTATCAAAATGGTTTATTTTTATAATATCATTTCATCATGTTATCATGCATTTTATATCATTCCATATTAGATATCAGTATTTTTCTTCCTTCCCCATATCCTCAATTGCTCTCTCTATAGAAGGACTGGTTCATTTCAATGTCTAAGTAATGATCTTCCACACATTCTCTGTAGATGAGGTGGTCCTAATCATGTTGGCTGTGATTGGAGCTGCATTGTTACTGTCTCTTCTGCTGGTTCTTGTTCTGGTGCTTTTAATGGCATGCTCACAAAAAAATAGAATGAAAGGTTAGTGGTTATGTCACACAAAACTTTCATATGTATGTATATATATTCCCCTATTGTTACAAAATCATGTCCCTAAATTAGCACCAGCACAGTTTCCCCCTTTCCCCCTTCTTCTATTTAAAAAAAAAAAAACGATTCATTTAAGCAATCCAATTTTTTACCTTGTGACTGCCAATCATCAGAAATGTACAATTGAAGTGCTTTTCACTTATCCACAGTAGCTTTTTTTTAATGCAATGATGATAATCAATAATACATTCCAAAGATAAAAAGCACACTTTTATAACCCAGAATGTGGCAGTGTATATGTTAAATATGATTTCTTTTGAAAAGATTTTGTTAAAATTTTTTTAGTGGACCACAGTCAAGTAGAAGTGTTTTATGACTATAGCAGGTTACATATGTGACAGCAGATTATGACTGTATTTTAATCCTCACAGCTGCAGCTCAAATACCCATAACGTCCAAGACTGATTTGGAAACCACACCAGAGTTTGAGGAAAAGGTGTGATCTGTGCCAACGATTGCCAATACCTTGTCAACAGGTAGTATGTCTGTACTCTAATCATTCATTCAAAGCTGAGACTGTAATAATAATATTGAACTTTTAAATTCACGCATCATACATGTCATAATTTTATGCTGTTCATAGTACTAGTTTTAGATTTTGTACATTTTGACATCAGCTATTGTTTTAAACAATATTATTTCAATCTGTGCAATTGCTCTAACTCTGTATAGCTATATGCATTATATATATTATGTAATATACCATTGGATTTTAAAAAAATAGAAGTTACTATAAGTTACTTGTATGGGACTTAGCAGACATAATTCTTGAGGGGCCGTCTTGGTTAAAAACCAAAAAAGGGGTTTTTCTTTAAATTGCTAAATGGTTATAAGTGTACAGGATTCCGAAGTAGAAGTTCAGTGGTAAAATTGTTGACCAGGATCTCTTTTTTTCCTCCCATATTTTCTTATTTCTTCCCCTTCCATATATCAATGGACCTCAGGATCAACACTTACCTCCATTATTATTCCTACTCTGAATAATCCAAACTTAAACATAAGACTCCTTTCATTCTCCACACGCCCCCCCCCCCCCCCCCCCCATACACACACAAACTGAGTGAGTAACAGCACACCAGATTATTCATCCTTGCATGATAGTTAACTCCTCACAACACAAGCCAACTAATCTTGGATGAAACTGTATGTGGAATACTTCAGGTGTGTCAAAAGAAGTCACAATTTCTCTCATTGAACCTAAAGCCTGCCAGTTTAAACACACAAGGTGGGGTTTTTAATCATACAAGTGTTAATGCTGGATGCAATTGATACAGCATTGATGTTACCACTGTATACTTACTAATTCAGCATAAAATATGATAGAGCATTGATGTTACCACTATATAACCACACCAATGATTAAACAAAACAATTGCTGATATTCATTATTACCGAATGTAATATGATGTACCATTGATATACTACTTCTTAACACCATCTTTATCCTTTCTCATCCCACCTGTGGTCTAATCAAGAAAATATTTGTGTGAGTGTGCAAGCATATACACAAGAGATAAAGTCATTTATTTGTGAGTATCTTCCCTTGTACATTTTCTCAAGGCCTGTCCTTGCCCTTGTGGCTCTTGGGATGTGACTTCAGCTCTCCATGTGATTACTTTACGTTAACAAATCATTCATACTGCATCGAATACTTGTATTTTACTGGTCCAGTTCAAGCATAAGTGGTGGTCATTAACTTAAGCAGGCAGCATTGCAATTGTTTCTTTGATGCTCCACTTTTTTTTTATTAAAGGTTAATCATGTGATTTTCAGCTTCTGATATCCTACCCACTGCCTGATACACTCACTGCAAAATACATAGCTGTGGTGATGTGGTGAGGATAAAGTCCATTTACAACAGTTGATTTAACTATACTTTGTGTTGTATGAGTGTATATGTGTGTGGTAGGACACATTCACAGACTCGCAAGCACGCATTCTTATACAACATCCATATATGTGCTGGCATGCACACATGTACCAACTTTAGCTCATGGCATTTCTTGGTGATAAAAATATTGTTCATATTTGGACCTAGTGGAGGTGGGGGCAGTGTCTGGTTTTCCTTGTCTGTTGTACTAAAAACATATGGACAATGTAAAAAGCATGATACACTTGTATTAATGTAAAAATTTCACTCTACATACTGCGTATCACCTTCCATTGCTTATTCCCCACCTACTCTGCTGCTATAAATAATTTGACTTTGAAAAGATGGCATCTATCTCTCTGCTTGACTGTTTTCTGTCCTGTGTCGTAGTCCAGCTACACCAAAACATGGGACCCTTAACATGGTTAGAGGCCCAGCAAAGATGTGGTGGGACATATAATTACACTATGAATTTACGCATTTTGTGCATCCACCTTTGAAGCACCATACCAACTGAACCATGTCTTCTGGATAGATACATCCTACTCTAATGATGGATTTCAACTTTGCCATAACTCTTCCTGTGGGCATGCCATTATATCCTGGCAAACACCGGGTACATCTGCTAGTATACCAAAATCCGCCCCTCCATCCATCCACCTATCTTCTCATCTATCTGTATCTTCTAATTTATCTTCATCTATCTTATATCATCTACTTATAATATGTCTGCCTATCTATGTACCTTCATACATATACTGTATATAGTATAAATTTCACTGAAGAAGATGGTATATTTTTAGTTACTCTAGCTAAATATTACTTTTAAAAATTCTATTTAAGTTTGTCACTAGCTACTGGTATGGCTATGCCTCTTATACCTGGCATGACCACACCCCTTATGCCCCCAAGCTGACATCAATCAACTGATATAATCTCGTAGGTAGAGTGAATGTTCAGTCATCACCGGCAGAATCAATATGTTGTCAATAATGTATACACCAAAATACAATGAATCAATTATCCTTCGTTTCCAAATTATAATTTTTTTGGTCTGATGGTTAATTAACTCTTATACTTCAGGATGCGGGACATTTGAAATTCACTGATGCCTTGTAATCTGGAGGTGTGACACACTATTATACATTATAGGATAAGATTTCATGGCCACAAACAGATCACACATTATATTTATGCAGTTTTTGTCAACTATGAACTCTGATTTTAATTTATGTTGAAAAACACTTAATAAACATTTGTACACACTTCTTATTGTCATTGGGCAAACTGTCAACATACGACTGACGTAGCTATCCTTATTGGACATAATATGTGTACCCGATGTCAGCATATGATTGGTGGTTCTGATTTAGATTGGTAGAAGCCATCGAACCCATGGTCATCTACATGGGTGCAGTCTTGTTTCATTCATGTTTTAACAAGTCTATCAATTAAAATTGTTTATTCTTAAATATATATATATTTTTTAAATCCTTGTATTCTAACTTGTGATCTACATGGGTGCAGTCTTGTTTTATTTTTTGTTTTTAAGTTAATCAAATACAGTCATTTAGTCTTGAAAAAGAATATATTCTATTGAAACTAAACAGTTAACAACTAATAAAACATAATTTATTACTACAACAATACAAGTTTCCTAAACATCTCTCTACTTCTCACTACTCTGTTTAAGCATATAATTTCCAAAATCAAGCTTAACATCAATCTATATCTATATGTGTGTGGGTGTGTGTGTGCGTGGTGCATGTGTGTGTGGGTGTGTGTGCGTGGTGCATGTGGGTGTGTGGGTGGGTGTGTGTGGGTGGGTGTGTATGGGTGGGTGGGTGTGTGTGGGTGGATGGGTGTGTGGGGGTGTGTGCATGTGTGTGTGTGCATGTGTGTGTGTGTGTGTGATGGACAACCAAATGGCTGAATAGATGTAAAAAAAAACAAAAAAAACAAACACTTTTCAGATATGCATCTTGTGTGCCTAATAAGGTTTATTAAAAATTTTTTTTTAAAATTCCAAAAATGTCACCCCTGGTGGGGGAAAAAGGAATTTAATATTTACATTTTTTAAAACGCCTTTAAAGAACCATGGCACAGTGGGTAAGGCACTGGTCTCCCAAGCTGAAAGTCAGTGGTTCAAACCTGTACTAGATTGTTTTCTTCCTCCTTTTTTCTTCTACCTTTTCCTTCCTTCTTTCCTCCCATTTCCTTAATTTCTTTTTTTCTTCATTATCTTCTTCCTTCAAATCTGTCACAGCTCTCAATATACACAGAATTTCTGTGCTCTCAATGCACACAAAATTTCTTCATTACTTTATGATTAGGATCCTGAATAAATTTGTTAATTATAGATTAATACTCGAATTGATTTGTAATTTATTAAATTGATTTGTAGGAGGAAACATACTTGCACACACATATACATGATAGTCGAATTATTTCTTATTGTGTTATATTGTCATTTCCATTGGAGGAAAGCCAGCCAATTTAAAGGAGGCTGATCTCTGGAGAATGTACAGTAGTATTGAACAGTGTTGCAGGAAGTAGTGATTTTTCCTAAAATTAGTGATTTTGGAAACAAATTAGGAGGGGGAAGTTTGATTAGGTAATGGCCAAAACCCTCTAATGGTAGTTAAGCAGGAGTCACTGATTCCAGACAAACTTAGACCAGAGCCAGCTGCCCATGCTGAAGAAGAGGAAACTGGAAGAGAATGCCTTCAAGTTCTTGAGTAAGGTACTATTTATAATGCAAAAACATATCAAGCTCCTTACCAGGATAGATCCATTCCAATTGTCTCTGTCTTGCAAACTACACCTGGAGAGAGAATATTTGTGGCCACCATTCTTTCCATAAGATGTTTTATCCCAGGGAGAATTGGAATCTTAAGTGTCCCATAAGTAAGGAGCTGACCCTGGTATTCCAGCAGCACAGAGAATTTCTGGTGATGTGCATTCATACAAGGATTCAGTTGGGAATTTTACACTCCTACTGTTCAGCCTGAGTGTGCTGATAACATTCTCTCTTCCTACTTTGAATACAGAGATACAGGGTCTTTTTTCCAGAAATGTTCTGTCTTCCAACATCAAATGCAGAGAGAAGGCACATGGGACCACAATATCCATTGAGTACCAAATATTCTTCGAAGTATGGATGGATGGATGGATGGATGGATGGATGGATGGATGGATGGATGGATGGATGGATGGATGGATGGATGGATGGATGGATGTGCGTATGTATGTATGTATGTATGTATGTATGTATGTATGTATGTATGTATGTATGTATGTATGTATGTATGTATGTATGTATGTATGTATGTATGTATGTATGTATGTATGTATGTATGAATGTATGTATGTATGTATGTATGTATGTATGTATGTATGTATGTATGTATGTATGTATGTATGTATGTATGGACATCAGACACATCTCTGGCAAATATTGTGTGGTTACAGATGCATTTTTACCTTTCCCACCACTAGCAGACATATTTCCATCTACATCGTCAGTGAATACTCCCCTCATAGTGGGCATTGACTATAGAAGTTAAGCTGCAACATAAGCGACATCTTGCAGCCTACCAAACCTCAATCACTGGACTTGTGTTTCAGGATGTTGCTTGGCCCGGATTCGCTGGCAATGGTAGAATTCTCTGCAATATCTTCACTGGTAGGAATAGGTTGATTGTTCCCAATGAGTGAGCCAAAAAAATCTTTGATGCTATCCACGGTCTTTCTCATCCAGCACACTGTCCCATTCAGATTCTAATGCTTCATATAGCATGGGTTTAAAATGTGATCGCTGCCATTAATGTCAACAGTGCCATCACTGTCAACAGTCGAAGAAAAAACAACATGCATGCTCCACTTGTTTGCAGATCATCTCCAGCTCGTCTTTTGACAGCATTCATGTGGGCATAGTTGGCCCCTCTCCCATCTGTAGAAGAATGTCTTACCTTTATACCACCATA
Organism: Lycopodina hypogea; assembly: GCA_963969325.1. Taxonomy (NCBI): domain Eukaryota; kingdom Metazoa; phylum Porifera; class Demospongiae; order Poecilosclerida; family Cladorhizidae; genus Lycopodina; species Lycopodina hypogea. The sequence continues at coordinate 8,450,931 of OZ017779.1, read as the reverse complement.
GAAAAATTTAGCCATTGGCCAGAGGCAATTTTAAGGACTGATTCTACTGCTCTCACATGTGCATGTGTTCTTCTTTGCCACTGGATCACTCCATTCGGCATGCCTGAAGACTTCATGTTAGACAGAGAGGCCATCAATTCACATCTTTCTTGTGGGCACAACTCAATTCCTTGCTTGGTATTTGAGCCTCAAACACAACAGCTTAACACCCACAAGCAAAAGGATGGTTGAATATTAACTCAAAGCCTCTCTCATAGCCAGGATAACTTGGCCAAACTAGGTGGATCAAATTCCCACATTGTTACTTGACATCATGACTGCCTTAAAAAAAAGATGCTGGATATTCAACTACTGAAGTTGGTGTATGGCACTGACCTTCACTTAATAGGTGAGTTTTTCGCAATAAATATCCACAAGGGATTACCAGACATTTCTATGGATTCCTGCAACACCTGAGATAGACTTTGAACAATGCACTAACTCATCCTCCTGGTACATCATGGTTATCCACTAATATTCAACCCCAACAAATTGGACACAACTGGTTAAGTCTATATCTGCAAAGATTCACATCAGGAAGCTGCTACAGTGCCAATACTCAGGACTGTATCAAATTTTTAGAGTGGAGGATAGTTTTCTGTGTGTTGAAGCCAATGGTAAGCATGACAAGGTGTCTCTAGACAGCTTGAAAGTAAGATTAGTAAGTAATACTATAGCCATCCCTTTAATCACACTAAAGTTTTAGTGGTGCCCTCTCCACTCACCTTAACACTAATGTTGGTCAGAACTCATATGCTCCTCATTGGGGAGGGTTATCGTAGCATTACTTTAGTGTCATCATTCCTGACATTAATTCAATTAGGGTATTTTGTGGTTTTGTTCTATTCTTACCTTGTCGAGGAATGAATTCCGAAGACTCATTGTTTAGCTTGTCTTCTTGTAGTAATCTAAACATTACATCAATTAGCTTGTTTCAATGGAATAGACTATTTGGAACTGTTTATATGTTAATTGCTAAATTATTGAAGTCTAGGTGAATAAAATACTGTTTTACATATTTTGCATAAAAATTACTTTGATAGGTTGGGGTGCATGGAAGTTGTATGCCACGGGGTTACTTCAATTTTAGGATACGAAGACTGTCACTAGGATATTGGATGAACTAAGGTAAAGCTACACATGGTCTACTTAATTGCCTAATTCACTAGATTTCATCCACCGCAAATTCCACTTTGAGTAGCCCTACCCTGTAAAGCTATATTTAAAGCAATAGCAAACCATTCATGCACATCTAGGGTACTAGGGTATGCTAGTGCTAGATTGAAAGCAATACTGCTTCAAATCTAGCCCTAGTCTGCGCTGTTACCCTAGTGGTTTTCGTAGCTAGTCCTACCACTTGTCATTATGATCACCAAAATGATCTGTTCACTCTCCATTTTATTATTTTCACCATCACATTTGTTTTATTTTATTGATTTTTTTTTCCAATAGTGCACTTTTGATAAATGTATTTTGTTGTAAAAAGGTGACTGACTGTAGGTCAGCTGATCTGAAATGACAAAGACAGGTTAAAATATGAGTTAACAGTAAGTAAACAGAGCCAGTTAGCATCAAAACTTCTTAAAGCCAACTAAGCAATTCCTTTATTCAACTAAGCGATAAATTTAATGCTCCACCCTTTTACTAGCTGCTTAGGGCATGCCTTTCAGATGCAGGTATGGTGTGGTGAGAGCTCCCATAGTAGGTGTTCTAGACACTTACTTCAAGCATATGTTCATTTTGATAAGTTGGCATTAAGCCAGCATAATTATTGGATGCAGAGTGGTTATACACTATAATACTAGGACAGTTACACAGAAATTACAAATTGAAAGTCACCTCTCCAGCATCACCCTCATCAAATAACCCAATACCAGCAGCTGTCAACATGTGAAGTTGCAGGCACTGGGCAAGGCTAGGATCTGAAGGCCTCTGATGTAAAGATTCTTCATTCACTAACAGGAAACACCCTGAGATCTCCAATGCCAACAAACTTTTTTTTTAAAGTTACCAGGTAGTTACTATGACAGATGGGTTGACAAACAAACCAATACAACTACTTTATTTACCATGTTTTGGATTTTGAGGTCCAAATTTTTGAAAATCTATTTTTTCTGAAAATCTGTTCATGCTAAAATTCATCCTCGATGTAGGATGCATCTATCCTGTGAGTTTTATATAGTATGGTGCTTTGGTGATAAAGTGGATACTCATAAACATGCATACATACTTACAAACTGCTTTTAGCCTGATACGAAAGAAGAAAAGATGTGGACAGGTTGGACCCATCCCATGTTACTCCCAGAGTCAAGTGTGTATACATACTGTCAGAGCCACTGGTGGAAGACCATCTACCAATCCAAGTGACTCTGATTTCCCTGCCTGAAAAGAGAGAAATAGTGGCAACAGCCCGGGAAATAATTAATAATACTCAAACAGGGTCTACAGTGAAAGATCAAAGTGTGAACATGGTTAATAGTTTACCCCCAGATGGATGTTACGGTTATGGACCACTACTGATGATTATCAATGAACATGAGAAATATTATTCCATAGACAACAAGCCAGAACATGTATGTCTATTTTAAGAACTCAAGTGGTGAAGCCTCAACTGGCCAAGCAGGGACTCTGATGGCACAGGCTCCTGAAGAGCAGAGGCTATGATATGTCATCAGCTGGAAACTATAAAAGGGCAATGTATAGTTAGTTTATGAGTTCTACCCTTCATATCTTAAAATCCATTATATCATTGTGCATAAATGTTGCACAATTATTGTGAAAGCCTCTATTATCTGATACCAGCAGTTCACTGGATCAGTTTATGATATTTACCTTGCTAAGAACTCACTTTGGAAACCAGCCACTAATAGAGGGGTGGTGTGGTTGGCTTGATACAAAATTGGGTAGTGACATCTAACTTGTGTGTCAGGGGTCTTGTTGCTGCTCTGGTTGCCTAAGTAACAGAGGACATGAGCCAGGGATGCTCACACATACCAAGTTTTAGGTCTGCTGCCCCAAGGATTCACTTTATCCAAGTACCATTCATTTTTCTAGTCAAAGTACAATTTTTGGCTCTTTTATTGGATACATAAATGGGTGTGGTAATATTAACAAACTTAAAATATTCCCCTGGTGGCACCGATTCTAAATATATATTGTTTGTGGATTTAACTTCAGCCATTCAACCGACTGACTGACTGACCGATTTACATGCCCCTAACAATATTTACTTTTTGAAAAGTGGTGGTAGAATGACCATTTTTTTTGCCTTGGAGTAGTTTCAGTGCCAAAGAAATATTTACATCAATTGAGAAATGTAAAAAAAAAAATTTTTTTTAAAAAGCAACCCTAGTTTGACCACTAACAAACTACTTAAAGCAGGTATAAATATTTTCAATTTTCACTATCCAGGTTCTAGATTCCCTAACTTTAGACAGTTCTCACAGGTTTAGTTACAAGGTTGACCTTAAATCTTTTAATGTATTATTAGATACCTTTAGAAACACATTCATGATGAAAATTTTTGGTAAAAATCTCCAGTTTTTCACAATATTCCTGGACTACCAGCTATGCAGCTTCTGGTTATTTCACCAGCATATCTGCACAACAACCAATAATTTGCATCTCACAGTGGAGCCCAGTTGTTCTTGCCTGCAGTTTCTACCTCTCCCCTCCCTTAATATTTACTCATAAAGCACTTACCTTAATGTAGATCCCCCCCCCCCCCCCATTATTATTAACCCTCGATACAAGTTCCTTCCATAGTTCACATAGTTCACCTTAATATAGACCACCCTTTATGTCATTCTTAATCAATACTTTCATTTTTATCCCTGCCCTACATCCCTTGCTTCATTGCTTCAGGCTCTCTCATTCTGATACCATATGTTCACATCATTTTGCTTAAGTCTGTGAATGCCATGGGTCTTACATTGTGCTATTATTCTTTCACTGCCACCCCATGCATACTGCCTTCTGCAATGGATTTATAACTGCCATGGGTCTCTTTTGGTCTCTATAGAGTTTCACAGCAACACATAGTGGCTGGAAATGGCATGACAGAGAAAGGGGAGTATTTTTGTAAAGCTGCCTTTCTGGTTAGTAGTGGTAGTAGGAATTGCTGCAGCTGTGAAATGAATTTTTACCTGCTTTTGTGCTTACTGGGATTTTCTTTTTTATTTTTTCACCTGTAAGAAAGGTAGGGGAAGCACTGGCAGAATTGCCCCCTCCCCTGGATCCATCATTACTAATGGAATACTTTTGGGCACAAGTTAAGAAGATAGAAAAAATATTGATCTAGCATCTATTTTTCAGTCCAGTATTCAGATTAAATTATAACCAGAAAAGTAACACACTTCTGCTCTTTTTTTTTGTTGGAAGAGTAAAGGAGGAACTATGAAGATAACTATTTCACCAGCACACCATAAAATAATTACCTTGGAATAATTACCGTGGAATCGTTACTGTAATAATAATCAGGAATAATTTCAGTGGTGGTTCCACTAAGTAGCAGCAGAGTGAGCTTTGAACAAATTTCAAGGAGTTTGGGGTGAACTAGCACCTATTGCTGCATTTTGGTGAAAAATTAAGTTTTCAAAAGTTTGGCTAGTATTCAATATAAATATTATTTTCAAACCATTCACTGATAGCAAGTATTGAGTAAGCAGTTCATTCTCTACTTTAGGGTGATTGCTGAGGTTTCCACCTTGAAAATGCTATTTTTTACCTCTTCAGTTAAGTCTGACTCAAGCTGCACAAGAAAAGTTAGCTGTCCAGGTTAGTAGTGGTGCTAAAAATTGCTGCAAGTGTGAAATTTATTGCCATTTTTTTTTTTTGGTTTTGTTTTTTGTTTTTTTTTTGTTTCTCTCTCTCTCTCTCTCCCTCTCTCTCTGGGATTTGATAGTTATCTTTTATTTTGACTTGAATGTGGGATAATAAGGAGAATTTTGTAAAGTTGCTTTCCAGTTAGAAGTAGTGGTAGGAATTGCTGCAGCTATGGAATGAATTTTTTGCCTGCTTTTGTGTTTACTGGGATTTACTTGTTTATTTTTAGTCTGGAAGAAAGGTGAGGGGAAGCACTGACAGAATGGCTTCCCCCCCCCCCCCCCCCCCCCTCCACTGCCCCAGATCCACCACTAATAATGAAGTACTTTTGGGTAAAAGTTAAGAAGATAAAAAAAATAATGATCTAGCATATATATTTCCGTCCAGCATTCAGACTATATCATAGCCAGAAAGCAGCACACTTTTGCCTTTTTTTTATTGGTGATTTGACTTTCCTCAATTTTTAAAAAAAAATTTTTCTCGTTGAAATTTTTCCCCATCACATGATACCAGTTGAATCTATAGAATTGACCTCTCCTGATCTGATCATAGTGATGGGAATAATGATTACACCTGAGTCATCATCAACAAAACTGCCTTGTATATAGATAGATAGATAGATAGATAAATGGATAGATGGATAGACAGATAGATAGATAGATGGATAGATAAATTAATGACTCTATGGTAGATGTAATATACTAATTTTCGATTGGGGATTGGAGGTATTGAAACATTGTATAATTAACCCCCACTACTCTAGCCATATTCCCCATGGAGTATCCATCCACCAGATTAAACGACTGCAACTAACTTGAAATTGGACTTCAATTGGAAACTTGCTTCAAATCTTGACTCTCAGTCACGCCTTAAGTTTATCATACAATATTCATGCACTAGTAATATGAGTTATTCACTGCCTTAATGGCTTAAAAGTACAAAAAATTTACATTTATTAATTGATATACAAAAAACAAGATAAAATTTTTGTAAATATTGCAACTTTTAGTCATATAAGAAAATTAAGTACATGTAGTACTTCAGATATCAATTGCATATTGCATAATTAATTTGCTCTAAGATACTCCTCTATGCCATAAGTGTTACCCAGTTTTTCCTTCAGAAATTCTGCCATTGAATGAATACTCTCATTAACAAGTATTACATCTTCTGGAGTGTAATGTTCAAACTCCTTTTTTTTTGGCCTCAAGAAAGTGTCAATTTTAGAATGTAGTATCTCCTTCAGTTGATCATCTAGTGACATAGAAGGGGGGGGAGGGAGGGGAGAAGTTGTGAACAATATCTGGCAAATATCCAAATTATAACAAGAGCACATGTAATTGTTATATATTAGAAATAATATTGTGTCCTGGACTTATAAATATATAACTGTTATGCATATACTTTGACTATTCACTACACTCTTTGTTTTATGAGCATCACTATAAACAAACACTGAAATTGTAAATAGTTATTGAGATGCAAGCAATTATCATTTTTCGCCTTTCTAAATTCATTCCATTATGATTCTGTGGATTTTTTATGACATTCACATAAATATCTTTGGGTAAACACTATAAGGTACAAAGGTGATGAGGAAAGAAAAAGGTATCATTGTGATGACATAATTTGCATGCACTAATATTATTTAAATACCTGTTATCTTGTAGTGAATAAAATCAAGTATATTTCCAATTTCATTCGTCAAATTTATTTTTAGATCTTCATAGCGAATAGGAAGAATGGTATGGCCTTCAGGGATATCAATCATCCAATTAAAAAACTTCATCCATTGAGCAATATGATCTTTGACAAATTTTTTCCACCTGATGTTGTTCATAAAATATATTTGATTGTAAACATCAATATGCGAATTTCCTGACACTTGTACTTTCTGATAGGCAGTTAGCCGACGACTCCATTCTGCTACCATAGCATGGAATGGGTTTCTGATCAGGAAGATGACTGAATCAAAGAAAACTCTGTTCTAAAGAAAATAAAAGTAATCCTCATGAACATTATATACTGTATATACATATTTATATATATACATGTGTATTGTCAGGACCAGCCTTCAACTAAAGATACAATGACGCAAGCAGACTCACTTCCCTAGACAACTAAAACACGATTACCTAATTAATATCTCCATAAATTGTAATAACATTTGATTGTGGGATGGACACTGAAAATAAGTTGTTTGTTAGGCAACCATTTAATCTAATGTCATAACTTATGTCCAATGTATGTTAACTAGCTCTGTGTGCAGTCTCTATTATTTTGATATGTATTCTCATTCATGATTTGATTCATCTTTGATGTGGCTAAACTCACCAGGAATAACTCTTAACCGAGAAGTTGCGGCATAAAAGAGCCAGCTTAGGAACAAAATCATAAATTTTTGAACTGTGTTCTTTTCTTGAATGAAGACAAGAGCAATGTCCACTCCTATTAGTGGAAAGAAGAAAAAAAAGATGGGTGGGTTCCAGTCTCTTGAGGATATCTGTGAAGCCTTTGAAGTTAAACTGAAGGATCGGAATGAAGGTTGGTGTGCTCCAGCAAGTGGACCAGCCTTGGACAACGAGGGCCTCTTTACAGCTAAACCTTTATAAGATGTCAGAAGAATCCACTAAATCTGTTGGAGAGCCTAAAGGTAATATTGTTCAACTAGTGCCACTTATAATTTGCAAGCATGCATGTATTTGTTTTTGTTATGAAAAAGCTTCTGTGTTCCAATCTAGCTCAGTGAACATACTAGCTGCTACCTCAGCTGTTATAGTATATAGCCTGGGACAGCTAGTTAACAATCAGCCTGCAGCTACTACTCCAGCTACCAGTACACAGCCAAGCTTCCCTAGCAGCTACAGTACACAACTTTAAATAGCACTGTAACCTTGCTTAGCATGTGAACAACAAAAACCTAAGCTTGTGGATGACAGCATATTAATATCATGGTGTGGTATTATAGTTAATGTGTTGTACATTCCCAGAATCTGGCCACCTTGTTCCTGCGTCCAAACATTTTATCCCTTCTGGAGGTATGCTTCCTGATATTTAATTTTCATTCGTATATATAACATGCTTGCTGGACATGTGCGTTATAACTGGAAACCATACAGTAAGGCCTGGCAAATGAAATCAAAATATACACATAAATATAATAATCAAATTAAACATGAACTCTGGTATGGCTATCTGTGTATTGTCTCCTAACTTTGTCTTTTTGAAACAAAATTGTTATTAGAAGGTCAATAATGTGAAACTATAGAAACTATTCAGATGTGTGAGAAATGATTACACATACCGTTACTGAATGCAATGTTGGTAATCAAAATACTCTGGGCAAGGCTGCTTTCCTTTTATCTTGTTCATTTACTATTATTTATTTTAATTTTTATATTTGCTAATTCTGGATAAATTTTGAAGTGGCATTATCTGCTACATCCATCCTATCACAAACATAACAATAGCAGGACCTTCATATTTATTATGAAAGATGCAGTACTTTGTCAGTCCACCAGTGACTTTATCAGGGAAATAATCAACCTTTTATGTACAGGCATATACTTGACAATGAAGATGTATTTGTATTTGTGCACCTGCCTATCACACGGTGCAACATGTCGTGGCTGACTGCACTACCCTTAGTATGCATGTAAATGATATTAATACAATATATTATTCGGTTATCATTTTTATTTAATATAACCTTGTATTATTATTTCTTCACTAAATCATTCCACACAGAAACTATTCTTTCATGTATAATTTATATTTTGTCACCGTTATTCATGTCATTTTCAGGGTCAAGATAAGCAGTGAATAAAGGATTGAAGTCCATGCATGGGATCTCAGGAGGTTTGGGTACTGATTTACTATCTCCTGCAGAGAATTGCTGGTAAATGCAAGACAAAAATGTTATTTTGTTTATCATACATACCTTTACTACATAGTTGGCATGACCTCACATGGATCACCAATTTGTGTTAGTCTTCCTTTTCTCTCCAGATAAAATTGATTTGCCACAGGCCCAGATCATTGAGAGTTAGAAAACCCTTGATATAACCTAAATCTATGCTGCCTATTTCTTATGAATGAGGCACTAGAATTTTGAAGAAAGCTTGGTGGCTCTTTTATTACACAACAACAGAATCGGCAATGTGGACAAACACCCTCAACTCCCAGCTCTAATGGTGATGACCTGTCATGCCCACGTAATAAGCTTAGTAACTTTCCTAATGACGCACATGGTAAACAAAAGTTTATGAGTCCTTATGTTGCTCTAGATCCTGCACACTTATGTTGCCTCTTCCAGTTCAGTTGGCTGACCTCCTTAACCAGTTCAATGAATGTGTCGTACTCCTTCATCTCCTCTTCCCTCAATAATTTTCTAACCTTTGAAACCAAAATTTGAGGAGGCTGCTTTTCATACTTTAATATGATCTGTGATAACAATATATCATACCATGTGTTCAAAAATTTTAAAAAAAAGATTAAAAAAAGGAGCTATTTGAGTTATGTTCATTTGTTCTTAGTCTAGGGTGGGATGGAGGTTATTTGATTAGCAACCACATTGGTCCTCATGGTTGCAAACTTACCTTGATGCTCTGAATTTGATGTGCTCATTACCCAGTCAGAGGAGAGCTCATTCTTGAATCTTAATTTATGAAGTTGGTCATCTTCTGTACTGGTTGAGAAGGGGTTATGTTATGTTGAGGTATGATGTTAACATTCCAATGGAAAGAGAGGACCCTGCTATTTCAAAGTAGTGCCTGAAATTAAGCCCCTGTCCACACTGCACAATAAAACCGGCTTCACATGTGTCTTGAACGGGTTCCACACATCCACACTACACCTGGTTTCACCTGAAACCTTCACAAGGGTAGGCTTCAAGCGGCTCAGATTTATTGAACATACCTGTGGCTTTATTGTTGATGTCCCACCCCCCCCCCCCCCCCCCCCCCCCCCCTCTCTATCCTCCCCTTTGTGCAATGACATTGCGGAGGGGAAAAAGACAGAACAACATAGCACACCAGAAAATAAAATACTCCATTTTTATATGTGGTAGAGGAAAACCAATTAATATGCCCAGCCAATTATTTAGACCACATAGGTGGTGTAGAGCAGATTCAGCCCTATGCTAGTGTGGACACAAGAAAATATTTGGAACCTGGTGTTGCTAGAGACCCGTTTGTAGTCTGGACAGGGCTTAAGTCTAGGCATTCTCTTACTGCTAACTTGTACCTGGAGGCTGTGGACCACATTTATGGTCAGTTTCTTTCTGCTCTTGATTTTTTGATGTAGCAAAAGAGCAAGCATATTTATTTATGTAAGTGTATAGGTTGAATGATTTCTTTATATATAGCCATTCTGACTTTTAACTGATTTTTAAAATAATTATTATACTTTATTTATTGTTGGCCATGCATGTTATAAGTACATGTAGTGTCCAGTATATAATAAAATGCTCACTAGAAAAGATATGGCAAAGTGTGACCCAGCCCATTTACCAACCGAGGTCAATTTGTGTTTGTGTACCTTGGTAAGAGGTGTTGTCAGGTAACCTAAATATTCAGCTAAAATCCATCTTCGTATTGGATGTGTCTATCCTGTAGAGTGGCTTCATTAGGTACATCTGTTTGGTAAGAAGGATTTACACAAACATATATATGCACAAAATATATTTAGCCTGACAGTCCAAGAAGAAGAGGTGTAGCCCAGTGGGACCCAGCCTTATCACTCCCAGAGTCTAGTTGTGTATGCAAGCCAAGTTCTGGTATGTATGGGTTTGCCGGTCAAACTTGGAAACTCTAGGTGCTTGGACTACAGAAATTACAACTTTATAGATATCAATGACCATGAATTTTGTGAGCGTATGTAGTTTCATATTTATGGCCATGTGTGTTGTGAGTGTATGCAATTTCATAAACACACACAATCTCCTTCTTCAATCTTATTGGCATTATACACACACACATTCTGAAATAGGTCATCATCAGTGGCAGTATTATTATTATTTATGACAAGGAGAAAATTGTGTTAGATCTGCAGATAATATGATAAAATGATAAATTATAATGTTGCTCTACTTATTTATTCTAGATAACTTCTGTTTGGTCATAATCTATGACACTATTGAACTGGACCAAATAATCTGAACTGGAATGGATGCTAATTCTTTCGTGGTCATTGTCTGACTACACTGAAGCATGGCATCCCATCCTCAGTCAGTATGGCTAGAGGTGAAGATGTGTTGGGACATTTCTTCTTCTTTTATGTATTTGATCATACACATCACATTCACGAATATATTGTCATTCAACTGTAATGTTTCTGTTTATGCTGTTATAGAAAGGTCTAGAGAGGTGAAGGATCCTTGATCTTGAAGGAACTATAGTCATGTAAAAGCAAAACAACAAAAAAACAACCTTATATAGACTTCATGGATCATTGGTCACGAAAAAAATCTTGGTATTAAATAAACTTTGGTCTTGAAGAAACCTAAAACTACAGGCATTCTGTCCATTGTTTGGTATCTCTCCAATGACACTGGATTTGGAACTCGTAAATATCTCAATACAGTTTTGTTTTGATGAAAAATAACACAAAATTGTTAATTTGCATGTTTTTGGATGGAAGAATGGCATAGAAGCACCCCAGAAGCTGTATACAATACTAGAAGTGGAGCCAAAGTGTTAAAAAAAATTTGAATCCTGCCACGCCATCTTGTGCCTGGCACAGTCCCTTTTATACATGCCTGCGAGGAACGGTGCCACTTGGCAGAACAGTTGGCACCTAGGAAACTTTTAAACATCAGGATCCACACCAGAAAGGCAGATTCATAGTGTATCAAAATTATGAATCATCACTGTTTTCTTGTTTTGTTGTTCTTTGTTGTTTTTGTGTGTGTTTTTTAATCAGGCTTTTGTGTTGTTGTTATTGTGTTGTTTTTTTTTGGGGGGGGGGGGGAGGGGCACATCCGGGATAATATCAACATCATGTTTGCTACTTACAGAGGAAAAGTTAATACTATTGATATTCATTTTTAAGATAGTCGCCTAGCATTTCCAAAGCTTCTATTTATACGAGGCATCTGTTATAATATGTAATAGATTCAAAGAACTCTGTTATGTATTAAATGTCATTATTAACCTTTTTCACTGTATTAGAGAGTATTTCCACAGTAGACATGCATGGAAGATGCGTAGAGTTGGCAACAATGTACATGTATAAATGTACACTACATTGTTATTGCTAATTTAGTTGTGCCTGAATAACTTCTTTACAGCACTCATGCAGCAATAATTTTTAACTATGAACTCACCCATCTTCCCCCACGCTCAATTTGATTTAGTTTAGTGGTCCAAGTAGGCAGAAACTCATGAGACTTTATAGCCACCACAGAGGCAGACTCCACCTTTTCTCCGTAAAATCCTCCATCAAGCAAATCATAGTCACAATAGAAAGATCCTTCAATAAAGTTATAAATGTGTAAATTAATATTAACCATATTTCAATATATAGGACAGTCACATTCTTCTGTACTATTGTAAATCCTCACCACTTTCAAGATTCATTACTGGATCTGGTCTCGTTTTCACAGTGGTGCTGCTATGTATTTTTAATGAGATTTGTTTGTGGTTGGTGGGGGGGGGGGGGGGGGGAGAGGGGAGAAGGGGGCTATTAACTGTCATTATGTCAATATGGTATATCTTACCAGATGAAATGTCTATGGAATAAAATTTTTCACTGATATTCTTACATCTAAGGTAAAAATGAATACAAAATTTTGGGTGTTATGATTTCTCACAATTTATCGAGATATTTACACCTATTCAGTATTTCCCTTTGTTAAATAAATGTTCAACTAATTGTTCTCCTGTTCCATTGGATAAAAAAATGCTCTTGTAATATGACATGAATAAGGAATAGGAAGATCATTATTTTGATTCCAGTAAAGAAAATCCAAGTCTCATTTTTAGTTGTTGAGGTAGTCAGTTATTCAAATACTATACCTGTGCAAATTCCTGTGACTCTGTGCAACAAGCCCCTCACCCAAGTGTTGCCTGAACCAAAGTAACTAACGAGTCCAACAATAGCTTCACCTGCATCACAAAATTAAATAGGAGCATATTTAAGATGGACTACATTAATCAAACCAGATTAAAAAATCAATTCTGATCACTATCACTGGATGCATAGATAATATAGTAAAGTTCACACTTAAGACTACTTGAGTAGATTTGGACAAATTTTAAATACCTCGCAATTTCAAATCCTTGCGGATATAAAATGAACCAGACCACTGCCCATCAAGTGACAACATATGCATTGTTGAATGAAAGGAAGATACGAGTTACTGTGCTCGTAATTCATGTTGCATATTGTGATGAAGATCAGAACCAAGACAGTTAATTATATATATATATATATATATATATATATACATATATATATATATATATATATATATATATATACATATATATATATATATATATATATATATACATATATATATATATATATATACATATATATATGCCAGCAGCAGCATATACCCAGCGTTGCCCTGCCAAAGTCAACATGAAATATTATAGGAGCCAAAATAACTTCCTGAGGGTTTGGCTGATATCAAACCACATATACTGCCACACCCACATGCAGTTAATAATGCTCACCCAATTTCTTGGACTCCATATGCCAAGTTTCAGCCTGATTGGTCCATAAATGAGTTTTTGATAGGCATAATGATGTCCTGTGGGTGTGGCATTGACCAAACTACACCCATTGACATACACATGCGATTAATAATGCTCACCCAGTTGCTTGGGAACCTCATTCCAAATATCAGTCTGGGTGGTCATTGGATTAGCTTTTAATAGCCAAATTAACTTCCAGTGGGCATGGCTATGGCCAACCCACACCCATATGTGGCTAATCATTTTTTCCCGGGTACTTGTAGATCACACACCAACTTTTCACCTGATTGGTCTCTGATTAACTTTTTTTAGCCAAATTAATTTCCTGTGGGTGTGGCTATGTAAAAATCACACCCATTACCATACCCACATGTGTTTAATAATACTCACCCGGATTCCTATGGAGCACATGCCAAATTTTGGACTTTTTGGTCCCAGTATTTGGCTGTGATGCCTAGACACATACACACAAATATGCATACATACAAATATGCCTACATACTTACGAACCAAAATGTATATTAAAATGGATTTGTGAATCTAATTCCTCAGGTCCAATCTGTATTCAGAAGTTCTTTTTATTTTGGCACTTTTTCTCTTTATACACCAATGGGAAGTGGTGTAGCAAGGATGGATCCCTGCCCATGCTACTCCCAAAGTCAATTTGCGTATGCATACCATGTTTTTTTTTAAGTCTGTCGATACAAGGATTTGTATGGCCAAAGTACCATTTTCGGCTTTTTGGGGGCCTGACATGGACACAGAAATGGGTGTGGTCATGTGTATACACTTATAACATTTCCCAGATTGTATTAATTTCAAATATATATAGGTTCATGGATCCAACTCCCTAGGGTCAAGTGTTTTTGCTGATATACCATTTTTGGCTATTTTAGCCTTACACAGAAAATGAAGAGGTGTGGCCAGGTGGAACCCAACCCATTTTACTCCCAGAGTGAACTTGTATAGGCATACCAAGTTTTAAACCTGTAGCTCCAAGGGTTTTCTGGTAAAAATATAAATTTTGGCTTTTTCTCATTACCATGGCAACCATTTCCCGGATATTTTAGCCCATGTTTCAAGTTGAGTAAAAACCTATCTTCATGACAAGTTTCAGAGAAATGCGGGGTTTGACTAGAATGATGGTACGAATATATATAATATAAAAAGCATTAAAAATAATATATAATAATATATATTAGAGAGTGTGCTAGCACTCTTTATTTAGGGTTGATAACCTGACCTTTACCATTGGCATGATATAAAATTAATTCACACTTAGCTAAGCTTCTAGATAATAGTAGTCCAAAAGTTTCACATGTGTTCTGGAGCCTCCAATAAAGGCGACCTATGTCAAATTTCAAAGCCAAGTAGCTCCCAGAAAAAGAAGTAAAATGAAATCAAAAATTAAATTTGTTTTCATTCTCCATTAAAAACTCTTAAGAGCCAGGCTACAGATGATTTGGAAACAACAGTACTTGTGCTAATACCATAGTCCAATAGAATTTCAATTGGTACACGTCCATGACCCCATTTTAACTTTATTATGATTCCTGGTCTATATCAAATTTGAAGTCAATGAATTAACTTATTTGCTGAGCATGCATGCTGAAATTGTGAAATTTGAAGGACAACACAAACATGAAAACTTTGTGCACTGAATCCTCCACTTAGCCACTATCAAAAAGGTAACAAGCGAGTATCTGTTGAATATAAAAATACTATTGGTTAGAAAATACTATATTACTATTATTATTCTACTGATATTTCATTTCTTCCTGACTGGGGAAGGTGAATATTGTTCACTGCTATCTTTAGTTAAGTGAGTTCTATTCAGGTAAGATTTTATACATTCATTTCAATTCTTTTTATACAGTGCAAATAGTTGTATGCTTTAATTTGTGACTTTTGATTCTTAAAATCATAACTGAAAACCTGTGATCAATTATTATGAAACTAATTCTACATCCCCAAATAACTAATTCCGAACCCAATTTCATCTAGTGCCAAAAAAGAAATGCTATTATCATGGGTAAACAATAGAATGAGTATTTCCTTTAACAATATTGCAAAAAAAAAACCCACCCACTCCCATCAAAAATGGGACTTACTTTGAAAAAAGTCACAGGAACTAGTCATAAAAACATTTAAAAATAAATGAAAAATATTGAGATTTAGGATTTCCCCAAAAAGTAGTAAACAAGTAAAGATCGTTACTAACTCAAGAAGTATTAAAACAAGGCATGAACACTCATTTATTATGTGCCTACTTCTAAATCCCTCAATTACTGACTCTAAACTCTATTTCATCTAGTGTCAATTAAAAAAAAAAAAAAAAAGCTATTATCATAGAAAAATAATAGAATATTTCCTTAAAATCCTTCATCCCAAAAATGATATTCAAATAGCATGGAAACAAAATAGGTGACTCCCTCATCATGCTTATTAGGAGTACAAAAATGTCATGTTGTAAAGTCTGGAGGCAGAAATTTAGGAATGTAAAATTAGTCACATTAATTGAGTGTTCGTTCATGCCTTGCTTTTATATCTCTTGCATAGGTAATCATCTTTTCTTGTTTCCATACTTTTTGGGGAAACATGAACCTAATTTTTTTTAAAGATTCATTTATTAATATTTTTTGTCACTACTATCTTATCTATAGAAATGAAAATCTGCATATATGAATGTCCAAGCATCACAGCCAAACAGTAATAAATTTTGATGCAACTTTACAGACATGGTCCTTAGGTACCTGGTAAAGTTTTGAACCCCAAAGAATCCTGAATGTGGCACCCACAGTGGGGAAAAGTGGAATTCAAATTTCCATTTAAAAAGCCTTAAAAACCATCGCTTAGTAAAAGATAGCAAAATCAGTGGTTCAAACCTAAACTAGGTCAATCTTTTTTCGTTTTCTTTTTTTTCCCCTTTTCATTCCTTTAGTTTTTCTTTTCTTCATTTTTCTTCCCCCACTCCCCTCCCCTCCCTTCCCCCTTTACGTCCCTCATTTATTTTCTTTGTTTCTTTTTCCCTTTCTTTTTTTCCATCAAATTCTAACATGCTCAAATCTTTAAAAAAATAATTTGAAAATTTGTACTTAAATAGAGAACATTCAGACATGCACACACAGAATTTCTTTGTTTGTTATTGATTAGAGACCTAAGTAGGTTGTTATTTACAGATTATGACTCTTGTAGAACATTTAATTATCGAGTTTTTTTATTTATTGAGTTGATATGATACATTAGATTACTGCCCCGGAGTAGGAGAAAACATACTTGCACACATATACACGCATGCAATCATAATTAGGTAATTGATCATTGAATTATTTATTATTGTGTTATATTGCCATTTCCATTGGTGGGAAGCCACCTATTTAATGGAGGCTGATATCTGGAGAATGTGAAGTCTAGAGCAGTGTTGCCAGAAGTAAATACCAGCAGGCATACTCGGCGTTGCAAGGAATATGCCCACATTAAGAAGTGTGTCCAAATATGACCCAGCCCATGTCCAAGAGTTTGGACAAGTAGTGTTTCTGGTATTTTAGCCTGACACTCCCAGAGGATTATGTGTGGCCAGGTGGGACTAAAATCCATGTCTCTCTCAGAGTCATGATGTGCATTTTTGCCAAGCGTTAGATGTCAGGTCGAAGGGTTTCTTCTATTTAGTACCACTTTGGCATTATAGACTCACACACCCTATTGGCCAAGTGGCCCAAATATATATATTTTTTTAAAAACATAGTTGGTGTAAGATGTATCTATCCTGAAATGTTAGCTACATTTGGTCAGGTGCTTTCGTGGTAATGTGGATAAACATGCAATATAAATAAATAAATATCCACATATGCATGAACCTGGAAAAATTGGAACCTGGAAGTTTCTGATTGTTAGACCTGTGCCTTAACCACTTGGCTGCGGTTTATTTAAATATTCCACAGACGACACTGATTCCCAAATATATATGACTTTGTGGGTCTAACTCCTTCAGTCCATGCACTTTTCAGAAATTCCATTTTTGGCATTTTTACTCATACACACCAACAGGAAGAGGTGTGGCCAGATGGAATTCAACCCATGTTACTTGAGTGTGCAAACATACCTAGTTTTTGGTCCATAGTTCCAATAGTCTGTCTGGGAAAAGTACCATTTTTGACATGTCATGAAAACGATAAGGGATGTGGCCATATAGATGTAATTAAAGCATTCTCCAGATTTAATTGATTCTGAATATATATGGGTTAATGGGTTTAACTCCCTAAGTCCTATTATTATTCCCAAAATACCATTTTTGGCATTTTTAGCATAACATACCCAGAAGAAGAGGTGTGGCCAGGTAGTACCCAGCCCATGTTACTACCCTAGTCAAGTTGTGTATACCTACCTAGTTTTAAAATTGTAACTCCAAGGGTTTTTCTAGTCAAAGTATCATTTTTGGCTTTTTTGTGTTACCATGGTAACAATTTTCTATATTCTTAAGCACATGTTTTGAGTTGGGTCAAAACCTATCACCATGCCGAGTTTCAGAGAAATCCACCTACAGGTTTAGCCAAAATGATGGTACAAACACACAGACAGAGACAGGCAGGCTGGCGGGTGGATGGGCGGGTGGGCAGGCAGGCAGACCGGCTATTCATATTTTACAGTATATATATACTAGCAGCATATACCCGGCGTTGCCTGACCAACATCAACATGAATTATTACAGAAACCACTCAAACTTTGGCATGGTTTTTAATTTACTTTTGTCAGCCAAAACTACTTCCTGTGGGTTTGGCTGATACCGAACCACACACACTGCCACACCCACATGAAGTTATTAATGCTCACCCAATTACTTTGACTCTATATGCCATATTTCAGCCTGATTGGTCGATAATGATTCCTATGGGTGTGGCAATACCCAGACTACACCCATTGACAAACACGTGATTAATAATGCTCACCCAGTTGCTTGAAACCTCATTTCAAATTTCAGTCTGGATAGTTGTTGGATTAGCTTTTAATAGCTAAAACAACTTCCAGTGGGTGTGGCTATGGCCAACCCACACTAATATGAGGTTAATAATTCTTATCCGGATATTTGTAGACCACATGCCAAGTTTTCGCCTGATTGGTCTATGATTAACATTATTTGGCCAAAATAACTTACTGTGGGTGTGGGTGTGGCAAAACCAGACCCATTACTGTGCCCATATTGTTTAATAATGCTCACCTGGATTCTTAGAGGGCACGTGCCAAGTTTTGTCCTTTTTGGTCCCAGTATTTGGCCGTGATGCCTAGACACATACATACTAACATGCGTACATACTTACGAACCAAAATGTATATTAAAATGGGGTCAAGGATCTAACTCCATATGTCCAATCTTTATTCAGACGTTCTTTTTTTTTGTGCACTTTTTCTCTTTACACACCAATGGGAAGAGCTGTAGCAAGAAAGGATCCTACCCATGTTACTCCCAAAGTCAATCTTGTGTATGCATACCTTGTTTTAAGTCTGTCGCTCCAAGGGATTGTACAGCTAAAGTATCACTTAAACTTTTTTTGACCTAACATGGACGCAGAGATGGGTGTGGTCATATACATGTACTTAAAATATTCCCCAGATTATATTGATTCCAAATACATGAGTTCATGTGTCTGACTCCCTAGGTTCAAGTGTTTTTTCTAAAATACTATTTTTGGCATGGCCAGGTGGGACCTAGCCCATGTTACTCCCAGAATGAAGTTATATAGGCATACCAAGTTTTAGATCTGTAGCTCCAAGGGGTTTTCTGGGAAAAATACTATGCTTGCTTTTTCTCATTACCATGGTTACCATTTCCCGGAATTTTAGCCCATGTTTTAAGTGGGTCAAAACCTATCATCATGCCAAATTTCAGAGAAATCCACCCACAGGTTTGGTCAGAATGATGATACAGACAGACAGACAGACAGACAGACAGACAGACAGACAGACAGACAGACAGACAGACAGACAGACAGACAGACAGACAGACAGACATCTCCTTTTTTATATATATATATATATATATATATATATATATATAGGAGAGATGTCTGTCTATCTAGGAGCTATATATATATATATATATGTCATCCAGTAATGCACATCCTCCTTAACATATGCCACCCAAAAGACATGTTCACTCCAAAATATGTTCTCCCATGATACATGGTCTGATACAAAGCATCACCTCCAAAGACAAACTCTCTCAAGAAACAACATCATGAAAAACATGTCCTCCAGTAAGACATGTACTCCCATAAGACAATTTTGTGATCATAAGTGATGCAGCCAAAGGCTGCATCTGTGTGCTAATATTACCAATATACATTTGAATATAGTACAGCTTTTCCTTCAATCACAGCTTCAACATTTGCCTTATGCACCACTAATTTGCACTCAGAAATTGGAATACAGAACATTTTTAGCACTCCCAGGTTGAATAATTGTAATGGCAAGTTCCCCATTGGATCATTGATGAATTCACATCTAGCCAGAAATATTCTGTGCTGGTGTCCCAGGCAAGCTGCTTGACCATGGGGCTTGACCATGGGGCAGTTCAACTATGAGTTCTCCCCATGATGAAATATCCTATGGAAGGTATTGTGAACACAGATATTCTCTCTTCAGTGTAAATTGCATGAACAGTGGCAATTGGAATGGAGCTGTCTTGGTAAGGATCTTGATTCTGTCTGCAGCCTTATGAATATGTTCCTCAGAAGCTCGAAGGTATTCTCTTCCAGTCTCATCTTCTTTTGCATGGGCAGCTGGCTATGATCTAACTTGGTCTAGAATCCTTGACTCCTGCTGAAAATTTGCTCCATTTTGGGAGTTTTGGCAATTTACCAATCAGACCTCTCCCTCCCAATATATTTCCAAAATTCACTACTTGTGGCAACACTACTTAGGACATCTCCACATTCTCCAGAGATTAGCCCCATTTAAATAGGTTGATTCCCTCTAATGGGGATCATAATATAACACAATAACCATTAATTTAATGATGAATACCCTAATCACAATTACATGTTTGAATGTGTGTGCAAGTATGTATTCCTTCTAGTCAGGCCAGTAATCAATATGTAACAAATCAACTCAATAAATAACATATCAATTCAATGGATAACAAATTAGCTTGAGTTATCATTTACAAATAACAATCTATTCAAATCCCTAATCCAATATATAACAGAGTACTTATGCGTGCATGTGTAAGTGTTCTCATTTAACCTACAAATTTTCAAATGATCACTTTTAACTTTTGAACCATGTCAAAATTTGAAAAGAAACAGGGAAAAAGAAGATAACATAAGAAAAGAAGGAAGAAAATTAGGGAGGAAAGGGGAGGGGGAGGAAAGAAGGGGGAAAAGGAAGGAAAAGAAGGGGGGAAAATAGAGGGGAAAAAAGAAAAGGCGAAAAAAAATTACCCTAATTTAGATTTGACCAACTGACTTTTAGCTCGAGAGATTTGTGCTTTAAACAGTGAGCCACAATTAATTCTTAAGGTTTACTTTTAATGGCAATTTAAAATTCCTCTTCCCCTACCAGAGGCAACATTTTCAAAAACATTTTTGGTTAAAAACTGTAGTAGTCACTCAAGGATCATGTGCTAAGTTTTGTCAATATCCATTCAGCTGTTTGGATGTCCATTGAGCCTACACACGTATGCATGCACACATTTCCACATTTCTAAACATGGATATATATACATATATACATTCTAGATATGGATATATATACATATATACATTATATATATCCATTATACATATATACATATATATGGTACATAATTATAGGTTACACATTTTATTTTTGCTTGTTGGTATTTTTAAAGGAAAGTAATCTTTATCATTATTCAGACACCATTGATATAGAATAAATCTATGATTCCATATTTATAGGTCAGCTAAAAATTTTACTCTAATAAAGACTCATTTCTTATCTTACCTATACCATGTTCCTCCCCATTCTGACAATATATTTACCTTTTCCTTCTTTAAAATGGCAAGATTCAGACATATTTAATATTCTTCTGAACTTCTTTTTTTCATTAGGTGTGTCCACAGCTCCAGATAGTTGGTTGGATATGTTCTTCTTGTAGATCTCATATCTTTTTTGGCAGTAATTAAACCGCCTCTTATCTTCCACACTCAGAAAATTCAGACACAAGGAATCATTGCATGGCTCATGCACATCTGATTCACTGACAATATTAGCTTTTTTGGAATTGTCTATTTTTTTTACTTCTTCCTTGTGAGAAATCACATCTTTAGACCTTGTGTTATTGTGATTAACTTCCAAAGGAGATATTTTCATCAGCTGTTGGTTGCTAGAAGCTGAGGGTTGGGTCCAATTTACCAAAATTCTCTTGAACATAGTAGACTTGTGAAAGAAAGTAATGTAAGGAAGTATGATGCACACAACTATGCAAACAAAAAATTTTAATTTCCGCTTCATCACCATGACAAATGAGGACCTGTAAATATATTTAAAATATTAACTAAAATTTTGAAATATAAGACAAGAAAAATGTGACACAAAAAGTACTATATTATTCATGCATACAATATGTACATACAAATACACACATATATAGATATATGTATATATGTATGTATACCCATATTTAAACACAATATCAAGCAAAGGTGCACATGGCCTTGCTGCATAGGGAAATGGAATAATCAGTGCTGTAGATATTATATATTAGTTAAGCATTATTGCACAATTGAACTTTTGACTGTTCCACTGCAGTATGAATAACTATTTATAGGCCAAACAAAGTGTGGTATGAATGTTTTTTGTTTTGTTTTGTATGGTGAATAAAGAAGGCTTCAAAGGGGTTTCAACAGCCAACCCTTGTGAGAAAAGAGTTAAAATTTCTGTTCACAATTAGACCTTCCCTCACACTGTGAGATCACTGTGCTATATAATAAGTTAATAATCTAGAGCTATTAAAATATTGAGTCAATCAATCACACTTCCCCTCTGCAAATCTTACCAAATTCTAACAGCATCTCCATAACCTATTATCACTATATCTGGACAGCCACTGCTGCCTGCAATTTGCTAAAGTGGCCAATATAACACAATTCATATTTAGGCAAGACTGAGTGCAGTAAACCTGGGCTGGTGCAGTTGCTAAAATGTTGATGATTATATAATAGCGAACTCCTAGAAGATGACTAGCTAGGTAGTATTAACAAGTTAGACACTCAAAACCAATATGGGTTCCTATAGGCCTTTAGCTATGGCTAAGCTACATATTAAAAAGATTGCTTTACTAGCTAGCTATAGCTATAGTGACACATTCTGAACTTTTTCCCCACTGTTCTTATGATCCCATATGACTTTCTTAGATTCAAAACCAGCTAGCTACAGTTCATTTTTCATAGTCTACCATCTTGATCTTCTTTCTACAGGATGTTCACACTACTGTGCCTAGCATGCATTTGTAGAAATGTTTCTTTATAGCTAGCTAGACATCATAAAATTAAATCACTTGGCTAGATTTATGCTGCACACAAACCTAAGATTTGGGCCTTTACCTTCAATGCTGCTCATACTCATCCACAATTCTTGGAGAATTCTCTAGAGGTGGGACACCTTTCACCAGGCCTTCCCTCAACACTTTACCATTCTTTCAATAGAGGAACAATAACAATCCAACACCATAGCACTGTAAAGGGTGACTATTTTATTCCAGGAATAAATGATTGTATGAACGCATTTGAACATACAACCTTGTTTAAACTTTCATTGTTGTGATACTCACTAATTGATGTTGTATCACTCCTGTATTCCTCTTCTCCGAGTGTCTCTGGCTAAATATAGTATGTACATATGAGTGTGGTATGAGTGTGGTAGAGTGTAGTATGAGCGTAGACAACCTTGTTTAAACTCCCATTGTTGTGGTATTCATCTAGTGCTGTTGTATCACTTCTGTACTCCTCTTCTCTGGGTGTGTCTGGCTAAATATAGTATGTACACATGAGTGTGGTATGAGTGTATGTATCCAATTCCCCACCAAAGCATGCTACCAAACAAAACCGCTGGTTAGAATGGACACATCCTACATCAAGGATCATTTTAACACAAAATGTTTGGCCACAATTTCAAAGGAATGATGAAAAAAAAATTTCATCTAACATAAAACAGCACCAAACTTGATTCACCTGCAGAAGATCATATAACAAATATAGATATTGGGCATCTTCAATTTAACCTTAGGTGACCTCTAAGTGCTAATTTGATACATAAACTGTTACATTTCTTATTTTACTATGTACTCTTGACTAAGCGTTTTTATGTCAGTATGATATATGAGAACTCTCCTTGTGAGGAGAAATATGAAACTTGAATCACATTGATGTCTGTTTTTATGGATATTTGTGTAGCTACCATTGTTAAACACAACAGAGTATAGTGACACACAACAAAAATGTGATAATGTGCAACGAGCATAAAAGTTCACATGTTGAGTATCAAATGAGAGCTCTCTTTATAAGGAACAATATGAAACTTGAATCACACTCCTGTATGTTTCTATATTCTGAAGCTATGAAAATATTGTAGTTACCATTGTTAACCACAATAAGGCAGTGATGAAGTAGAGGTAGTGCAGACCCAAACTTGCACAGCTGACTGATATATAGCCATTGCCCAATGTGCTAAAAATTTTACCTATTATTCTGTTCTACAATATTAATAATTTCTACTTACTATTCTAAAAAAATTGCCTATTATTCTAATTTTCAGACATCAGTCTCCAACATTATTCTCAGCGTAGAAGTAAAATCACCTCATTATTATACAAATAGCTATATACATTATTTATTGTACTGTAACATAATTGGCACTTCAAGTCTAAAATATTTACCTACTAGCAGCATATGCCCAGCATTGCCCAGGATATAATGACATGCAAACAGGAAAAAGTGTGGCCTAGTGTGATCCAACCCACTACCCTACCAGATTCAAGTTGTGCTTGCATGCATCTTAGATGCATTCTAGGTCTCAAGGTCCATGAATTTGACTGTTTCCAAATACCATAAATAGATAGCATCATTTTTGGCATTTTTGTCCTGACTTGCCCACAAGAAGAGATGTGGACTCTTGAAAAATTCATGACTCAAGACCAGTGATACCAGATGGATTCAGCTCAAAATCACTACTTTTTATCACTATTTATTTTCAGTCATGGAGAGAAATCACCACAAAAACACCACCACAAAAACACCACCACAAAAACACCACCACAAAAACACCACCACAAAAACAACACCAAAAAAACACCACCACAAAAACACCACCACAAAAACAACCCCACAAAAACACCAACACAATCCATATTTAGCATTCAAATCACATATTACAAAATTTATATTTGAACATATTACACTTTTCCTTCAGATCACAGCTTCAATATTTGCCTTATTATGCCTTATTTACCACTTACTCTCTGCATTCAAAATAGGAAAACAGAACATTTTCAGCACACCCAGGCTGAACAGTTGAAATGGAAAGTTCCTTACTGGATCCTTGTATGAATGCACATCCAGCTAGAAATTACTTGTGCTGCTGGTGTCCCAGGCCAGCTCCTTCATTATGGGGCACTTAGACTCCAGCTCTCCCTGGGATAAAACATCTTATGGAATAGATTGTGGACACAGATACTCTCTCTTCAGGTACAACTTGCAAGAATAGTGACAATTGGGAATGGAGTTATCTTGGTAAGGATCTTGACTTTTTCTGTAGTCATATGAATATTTTTTTTAGAAATTTGAAGGCATTCTCTTCCAGTCTCCTCTTTTTCTACATGGGCAGCTGGCTATGGTTTAATTTTGTATGGAATCCCTGACTCACGCTCTTAAATTCACTGGTTTTGAGAGTTTTAGCAATTTCCAATCAGACCTCTTCAGTGGGGGAACCACAGGTCTCCAAAGGGCCCCCTTTTCTCCAACTTTAATTTACCAATTCAAACAAATACATTTACCAAATACAGATTTCTGATATTGATTCCACCAAGGCTAACTGTAACAATTATTATCCTCACCCAAACTTATTATCCTAGGCCAATTTTAGCTTTAGCTAAAGCTGCAGCTGGTGAAGACCCAGCCCAACTTATTATTTCATGAGTGTTTTTGAACCTTCTTTAGCCCAAATTGTCTTCCAGCCTCAAAGTTTGAGGCTTTTTTCAAATCCACTAAATTCCCTCCTACTGCTAAAGTAAGTGATTGTTCACCAGATGAGCTTAACTAAGTTAGTTGGACAAAATTATCAAAATTGTGCCTAAATATATTAAATAAAAATTATAGCTAGCTTAAAAGCTATTTGTTTGCCACCCACCCTCTCCTCCCTTCTCTCTCTCCACGTAGCCTCCTGTTGGTTCCCAATGTTTAGAGGTAACAATATTCTCTGGTTGGGGTGAATAGAATTGAAAAAGTTAATGAGCACTGTAGCAGAATTGGAATGTCCATTTAAATTTTGTTCTATTTCCCACAAATTATCATAAATCAATCAATTGGTAAGCATTTCTAAGTGCTCAAAATGTCCTACCTTTTAATCTGAGGAACTGTTGGTAGTTATGTGAACATGAGGAGCGATGCAAATTCTTGCTGCCGCCATAAAGCGGTTGCCAGAGGAAAGCTGGTTCCTTCAATCCAGCTCCCACTACCACCGTCAAAAACTCATGTGAAATAATAATGCCTCGCAACTATACGTCCACTTCTAATAAAATGGCCGCCGTGAATCAATCGCAACTATACGCCCACTCCTAATCAAATGTCCAACGTGAAACAATAATGCCTCGCAACTATACGCCCACTCCTAATCATGTCCCTGAGTGCTATTCTGCAAGTGGAGTGTGTGTGACTTGCATAATAGCACTCCACTTGCAGAACAGCACTCCTCTTGCAGAATAGCACTCCCACTTGCAGAATAGCGTTCCTCTTCTTGCAGAATAGCACTCAGGGACATGACCAGGAGTGGGCGTAAAGTTGTTTCACGTGGACATTTGATTAGGAGTGGGCGGCATATAGTTGCGAGGTATTATTGTTTCACGTAGAGTTTTTGACGATGACAACCCGGAGTGCTAAACAACAGGATTACCTACGTTTTGAGAGTTTTAGCAATTTCTCAATCAGACCCCTTCAGTGGGGGATCAAGGGGGGGGTTCGACAGGTCTCGAAAGGAGGCCCCCTTCTCTCCAACTTTAATTTACCAATTCAAACAAATACATTTACCAATTCAAACAAATACATTTACCAAATACAGATTTCTGCTATTGACTACACCAAGGCTAACTGTAACAATTATAATCCTCTGCCCAAATTTATCATCCTAGGCCAATTTTAGCTTTAGCTAAAGCTTCAGCAGGTGAAGACGCAGCCCAACTTATTATTTCAAGAGTGTTTTGAACCTTCTTTAGCCCAAATTATCTTCCAGCCTCAAAGTTTGAGGCTTTTTTCAAATCCACTTCAACCCCTCCTACTGCTAAAGTAAGTGATTGTTCACCAGATGAGTTTGACTAAGTTAGTTGGAAAAAATATATATCAAAATTGTGTGTAAATATATTAAATAAAAAGTACTGGCTAGCTTAAAAGCCACCCCACCCTCTCCTCCCCTCTCTCTCTCTCTCCATGTAGCCTCCTGTTGGTTCCCAATGTTTAGAGGTAACAATATTCTTTGGTTGGGGAGGATAAAATTGAAAAAGGTTGATGAGCACTGTAGCAGGTTTGAAATGCCCATCTAAATTTTGTTTTATTTCCCACAACTTATCATAAATTAATCATTTGGTAAGCATTTCTAAGTGCTCAAAATTTCCTACCTTTTAATCTGAGGATCTGTAGTGACTATGTGAAAATGAGAAGGATGCAAATTCTTGCTGCAACCATCAAGAGGTTGCCAGAGGAAAGCTGGTTCCTTCAATCAAGCTCCCACTTTCCTCAGAGTGTGTGTCTGATCACAACCCCCACCCCACCCCACCCCCCACTTCTTTTCTGTGACAAATGATTCCTTATTTGGTATGCCAAGCCCAGGGCTCCATTTCCTTGTTCTTCTGTTTATTTGTGTTTTGTAAACAATGTATTCTCAAAGAATAACTTTTCTGTTTTTACCACCAACACATATCCACATATTTGCTCCAGAAAACCAAGAAACATTATTTCACTAACCAAACACAAAATAATTTATTTTGGAACATTTTTTATCCCCTCCAAAATGAATTCCTTCTGTCTTCAAGTTTTGCCAAGAGCAACAACAGAACCTTTTCTTTCAGGTAAAATTTTCATTACAGCTGTTCCAAGCTACAGCTCCAATGCAGCTGCTGATTAGTATGCCTGAAATAACTTCTTGTTATTTATATATGCACAGATAGAGAGATATTTATATATATTGATTCCTTCGTATAAAAATAAAATTTAACTCAGGTGGAGTACCCAACATCTCTAAAATTTTGAAAATGATAATACATATATACCAGTAAACACAATCTGTATACATATAAAGCCATAGGCTTTTATGTTGAATAGGGCTTCTAATGGCTGAACCTATTTTGATAAAATTTTGCAGATATAATCATTGGGAGCTGGAATAGATAATAGATTTATTGAAGGGTCACTCTTCTTTTTTCCATATAAAAATGGAATGTGTATGTTCGATGTCAGTAACACTAAATGTGTTCCAACTTGAAAGGGTACTTTGTGAGGTGACGGTAGATAAATTTTGGTATGAGGATAGGTGTAGTGGCAAGGTTAATGTCCATGTTACAGAGTGACTTCTGTACCAAGGCTGAACCGAAGTAACAGTAAACAAGGATTGAACATAAACATTATGTATATATGTATATATGAACCATATTGGTTACTCATGCATGAATTATTGTGGTCGAATTCATTAATTGTACTGTTGGTGTTCCGTGGTGGTGAGAGTATTTAAGCTCAACCACCACCAGAGTTTCTGGACAACCTTTACCTTTTTTGGAGTTCTTTTGAGTTAGACTGCTGGTGTGCAGCAACAGTGTATGTACTTCAGAATAATATTTGCTAACTATAGAAAGTCGATCTGTGGTGGACAGTAAACCACCTGGTGGCAGCTACCAGTGTCGAAATGAGACACAGATTCAGAGAGATTTGGTTTAGGTGGCAATCACTGGGGTGTACAGTTTGGTACAAACCATGACAGTCCATTTTCTTAGAATTTTGCTAAAGATAATTTCAACAGAGTTAATTAGCATTTAGCATAATTTTGACCTTTTTTTTTTTTGTCAAGAATATACTCACCAAACCCACTTAATCTCCTGTTTTTTTGTATCTGGAGGACCCGACATTCCTATCACAAGGTTTTGACATTGCCCAAGTTACTCACCTGGTCAATTGTGCATGCAAGCAAAGTTTGAGGTGTCTATATTTAAGGGTTTGGCAGTACATTAACCATATATGTTGGCATGTAATACAATTTTGAGGGTTTAGCAAAGGGAGGTTTAACAGCTTTCAAACTTCACAAGCCAAGCTCTCTACTATGCCACTTGCTCTTAGAATTGTGCTAAAGGTGATTAGGTAAGAAAATACATACTATTTTGAGTTTAGTAAAATGAGTTTGACACTCCCTAGTCCACCTGCTTGCTAGTCCATAAAAAAAATGGGTTATATCTAAGCAGACTGGTCTATATGAACTGCATTGGACCACACTTCCAGAAGTGTAGTAACAAGAAAGGATGTGCACCATTTGCAAGTGCAAAAAAACTTTCTCCACCAGTGCACTACTCTCTGTTGTCAGTGTGAAGGAGACTTACAAAACCTAATCTTGCTGAATGGAATAGCTGAATGGAATAACCAAGAGCTAGGCACAATAAACTGGTTGTAATATTTAAGTGGATATCACAATATCAATATTTTAATTACAATTAATTAATGAACTATAAACAGCCAATTTGTGTAGAGAAATTACTATTGTCAACTATTTGTATAGATTACAGTACTTTAGTAAAAGTGGTCACCAGGGTAAGGCCTTGCAAACAACACAATATAATTATTCCAATGCTAGTGAGTTACAATGTAAATTTATTTTTGTCACTTCTGCTTGCTTGCTCATAAGTCTTACCAAAATTAATTAACCATACTACAGGCCCTTAACAACTTACTTTTAAAAAATTTTATTTATGCCAGTAATCTGCCAGATACTAGTAGTCTCTGCAACTTTTTAGATATTATAGCCATTGTGAAAAGGTACTGAGTGGATGTTATCATGCGTGCATGCATACATGCACCCACCCACCCATACTTTGATGACACCCCTTCAAATATGCAGTATGCTCAAGCTAGATAATTATCCTCAAGTAAATTTTTCCTAGATGAAACCATGCCAAAGATAACAAGAAAAAAAAACATACAAAAGAACAAATGTCATTAACATATAATTACATTACAAATTTTATCTCATGAAAACGAAAAAGAAAAGGGAAGAAATTAACACAACACCATCACTAAAACAAGAAATAAATAGCACAATCAAATAATATCTATATATTTTCTTAATTAAAATGAACACAATTCACATATATGGTAAGGTGTCACTCCCAAAGCAGGAAAGAGATAGCCAGAGTGGAATAGAGAAACTGAAGAGTCCAGTGGAGAATATGAATAGGATGCTGCATTTGATATGATGTTGACTACTATCACCAGATATCTGTACATGTGTAGCCATGGTCATGGTCTACGTGTAATGCCTGATAATGTCCTTTCTTCCGTTCACGTCAAGCAGTTTCTGGAGATCCCACACCAAATTCAGTTTGCTCTCCTAAAAAAAAAAACATACAAAATGAAAGATGTTATTTGGTAAACTATAGGCATCTTACTATAATTCATGACTTGTATGTATGCATGTATGCATGTATGTATCTGTGTTTGTATGTATATTCGCTCTCTCTCCTCCCAGATGCCTGGACCAATCGTCCTGAAATTTTCGGGGGTTGCTCATAGGACTACTGGCCCCATTTGGGGAGAATGTGGTCAGGGCTAGGGCATAGGTCCATTAAATAAACTTTCTAATTCAGGAGTAACCACCAAGTTAAATGTGTAATCTGATCCCATTAAAAAAAAAGTGTGTTATTAATCACACTCATCTGATCATCCAGGAAGTTCAAAGAACACTAATTACTAGGAATGCATAGAGATTAATCACACTTTAAGATTATAATAACTAGTTAGTCTTGTGAGTGGGCGAACAGTAAGTAACTACATGGCCTGCCTCAGGCTAGCATGCCTCTGGCTACCTGCTCCACTCTGAGGTATTGGCTGCGCACAAACAGGAGGAAGAGCACGAGAGATGCCGTCCCCACAAACTGCATCAGGTCGTACACCGTCAGTATATGCAGCAGGCAACCATCTGCACACATAGAAGTAGTAGTAGTAGTAGTAGTAAAGATGTGCATGCACACAGAACATTGCACACTGCCCAGAGATGAGATCACAATGACAACACAACACACAGGAACAGGAGGACCTATACATAGTAAACATATTCATAGGACACGCACGCACGCGCACACACTATATATGCGGTAGCACTTCCGAGTGGACAGGTATTGGCTGGGAGGAGAGGGGAGGGGGAACATAGATTGATTTAATGTAAACCTTGTGCTGACTTTTTATTCTTCGCGTACTAAATACTTCCTATATGAACAAGCACAATGTGACTGATATCAAAAAATATGAGGGTGACTGTGTACTTCTACAAGAAACTAAAATAAATCAATAAAAACAGTATGTTGGTATGGCAGGCAAATCTTATCCAGTTGAATTGTTTCATTATTACTTTCTGTCTTCACAGTAGCACTACCTCTCCTAATCTTAAATTCATAATGATCTACACAATTAGTAGTGACATCGGATACCACTGCCCCCCGCCCCCTCCCACCTCTGCCTGTGTTCACGTTTTCCTTAGTAAGGACTTCTCTGTGTTTCACAGCCAGACCTAGCCACACCCATCTACAAGTGACTAGTTTATTCTATAAAATAGAGTTCCCCATGAACATGGTAATGGCAAAGCACCAATCCTGATTATCGAAGAAGCCATAGCATAGAATTTATATTTTGTGATAAAAATATATATACTCCGAGTAATAAAATAGCGCAAAACAGTTCAAGCCACAGAAGATGTGTGTGCATTTTATCTGCTTAGGAAGTTGCCAGACAAAATGTGTACAGTGGAATATATTTAAGCCACAACCACCCACAGTGTGTCTGTCTGTCTGTCTGTCTGCCTGTTGGTCATGAGGGCACTCTTGTTTGGGTCGCTACTATTCGCATATAAGTGTCGCATATAAGTGTCGCATATAAGTGTCGCATATAAGTGTCGCATATAAGTGTCGCATATAAGTGTCGCATATAAGTGTCACATATAAGTACATATACTAGAAACAGCATCCAAATTCAAACTGCATAAAACATCCATACCCACATTATTTCTGTATAACAATTTTTTAACTTATGCTCACAAACAGGGGTGAAATTTGTGGAATGGGCATTTTTCTATTGACAGTTATTGAGTACATCTTCACTCAGTGCACTAAAGAGAGCGAGTTGCCATATGCATAGTCTGTGGGATATACTCCGTATTCAGACACGTGCATGCATGCTGTGAAAGTGCTGTAGATTACATGATAGTACACATGAAGTTGTATATGGTCAGCTTAAAACAACAAAAATCACACACCAATAGTACATGAAAACTTACCAGCACCACAACTGGTGACAAAGTTAGGAATGTCTTCCATCAGAGATAAGACTAGACCCAAGGCCAGATATATCTTGGCTGCAAGAGTAGGTGCCAGTTTCCCACTCGTTCTGATAATCAGGACTACCCCAAGCAGCACAGACAAGAGTCTGGTGAGAGGGAGGGTCGCTATATACGCCCACACAAGAGCTATTTCGTCGCCTTTCAATTTTTGGCCTTCATTATGGGCACTGAATCATGCATGTGTGGAGGAGACAAGAGTATGTGTTAGGAGTTGGGGAGGGGGAAAGAAACAGTTCACAAAATTACGACATGCAATTAAATAAGAATGGATAAAGTTCATAGAGCAAGAATCACATATTTGATGTTAAAAAAAATTGACACTACAATCACCACAGCAGCACTGTCAATGCCCATCATATGAATAAACTGCCCACAACATGATCTCTCTGTGATTGAGGAGGAGCAAACACCAGTGCACAGTAGCCCGAATATTGCAATGTCACACATATGCAAGGTTTTGGGGGGGGGGGGGGTAAAAGTTTAAAGAGCAGAGAAACCCATTTTATCTTCCACGATAGTGAACAAAAACTTACAACAGAATTTCAATGGCAATGAGCAGTGCTATGGGCAGGGCTGTAAGGGCTAGGGCTATTAGCCTCGGCCAGGAACACATGAGCTTAAAGCTACAAGTGAAAGCAACACCAAGTTTAGAAGGAGAATCCACAGTGGCAAATTCTACAGAACAAAAAAAAAAAAAACAAGAAAACCAGCAAAACAAAACAATAACAAAGAAACAATAAACATCAGAAATATAATTAGTGTCAATAGATTAAAATAAAAACAGTGATTGTGTGTGTATTACCTTCATATACAGTCAAATATGTGGGTCTTAGAAAAGTTACACAATTTTATGGGTAATTAGAGAGAATGGGCTAATAGAGGGAAGTTACCACTAGAGGCAGGCTGCTGGCAGACGGATGAGGCTACTCATAGAGGAAGGCTATTATAAGATGAAGGCTTCTGCTGTGTGGAGGCCTACTGGTTGAGTGAGAGGATGACCCCAACAAATTAATACATTATCTTGAACAGATGCTTCCCAATAATATACATCATAACCAGTCAGCATCTTAGTGGCCTGACTGTAGCACCTCCTGCCAACTAGTAGTATCCACATTTAGCACCATCATTAAAGGGTAACTAAACTGGAAAAAGAAAAAAAAACAACTTTTTATCGTCCTATCTTGCCCTTGATGCATAACCTGGTATTACAAAATTTGGAAAATTTTAGTCCAATATTCACGGAGAAAACTTAGCTTAAAATAGTTACTTCCTGTGAGGGGTGTAACTCTTCATTGACGTCATAATGGGGATAGCTGCAGCAAAAGTCAATGATTGTGATACACTGCTTCAACAATTTTCAACAATTCTTGTAGTCAGGAGGCCCAATTCTGCTGGTAAGTGCAAGAGTGGCATCAGCACATTGATACCTAGCGAGATAGCAACTGCAGAAGAGCTGCGGAGTAGGTAATCTGATGACCTAGCTCTTCTGAAGGAATAAGTGAAGAGGTCCCTTTGGAGTGTGCAATAATTTCCCATAACTTCAGAGCCTAGTGACACTGATTCCTTTACAGCTTCATCCAGCTCTGATTCAAGTAGCTAGCTAATAACATTTATAGCTGGTAACTGCCCTAATAATCAAACCTTATATAATATATTAGCTATAAATGTTATAACCGAGTGTAAATAGAATAATTACACACTTTGCTGTGCAGCTAGCTAGCTATAAAATATCTAGCTCCACACCAAAGTAGCCAAAGCTTAAAAAGCATTTTGCAAATAGTGAGATTTTGTTGTGACAAATCAGAAAGTCTTTGATCCTCATTTTCTGTACCTGAATCAGAGCTAGATGAAACTTGTGAGCAGTATCAATAGGATCTGAAGATATAAAAATTATTGCACTCTCCCCAGGGACAGACCTCTTCACTTATTCTTTCAGATTCCCTACTCCACAACTCTTTTTCGGTTGCTATTTTGCTTGATATCATTGTGCTGCTATCAATCCTGGACTTACGGCAGGATCCCATCTCCTAACTGGAGGAATTGTTGAAGTTTGTTGAAGTGGTATCACTTTCATTGAATTCTTGCTGCAGTTGTCCCCCTTGTGATGTCATTGAAGAGTTACACCCCCACAGGAAATAAAAAATTTTTGAAGCTAAGTTTTCCTCATGAATATTGGACCAAAAATTTCGAACTATTTTTTATAGCAGGTCAAGGGCAAGATAAACAACTAAAAAAAAATTTTTTTTTTTCTTAATTCAGTTCAGTTACCCTTTAAAATATAAAAAAGAAGAACAATATTCAAAGCTTCCTTAGACATAGCAGTCAACCTTGAACAGTACATTTCATCATGTTATATCCTTATTAATAGAGCCTCTCAATAACTTTATCCATTGAACAGAGAACTCCATCAACTAGAAGCCTTGCCCTGATATTATACATCCTCTCCCATTGCCTCCTCTATTCAACTAGTTGGTACATGCTTTTGAGACAATGTGTTCCCCAACTTTAACAGCTGAAGACGCATTAGAGATTAAGTGTGACAAGAAAGTGTCTTCCTCTTTCTTACCTGAAGATCTGAACTGTCTGTCATGGTCCAGAGCCAAGAAGAGGAACAAGGTGGCCAGACTCTGCAACACTGCCTGAAACCAGAACCCTTCAAAGTTTTTAAGGATAACTGGAAATATCACCAATATTATAGACCTACAGGAACAGAGAAAAGACAGATATAAATTTTATAATTGCAGTAATTAAAGTTTCTATGGATAACTGGAAATATCACCAATATTATAGACCTACAGGAACAGAGAAAAGAGAGATATAAATTTTATAATTTTATGGTTGTAGTAATTAACAATCTCAGGCTTCACATAAATACACCATACCAGGTGAATACACTCAAATTATACACTTTATTAAATAATTAAATGCTATATAATATTTGCAGCTAAAAGCACAGATGTGAGTCTTAGCTGAGATAATAAGCCTGGAATTTAGGCTTTCCCAGACATCATTTTAAAAACTGAATCATTCCAATATCATTTTTGTTTCTGTATGATAAAATGTATTATGTGCAGAGTCAGAATGTTACTTTCTTGGGAATCTTGTTGTTATTGTCAAACTTACTCCAACCAGTGCCAAGATCCCCAGTTCAACCCTTGGTCATGGTTGAGTTCTTTCCTTTTTCCCTTTCCCCCTTTTTTTCCCCTCTTTTTTCCCCCCCGTAATTAAGTCAAAACATTAAATCATGAGTGAGCAGGGTTTTTGGCTGGAAATTTCCAGTCTTGTTCATCTCATACTATACCAGCTGGTGAGTATTAATGGTCACCCATATACATCTATATCTCTCTTGTTCAAGGTTCATGCCTCTCGTCTATGATATGGAAGAGCTGACTTTGTGTCCATCCGGTAAGCACTACCTCTGTTGTCTGTTCCTGCTAGCACACAACACCACTAACTTACTTGAGTGCAATTGTGCCCATCATGAGGACCCAGTACAGGGAACACGTGGCAGTGCTGAGGATGCATCTGTCCATGACTGATATCATGTTGTACACTACCAGCAAGGCCACGGCAATAGCGAGAGAGACGAGGACTCGGAACAGCTGGATGAAGAATGTGGCTGGAGACACCAATTGATCTGAGAAGCCTGGAATGGTGGAGGGGAGAGGGAGAAAAGAGGGGAGTCAGGCAATGGAGGAGGTGGGAAGGACCACAGGGAGAGAGAGAGAAGAAGTGAGGGAGGATATAAAGAAAAAGAAATTTAAAAAATAGTGGACAGGTAGGAGGGAGAGGGATAGGAGGGAGAGGGATGAGAGGGAGAGGGATGAGAGGGAGAAAAGGATATAGGGAGTGGGGGAAGGAGAGAAAAGTGAAGATACATAATTAATATCTTCACTTTTTTTAAATGTCTCACACACTCACGGAAGCAAAAATCCAATTATATATTGTATTAAAATCTTCCTTCCTTTAAAAAGAGAGCCAGTTAAGTTGAAATTGTAGATCAGTGGGGTGAATGCATAAATTAATGTTTGGACAGTGACAGTTCCAACACAGGGAACACATGGTTTGTAATATATTGTGACAAATACTTCATATTACATGTCAGGACAGAAATCGAAGTCAGTGTAGCACCCATCTTGATAATGTACTTAAGTCAGTCCTTTGGGTAACATTAAGTAGTGAATACAATTGCAAAATGGCCACGGGTATAGTTCAGGCTTATAAGTGTGGTTCAAAGGCTATAAAATATAAATCAGTGGGAGATTGGTAAAAGGAATATAAAAATACCTCCTCTCACTTGGACTTCACCTTGAGAAGATGTATATCAATCAGGGTTGTCCCCAGAAAAATAAAGTGGAGCTGTGATTTTAGCCACACCACAACACATATCTTTATCAATTTTTGTTAATTTAATGTACAGTTGTATTTTATGAGAAGTTCAGTTCATTTTTCTTTAATTTCAATTTTTTTACACTAAGTATTTCTCTCTTAACTGCAGTAAATGTAAAGATATTTTTAAACCTATGTGATGTTTACATGAATAACCATCACAACCAAAGATAGACATTTCCCAAAAATGCAACCCTAGACAGCCTAACTTTTATCTGAAGTCCAATACCCTGTTGCTTCAATATAGACTGCTGCTCTATGAATTTGTATTCTCAGTGATGGTAGCTCCAAGTCTCAGCATGGTACACTGACCTTTCATAATCTAACCCCCCCCCCCCCAAAAAAAAAAACAAAAAAAAAAAAAGTTTTTTTTTTTTTTTTTTTTTTTTTTTTTTTTTTTTTTTTGAGCCAGCCAGAGTAGCGAGGCAAGGCTCGCTCCAGGGACAACAATGTCAATAT
Organism: Lycopodina hypogea; assembly: GCA_963969325.1. Lineage (NCBI taxonomy): Eukaryota > Metazoa > Porifera > Demospongiae > Poecilosclerida > Cladorhizidae > Lycopodina > Lycopodina hypogea. The sequence goes on along the minus strand of OZ017779.1, from coordinate 8,413,707 downwards.
CTATAAAATAGCTCTTAAGTCTGTTTGTTTATTTGTACGTTTCTCGGGCTATACTGCTCCGATCTATATAAAACTTATATCATTTGAATTCTTATCTATAGGGATGGTTTGTAGTATTCCTAAAAAGGTCAAACATAAAAGTTAGGGGCCAAAATCGGTATTTTTTGGGGAAAATTTAGTTTGAATCAGTATAGGTCAACACTGTAACAACCTTAAAATGGTGGTTAGAAAGCAAGAAAATAATAATTCGGTAAGGATCATGGCTGAACTGGAACACTCAGAGCGAGCATTAAAGGTAAGTCGACAGCTATCCAGATTACTAAGCTAAGCTTGAGCCTTGGTCAAGTTTTAAACAAAAAAAAATGGAGGTTGGTGTAGCTTCAGTGAGAGAGGGAACAATGCAGCAGCAGCAACTATGAATGTAGTCATTAAAAAAAGGGGGAAAAATCAGTGCCTATTCTTCCTGATATTGCTCCATTTCACTGTCTGCTTAATGGGCCAGTTCATAACTCTAGAATTCTTAACTCTGAGGTTTGGCTGTAATGCTACATTCATTTAGGATGAAGGATGAAGTTCTACTCTCAACAAGGCCACACCTCAACTTGTGGGTGTATCCATGTGTTGTTCTTTTTGTTGTTTTGTTGGAATTTATTTTTCCCTTGGACAATATGTGGCTTGATTATTTATTGGTACTGCTCAGCACATTCCAGACTTAGAATGCTATTATCAGGTGCAAGTCACAAACATAGACCATGACAAGACCGCAATCATGATCATATTCAGGACGTTCCAGTGTGTCATGATGCCCTTTATCTTATAAGGGCTCCACCCACATTTCAGGAGTTCTGGACCAATTGCTGAAGAGCCTCCAAGATCATTCACTTGTTAACTTGGATGACACCATTATTTTCTGTTCGACTTGGAAGGACCACTGGAAACTCCTCTGTCATACTCTGGAGTCATCCAGAAGCAATTAGGGAGAAACAAGATGTGCTGACCTCAGCACATCACAGACCAGGATAAAGTTCCCAGGAGAAGTCCAAGGCAATTGGCAGTTGGTGATTCCACACATTGAATCAGCAAGAAAGATACGCAAGTTTTTCTCACAAGTACATGTTATTACCAATCATCCATTCCCCCTCTGCACTGTTTCATAAGTCAACATGTGTGCAGTAGGAAAGCAGGTTTCAATTCTAGAAGTCCATCTACTACCTTGCACACTTCTCTGTCGGCTTTGCCATAAGATTTTCTTCATCTGTATTATACAATTGCATACATATACCCAATCTCTGCAGCTGCATTCGTGTGTGCCCTTGTTAGTGTGTACCTTGTTAGTGTGTACCTTGTTAGTGTGTACTACATGAGTTGTAAATTTATAATCATGTGCTTCAGTGGTGGAGGAACCGGCCATAAACAAGGTCATTGATGATATGCAATTGAGCCCTTGCAGTACCTGATCCAGAAATCATTGGGATTTTTAGTGCAGCAGAATCCAGAAAGTTACAAAATAATGTTACGCTTAATGATTACCAATTGGCACATTTCATTAATAATGTTTTAGTCAGTGCTTGGAGAGGTACAGGGTGGGTATAAATAGTTCACAGAATTCCTCAGTCACGTTCTGGAAGAGCATCAACACAGTAGTTGGAAGAAGTGGAGTTTTGTTGGAAAACCAAGACATTGGCCAACTTATTCAAGCACTAGTGAACTGACGATGTGGCTAGTGATTTGGATCAACATACAATAACAAACACTTGTCAAGGCTGACTGCATTAGGAGGGGGGGAGGGGGCTGCAGAGTTTGGGTAAGCCTGCTGTTTTTCAAGTGGAATTTTGCCAGTTTGTCAAAAATGCACTGCATAAAGAGTAAAGCAGTTGCCAGATGCTTTATTAAGATGCCATGGACATCAATTAGCCAGCCACATCATTGAGCAGATGTTATGTACATCAATCAGCAGCCAGGTGCCATGAACATCACTTGAGCAGATGGCACAATCAGCTCGTCATGTTTTGCCAGTTATAAAGTATGTCTGACACACAAAAAAGGAACATATGTGTGTGTATCACTAATGATGGATAACAAAGCCCCTACACACACCTCGCCGCTCCACGTGGATACTAGCTGACATGTGGTAGGAACAATTAGTATTCTCTATTTCCATGTCTAATTTAGGAAATGTAAACAATCAGATTTATATGGATGGACTCACAGAAAATGCTTGGGCAAGTCAACCAAGAGACACTAAAAACACAGCTTTTGCAAAGATCATGCCTCCACAAATAGGTTCACCACTTCACAGTGTGTGCAAACCTAATACTGGAGATTGGATAATGACATTTGCTGACATTTGATAGATATTTAGTACATTTGTAATCATGAATCAACTTCCCCAAACAATTACATTGAGCATGTGCAGACTGCTAACTTGAGTGCAGTGTTAAGACTATATCCTGTCTCAAAGTGTATTTCCATGTACTGCTGGAGCATAAAGGGGAAGTCCATATCAAATGTCTAGAAATAGCCCAGCCAGAGATTCTTGGCGTATCTCTTACTAACTTAATTGAGTAGCTCTCACCACAGATAGCCAAGCTAGATGCTAGCAGCCTACCAAAAAAATCGAAGTGCCCTCTTAGCTGAACTGGATTTCACACCACATCAAAGTTTCTTGATTGAATAATTGTAATTAGAAGCTAATTTGCAGTTCACTCAATATTTATTTAAACTGTTAAACAACATATTCTAATAGAAGAGCAATAAACTATTGTGCTTTCAATCTTCTAGGGAAAAAAAACTCAAACACTCAATCACAAGTTCCCTTCCTTCCTTTGCTCCTGAAGTAAATTGTCAACAATAACTTGGGATATTCTGAGACAGTGATTCCTCTAAATGAAAAATAAGAGTCCATACTTTCGACAAGCATACACCATAATAACCCAAGGGCGGACACCTTAATAACCCAAGGATCGGGTTAAATTGGTCTGCAAAAGGAGATGGTCTCAATAGAGGAACTACTAGAAACAGACCAGCACAAAATTTTGTCTTTTAAGCAAGTTTATAGAAGACTGTTATTTCGCACATTTATTCTTCCCCCATCATGGTCTGATAACCAGTGTTTTCACAAATGCTGCTAAAAAGTGATAATAAACGACACCATGATGCTTCAGGCAATTTTTCACTGGAGCAAAAGCAGTAAGTGCCACGGTCTGGCAAAGTCTAGTGCATCTGAGTAGACGTTCTTTTGATTCTGGCCACCATAATTACTCCCAAGAATGGATGGCTACCAGTCAGTGGAGAAATTCTGGCCCTGGAAAGGCAGCCAGACAACATTCATGGCAAGCACAGCCCAGAGCCCAGTAAGGTGGTTGCCATGGTGGAGTAAGGAGTGGTTGGAAGTACTAAGCACTAAACGATATTACTACAGTGGTCAATCTTTTAGCTACATTTACAAAGTGAAGTGTAAGTAGTTATTGTCAATAATCAATTCATTAAATTATCATACCTGTATCAATCAACTAAAATGCTAAAAAAGAACAAATCATGTAAGAAAGGTTTGGGGGGGGGGGGGAAGAGTAGCACACAAAATTGAATTCTTGATGGGATGATAGAATCCAATATAACTCCCTCATGCTTTATCTCTGACACTTAAGAATCAACAGATATCATATGGCAAATGCTTTCCAATGACATGCTTTTGACAATAAGTGAAAAAATTTTATCTAATTTTTTCTCCTTCAAAAAAAAAAAAAAAAAAAAAAAATTTCCAACAACAAAAAATTTTTTTTTTTTTTGCTTCGGTATAGTGCATTCTGAAGCTATTCTATGCTCTGTTTAGAGCACTCAAAAAATTATTGGCCATGGGGCATGAACTTCACAGTTTTGCTGACCTCATTTTTAAAAAAAATGTGTTAACAAAGTGTGGTTTGTAGGGTAAGTGAAGCACTCAAACAAAGTTTAGTGGTTACTCTTGCCTCAGGCATGAATAGTAGTGTTGGCTGTTGATAGCATATATATTTGGTAGCAAAGTTTTTCCTGCTTTGGCTGACTGCTGGCCAGGCACTTATTGAATATGGTCTTGAGTATCAACTGAAAGCACTTGGAATTAGCTAGAGGGGCAGGGTTTATTGCGTGTGCTTTCTACCACCTCATAAATAATTCATTTTTGTGGGCTACTGCCCCCCCCCCCCCCCTTAACATATTCCAAAGAAAAAGGCAAAAAGAAAGAAAAAAAAAATCACGATATAACTATATGTGAAGTACAATAGTTCAGGGACAAAACTGAGGAAGGCCAGCTTAGATTGGGGCTAAAAACCAGTCAAAAATGTTTGGTTCAAATCAATCACAATTTCTTTTTCCAGTATTTCTTTTACATAAGGAAGACATCAATTATTGACATATTTTTCATATCAAAAACCCCATCACCATGGACAATGGATAAGGCATTGATGTCCCAAATTAACGGCTAGCTGTTCCAAGTCCCTTGGAAAAAAATTTTTTTCTTTTTTTTTTCTTTCTCCATTTCTCCCCCACCCCCACACTCTCCCCAGTCTCACTCCACCATTTTCTTCCACTATTTCATACACACTCTACAGCACATTTTATTGCATAACATCCCATCATTCCAGAACTGTCATGGAAGTTAACCCACCAGGCCAGGCATGATGCAATAAAGGGGAAATAACGTGATAGATATTAATACTAATATTGTGATGGATTCACTTTCTACACTTGTCAATAAAAAATTATTTTATGTATGATATGAAAAAATATACATATTTATTATTGTTCGTGGATAAGGGAGTATTGTTTTAGGAAAGCTAATCACTTATAGACACTCCTCTCAGGCTTATCATAGCTGTATTTGAGATAGATATATATATATATATATATATATATATATATATATATCCATATTTATATACAGTAGTCCCTTTTTTGAGAGCCAACGCTTATATCTAACACAAAAAAAAAACGGTTTCCCAAAAGAGGTGGTCTTCCAATAAAGGTTAGTTTATACAGCAGACGCATCTTGCATGGAAAAAAGAAGTGGTCTCTCAAAAGAGGTGATCTTCCCATGGAGGGGTCTCTCAAAAGGGTGACTACTATATAACCATCCCATCCATAGAGACTAACATCACATTGATCCTATGACAATAACAGGTTTGGAGATTTCATTTCGAAGACTTGGAGCTTCTTGCCACCACCTGAAACCAGTACAAACTTTCTCCATACTTATGTCAAAGAATGATAAGGAACATGAAATATTTTAATTATTTAAGTTTTATACGTTAGCTTATTTTTGTTGTTTTTTCGTGTTTGTTTGTTGTTACTTTTGGGGGGGGGGGGGGGGATGGGGAAAGGGAAGTTGGAGGGTACTGAAAACCCAGAAAGACACTTCTTGTGAGCCATTCAAGTGACTGTAAGAAAAACATCTTCATAATTCATTCACTTTTATTTAATTAAATTTTATAGCCAGGCAGGTGACCTCTGCCTGTCTGATCATATTTAGCTGTACTGATTTTTAAAATGTTCTTCAAGAAGTGCTGATGGATTGCAGTGAATTGGTTCTAAACATTTGTCTAATGTAAATATTTTAGTATACATTTCATAAAACACATCAAAGGTCAATTACTCACACTTGAACTATTGAATTGACAGGTTCAGCACTGCCTAAAAGACCAAAATTCTGTGCAAACAATTGGAGGCAGCTCTAAGATCAACCAAATTCTAAGTTGTCACTTTTACCAACTTCTGACTCTAAATAATTACCACTCAGATTCACCTTAACTCCTCATTATCTAGAGATAGTTAGCAAGCTTTTGATAGAGAACAGAAAATGAAAGAGGTGCCACCACCATTCCTGATGGTTGTGAATGTGTATTGATAAGATATGGAAGACGTCGAATAAAGGAAAGGAAGGGGTAAGAATCAACCATAATAATAAAAATTTTAAAAAAAACCCAAAGAATTTTTTTAAAAAGCCTGACCAACCAGCTTCAAACTGATGATCACCCATGATAGCATTAGCAATTCATGACCACCCATGACAACTTATGACCACCACTTTCATGAGCCTCTTACAACAGAGCTGTTGAACTCCAATAAATTAATATGGCTAATCAATCAACAAGATTCATTCCTAATCAATGTTTCATACAGAAAGACACGCCCCCCCCCCCCCCCCCCCCCCATCAAAAGTAATGTGTCACATAGGATGCAAAGGCAGCTTATGAAATATATATATAATACACAGAAGTTCTAGTCAGCTGGCTGCCCAATCTCTTACCAGAATTCATATCAGAGCAGCTAGTTTTCAAAATATTCCTTGGGGGGAGGGAGGGGAGTACCCTCAGACACCCATAGCATGCACTCTCCATGACCCCATGAAAATACTCTTGTACAATTGTACATTCCCCCCCCCCCCCCTCCAATCCTATTTCTAGTCTGCTAATTAATTGGTCTGTCATGAGAAAAAGCCTGCAATCATAACACTGCCAAATCTGAGAATTTCTGAGCTTTGGAAGCCACCCTTTGCAAAAAAATTTTCCATGACTTCACTTGTGAGTGAGCTAGTCCAGGGCTGTAAGCTTAGGATGTTCAAGCTGGTCTAGCCAGACTAACAAGTCAGGTGGTCAAAAGTTTGGCTCTTTCTACAGGACTGAGGACAGGATTGGTAGGTTTGTCACACTTGGGATTACAACAGTATAATGAAAATCAAATGAGTACATTATCTTCATTTCTATGGGCAGTTTGTTGTTGCTTTTTAATGCAGAAATTAAAAAAAAAATTTTATTCAGCTATTATTCTTATTATTTTAGTTTAGTTTTTCTTAAAGTTCCATTACACTTGGCTTCCTGCTGTTACTAACAGCCAAGTCTAATGCTTTTCCAGGTTAAAATTTAAAAAAAGAAATTTTTTTAATAGATTATTAACGTCTAAATTTCATCCACTAATTTTATTCAAAAATTTTATCCACAAATTTTATCCACAAATTTTATCCACAAATTTTATCCACAAATTTTATCCACAAATTTTATCCACAAATTTTATCCACAAATTTTATCCACAAATTTCATCCACTAATGGGTTTTTTTTCCCAATGATTAATCACCAACCATTAAGCTGTATTATGTGCTGGCAACTTTATTTTAACACTGTTATTATGTTATTAAATTTTGGTTTGCCTAGCAGGTAGATAGATTGTTAAGAGAGCACCTCCGGAAAAACAAAACTATTTTGTGTGTTTGTCCTTTCTTGGACTCTTAAAAAAAAAGTGAATTAAAATGGATTAGTGACTACAATATTATTATTATAAATTTGTAACAGAAAATTAATAATACATTTAAATAAACTACTATTTAACCGATAAACAACTTCATTGTAACATTTTCATAAGCATGCCAGAGTGAATTAATAGTTATTTTAGTAAATATTTCAGAGACAATAGATAAATAATTTCTAAAAACATATCTGTAGGTGTGTGTATGAACACATGTACATACAATAGTATAGAACAGTTATAGGAGATAAATCACTCGAATAGTGGATATTCTTTAAATGTTTTATTGTTTAATTGTCTATGGGATTGGGAAGAATCCCCTCCCACCCCTTGAATATTAGGGAAATATTATTATTTTGGGGGTAAGGGTAGTAACCATAAATTTCTCTGTTTTGGGGGGGGGGGGGGGGGGTTGTTGCCTTTTGTTATTTGACATCATTTTTATTTTGGTTATTATTATTTTTTTTATTTTTTTATCATTATCATTTTTCTCCTTTTGTTTGGTCTTTTTTTCCAGTTCATATCAATATATTCTACTTATTTTTCAAATCTGAAATTATTTAGACAAGCCATTTTGAAGTTACTGACATTTTTGTCCATAGCTATCCAGTTTTAACCTGAGATTTCTCAATTTAAGTTCTCAGTTCCACAGAAAGTAATATTTTATCACTGGAACACTCACAAAAGAGTACAAAATGGGTAAACCATCTGTTAGGCCCCAAACACACTACTAGCAAATTTTAATGAAAAAAAGATCAACCTGACCACTTCAAAACTGGTGGCTACAGCCCTGCAGTCAGTTTATACATTAAGTCAGTTCAAATGCTTATTCTAAGTAAAGAGCATCACAACAATCACAACACCAACACATCTATCAGCTTAAAAATCAATTTGGGTTAGGTGGCAATATGAACAGACATATTTGGGTGGTTGGGGGTTTCACTCCAGGGATGAAGCCCCACCACACACAGAACAAAAAATTTAGCAAACACTAGCAGTGGAAATACCATTGGTCTTTCATAGCTTGGGTAGTTTACAACATGGATTAACATTTAGTAGCTGAACTCTAACGGCTTGGCTATTGGTCATTGCAAACAACACAAATCATAAGAACGACTAAATAAATTAACCATAAAGCTATACCAAGTGACCTTACTATCGTTCCTGCAGCGGAGAGTCAGGTTGTGAAAATCTTCCCGAGTGAATGAGCTATTTGAGCACAGGGCTAGGGTACAGTTGTCCATCCCAAACAGCACTGCCACCCACTACTTAAACCGGTCAAACTGCCAATAACAGAACACTACACTAGTATACCGAAGCAGAATTTAAAGTACCCCACTCAAGAGACTTTTAGCTCCTTCATACTGAACTGAAAGAGCTTTATATAAGGGGCGTGGTGGTTGGTCGGGAAGTGTATACAAAGAAAAATAATACTGCGCTCATATTAAATCATTACGACCTGATGGGATCTTAACACAAAAAAAAGGAAAAAGAAAAAAAATCAATTTTTGTAGAGTTGATGTATGCACCATATTTAGATATTTGTATGATTTAATGTGCGCATTGGTTTCAATATTCTTTACTGTTTTCCATTTACTCAGTTATTTTTTTATTTAATCATAGGTTCACTAGCAGGCATATATGGCATGGCCTGGGATATGATTTATTTGACTATTGTAACACTAGGATTGTGTTGTATAACACTATTTGAGTACTTTTGGTTGAATTTAATATAATTCATGCTTCCTCATTCACAAAAAAATTTATTGAAAAACTCATGACCTCAAATTATTCCTCCATTTTTAGAGATCAGCCATCCTTCTCTTTAAATAGGTTGGCTTCCTTCGATGGAGATGACAACATATTTAACCACATTAATAAATAATTCAATGATAAATCACCTAATTAGCTACATGTAAAAAAAAATCATCTCAAATAGCATTGTTTCTTAGGTGTGTGTGTGTGTGTGTGTGTGTGTGTGTGTGTGTGTGTGTGTGTGTGTGTGTGTGTGTGTGTGTGTGTGTGTGTGTGTGTGTGTGTGTGTGTGTGTGTGTGTGTGTGTGTGTGTGTGTGTGTGTGTGTGTGTGTGTGTGTGTGTATGTGTGTGTGTGTGTGTGTGTGTGTGTGTGTGTGTGTGTGTGTGTGTGTGTGTGTGTGTGTGTGTGTGTGTGTGTGTGTGTGAAGGGGTAGTTATTTTATTCATTAACCAAAACCACACCCATTTTGTCAAAAGACACACCCTTTACAAACTCCCAATAAAAAAAGTAACAAAAAAATAATAAAGAAGAAAAGAGGAACTAAGTATGTGTAAGTTTGTCAAAAATTATGGTTTCTGTCCATCCTAGGATACCACTAACATTCTTCTAGGATGTTGAATTGCAAATAACTGTACCAGCGAATCGATATTGATTGGTTTGTCTCTGTGGATCTTCATCATGGCAAGACCAGACAGTCTTTTTCTGGCATAGTTGAATGGTGGTAGTTCTTTAGAAGCTTTATCTGGCTGTTTGAGTGTTCATTCTCACAAACAGTAACAGTAAGTGTACAAGCTATAGTAAGTAGTACCTTTGTGTTAGGGAAACTATCTTCATCAGAAGAAGGCAATGCTTCTTGCAATGATTTCACTATATCTTCCTTTGGAATATCATCCCATCTATTTTTCCATCTTCAATACTCAGCAGTTAGTAATGGTGCTGATGAAAGATCTGTACTGTATATTTGAGAGAGCTCTTTAATAGAATCAGGATAACAACCAGGTAAGGCAACAATAGAAGGGGTTAGTACTAACAAGTTTGTAATGTCTTTATGAGTTTCACCAAATCTGGTTTACATTTGGGAAGTGATATGGCCTAACAAAGGTATCATCAATGATCAGTTGTAGTAAATCTGGTAAACCTACAGAATAGCACTCCATGAACAGACACCACACACACTTGCAAGAATTTTATTTTCATTTAATTTCATGAGTTTGATATATTGATTTGAGTTAGAAGTGGGCGTATAGTTGCGAGGCAATATTCTTTCACGTTGAGTTTTTGACGGTGATGTACCAGAGCGCTATTCTGAAAGTTTACCGCTAGTTATAACTGAAAGGATACATATCTATTAATTTATACTTCAGCTAGCTAACTATAGCTAGATTAGTAGCTAATTGAGTTTATCAACCTGCTTGACTGAAGTTAGCCTATAGCTAAAGCTATTGCTCCTAGTAGCAGGAAACTTACCTTTACCGAATCAGCTACACTGAAAAGGGATATTACTGGAGTATGAAAGTTAGCTGAATCCAACAACTATTGTTACTGCTAGTGGCACCTAGAAAATTATCCTTTACCAAATTTTTATCTTGAAAAAGGGATAGTTCCGTTCCTCGAGGAATACCAACTTTATTTAATTTGTATACATACATACATTATATCTATATAGCAATCAATAAAATGATGAGAAATAATAATGATAATAACAACCCTAGAACAAAAAAATTCCAAAAGTAAACTGTGGTGACACAGAGAGTTGGGTTTGGCAAGGGCACAATATATGAAAACAATATAACTAAATAACATAAGTGATATTTAAGTTAGCAGAATATGAATAAAATTTATGTTTGTAGAGCTCTGTTGCTCCAGTTCTGTCCTTGCTCAAAAAAAGAGACCGAGAATAAGTGATAGAAAATTTGCCTGCTTCATCAAACAGATGCCGAATCTTCCTCTTGTTGAGGCAGAGGAGACCACCCTTTAGGTCTGAATGAGTCTGAGATAGAGAATGGCCTAGAGCACCAATTCCAATGTAATGAGTGAAGCCTTAAAACCTTTTCTGTCCAGCTCACTTAGGACCAATTGGTAATTCTCCTTGTTCCTCTTTCTCAGCCGAGCATTACTCAAGGCCTCAGGAGAGTTGTAGGGGGATGTCAGTTCAATCAATGTGACCTTATTTCCATGAATGACTACATCTATCAGGTAGAGCAGATGTTCTCACTATATCTTGTGGTATTGTAGCAAGTGGATTATCACAGGCTCGATGGTTAGGAAGGTCAGTACAATTTTTCTTTCTTTGATATAGCAGGAATGATACCATGCACCAACTTCTGAAGGACACTGTCATGTCACCAAGTAAATCTACCCTGGTTCAGTGAGGTAGGACAGGCATTCAGATGTGATTAACTGTTGGATGGATAGAGTTCCAGAGACTACACTTGGAGTCTGTGTATTTTCCAGCAGTGAAGATTTAGAGGAGTGGGAAGAGTGTCAAATGTTGCATGAAGAATGAAAGATAGCTGTCCAGGTGGTAGACTATCTTTAATGCGGTTCCATACCCTATTTTCCTTCTCCATAGAACACGCATCACTGAACTTTGTTTGTACTGTCAGTTTCTCAAGTTTTAAATCCCACTTCTCCTTCCTGGCTTCCACATGGACTGCACGAGCTGACTTTGGTATAGCTTTTCTGCTGATGGACTGAACAGTTGATGGCTGTGGAGAGAGCATCTTTGGCAAGGTCAGAAATTCCATGAGCATGGCCAAAGCTGCTTGAGAGAGAGAAATGGGAGATTTCTGCTATCATTGGATCTGGAGACAGGGTCACTGCTGCTAGATAGTTCAGCTTGGCAGATGTAGAGCAGCTTTCTAGTGTGGAATGTTGAGCACAGAGGGATGGTGAATAACAGTGACTGTAGTGGAATGTGTAAGGCCCAACCATTTCTTTATGTACCTTGTAGCAAGTGAATTTAACTTCTTAGAAATGGAGACTGAAATACCATTTACTGCCAGGTCATAGTGTAGGGAAGGGATCATGCAGTGAAAAATAGTTCAGCTTGGCCCTAGCCCTAGCCCCCCCCCCCCCTTATTGTGTGAAAAAAAAAGAACCCTGCCTTTTTGTGAAATTGAACAAACAAAAGTCAAGAATAGAGATATACACACTAAATGGTACTCCTAAATGATACTCTGTGCTATGTTGAGGTGCTAAGTGAGGTGCTGACTCTGAAAGAATCTCCACCAGTTCCTTTAGCCTGTCAATGTAGGATGTTTGTCTTTACAGGAGGTAGGCATATAGTGTTTTCAGGCAAAATCTAGCAATTTTAATGTTGATCTGTTTATGCTAAACAATGCAGTAAATGTTACAGTTTCTCCAAGAAACAAAAAAAAGTAAACCAACTGAGTCTCAATTATTTAGTGCTTAATCCTATATTCCTAATCACCACCTTGGTTGCTTCCTCTCCCCCCCCCCCCCCCCCCCCCCCTCTCCTCCCCCTCCTATTTCCTCTTTACTTTATAATAACGAAGTAATAATCCTTATAAATTACCTATTTTATATAGTAAGTAATCTAATCAGTTGTAGTAACATGAGATATTACTATTATGGCATTAACAGATATTAAGTGGTTGATCTTGGTATGACCTCCTATAGAGGACAACCTCTCTACCAAGGACAATGAGTGGGTCCTAACATGTCCATTATTCGAAGGTTCTACTGTATTAGCACAGGTACTAATGATTCCAAATTGTCTGTAGCCTGGCTCATAAGGAAGATGTTAATGGAGAATTGGGAGATAATTCCAAAAAAAAAAAAAAAAATTTTTTTTTTTTTTTTTAATTTTATTAGAAATTTGACATGACCTTTCTTAGAGACACTTGAACATAGCAGATGAAAATTTTGGATTTTTTTAATTTAGAAGCTAGTCAAAGTATGAATTGTTTTTGTATTATACCAATGTTAATGGTCGGATCAACCCTAAATAGAAAATGCTAACACACTCTCTAATAATAAATCCCTACATAATTTAACAAGAAATTTAGACAATTTCATAGCTACATTGGAAAATCCCCCCCCCCCCCCTCCCCCCAATAGATCAGAATGCATTTGGCTTCATCCCGAAATTTTTTTCTCCACTTAAGCTTGATTGTGATGTGATTGAGGCCTGACAGACCTTTTTAATGATTTCACTAATAAATTTTAATCTTTTTTTTTGTGATCCTCCATGATGAAAAAGTTTGGGTTTTTTTTGTTTTTTTTTGTTTTTGTGTGTGTGTGTGTGTGTGTGTGTGTGTGTGTGTGTGTGTGTGTGTGTGTGTGTGTGTGTGTGTGTGTGTGTGTGTGTGTGTGTGTGTGTGTGTGTGTGTGTGTGTGTGTGTGTGTGTGTGTGTGTGTGTGTGTAAATAAAAAAAACAACTCAAATTTGAAATAAATCTTAGGTCAAACTTATCTTTACTCCTCAAAATATTTTATTATAACTATTGGACAAAAACACAAATAACTTCAAAATAGCTAGTCACAATAATATCAAATTTGAAAAACTAGGTCTAGTTGTTCATATTCTTTTAGAACAAAAGGAAGAAAAAAAAGCCCAATAACTCTAAAATCTTCTTCATCTTTTAATTGTGGTTGCTTGCCCTCTATAGTATATCACAAGCCACTGGACTGATTATGCTCAAAATTTTAGGGGGTGTGGGTTCCCTATTCCCTAAATTGTTTTGGACTATTACATTTAGGGAAGATCAATTATTCCACTATTCTTTTTAAAAAATTTTTTTTTTTTTTTTTTTTTTTTTTTAGTTACCACCAGTTAGCACCAAACTACATTATTAAGAAAATTACTATATTTTAGTATTGTATTATTTATCTCTTACAATGTTCTGTTACCATGCAGTTATTTTATCTGTTGCTATTAGGTTGCTAAAATGCAACACTAATTCTCTGAGGCATACTTATGAAATATGTATTTAATACTACTTTATGGAATGTTGGCCTTCAGTGTCTACCATTCCTTTAATAATCAGCTCTGTAAAGAATGAGCCATCTCTATTTTTTGTGCATGGTTTCTTCAGAATTATGAGGGATTACAAGAACAACAAATAATTTTGGGTCACAACTATATAATAATTCCCAACATTTTGGAAGACTACATTCATGAGAGGTGTGGTCATAATTGACCCAATAAATCCTTTTTAACAGGTATTTGAAAGAAAGAAACAAGGAAGGGAAAAATAAGTGGGGAAATAAAATAATAAGAAAAGAAGGAAGGAGAAAAGGGGGGAAATAAGAGTATTAGATTAAAAAAAGAAAGAAAAAAGTGGGGGGGGGGGGGGGAGAAGGTAAAGTATATATAAAAAAAGGAAGAGGGGAAAATGGATAAATGATAATCCGAAAAAAAAATTTTTTTCTTTTTTTTTCTTTTTCTTCTTCTTCCTCATATGAAAGGGGGGGGGGGGGGAAGCTTTTCTTAAATTCAATCCAGGTTTGAAGCACTTAGTTTAATACCTTGGCCATGTTTTTTTTTTGTTTTTGTTTTTGTTTTTGTTTTCGTTTTTGTTTTCGTTTTTGTTTTGGTTTATATTTTTTTTCTCTCATTCTTTTAATAGTGTTGTTTTTTGTTGTTTTTTTGTTGTCGTTCTTTTGGTTTTTTAATTTTTTTTTTTTTTTTTTTTTTTTTTTTTTTTTTTTTTTTGTATGAGGAATTTGAATTTCTCTTTCACCTGCTAACAATGGACAGTATGAAGCAGGGATATCAGTGTTAGTAATATCCATAAGGCTGACTAGACTTAGATTAAATCCTAAAAACTTTGCAGACTCGAGTGGACTCTAAGAGGAGCCCTTCAACTCTTTATCTATTCTTGATCAGTTTGTTGATATAATAACAGGGAAATTTTTAAAAATTAAAGTTGTTTTTGTGTGAGCTCATGGTGAAAAGAAATTAATATTCAATGCATAACTATCAGTACTGGTCCTTCCATTGCAATTATAAAATTTTATATTTGGTAGCTTGTATTATTATTATTTTTTAAATAGTAAAGAGAGAAGGCAGTCTCAGGGGGAATCAAACCATTTAAAACAGACTCAGGGGGAATGGCATCATCAATTATCTGCTTGGGAAACTACACCTTACCAATTTTGCCATGATTTTTATAGACTTTTTTGGTATGGAGAATATGAATTCCTTTTTCCTATAGGAATATAGGAAGATTCATTCAAAAGACATATCCTCAGAAAATTTCACATTGTTTGACATATCACACATCAAAATCCATGTAGAATTTCGGCCTGTAGAGCTTCAGAAAGACCTCAAATTTAAATATAAGCAGAACAAGAACAATATTAAGTTTCACCTTAATTACAATTAGATGATTATCATCTATTAAACAGAAAATTAATCACTCTCTAATTGAAGTGAAACAAATTATCTTATATTAACTGGTTATCTATACATTATAAACAAGAGCAGTCCCACGCAACGAATTGTGGCAAATAATTACTATATAATTTATTAAAACATAGTGCTTTAGACCAGGCAATAATTGTTTAGAACACTTAAGATGAGGTTAAAGTTGTGGTTAATTACAACTCTTAGATTTTTTACGGATAAGAAGTACTTAGTTATAACCACAAGGTTTCCATACAGTAAAACAATTGTAACAAATTAGTTGTAACAACAAACTTTAATATTTCCAAACAGTAAACAATTGGTAAAAAAATCCATTCTTGAGCAAAACTTGTGGATATATTCACCCCAACCATTCCAAGTATTCCTGACCTGTGTGGGAAGGAAAAAATTTTAATATATAAATATTACAGGAGTGAATTACAATAATCCCAAAATGTGCTTTCCTGAAGAATTCTACACCAGCAATAAGCCCAAGAAAATGATATAGGACTGTAATGTACTATAGCCTAATTCATAGCTTACTATGCTATCATCAGCTGTTGTGGGATGAAATGTTGAAGTGCCAGGAAGGGCACGTAAGTACCAAAAAAGGTATGTGCTGGGTGCTGGGTGCTGGGTGCTGGGTGCTGGGTGCTGGGTGCTGGGTACTGGGTACTGCTGGGTGCTGGGTAATGCTGGGTACTGGGTACTGCTGGGTACTGGGTACTGCTGGGTGCTGGGTGCTGGGTACTGGGTAAACTCCCCCCCCCCAAAATAATAATGAGAGAGCCTGCGTACAATTGATTACCTGTAGGTGTGGTTTGAGCTAATTTGCCAGTCCAAGGATTTCAAGCAGTAGTCAGTTCAGGACTGGTGAATACCAGCGGAGTAAAATTGCAGGTCTCTCCCAGTGGCAACTTGGCTGTTGAGGGACTGATCTAAGTGCCATTCCAGAACTAGGTTGATCCACCTAGCTAATTGTCAGAAGTTTACTTCTTGTTCTCCAGACTAACTCTTCTTTTGTATTGTGATTGGGTATCATCACCAGTAGCTACCGAGAAAGAGATATTCTGAATTATTCACTGTTACCAGGTGAGATTAGCAGACATGTATTTGGTGCTATAGCTGCTTTAAATGTCCAAAACAATAATTCAGCTTACAATATAAATTGCATGGGATTAGCTAGTTACCTCAGATTTGGAAGTTATGTGCACAAAAAAAAATAATAATAATAGCACTTTTTGGGATTTACTTCATTTGAGATCTCAAATATCTTATTCATAAATGCAACTTTCTTTGGTTAAATTTAAAATTTACAGAAGGAACAGTGTGGCTCTAGGCTCAATTTCTTAGTGGCTGGGTGAACAAAAGTGTTCAGATTGAACAATGGTTTGCTCCACTTAGGGTTGCTAATGTGCACAATAATAACATAGATCTAGCTAAGGTCACCCCATTAGTCCCCTGATCATCCATAAGTATTATATATGTGCAAGATTGATAATTTAAAAAATGAAAAAGTTGAATAGTTGATAATTTCCCTGATGTGATTGTAATATAAGCAGCATCACTTACAGAGGAATATGTGTTTTTTTCTATCATATTTCAACTATTCTTGCCATATAATATCATTTATAACATTACAAGAAATTTGGTGATATAACCAAAATTTGCAATTACTCTTAAAGGAATATTGATTTCTTTTATCCTCCTCTCTACCATCAAGTGTAGGAGTGGGGTGTAAGGTAAGAAGGGGGGGGGGGGGGGGGGGAATGGAGAGATCAGGTCAGTGAGCTATGATTATCCCCTTTATAATTTTCTGCTTCTGTTTAAGGATTTGTATCCAAGCAGAAATTGATGAATGATTGAATCATCATAATCACATGTGCACGGAACAATCAAGGTTAATATATTCAATTTCTGGAACAGTCCACTCTTGTTTACCTCGCCCACCTGGGCGTGATGTAGGATACATTTCGTATGATTATATTATATTCATTTTCATTGCCTTAATCTGATATATGTTTTAGGTAACTATAACATTCTCTTCACGGTTCCATTATACACTGTAGATATGTCTTAATATTTAATTCTGTTCTGTTAATTCAAGTTGGAACAGTCTGTGCTAGTTCACTTTATCTCGATTATGAATAGTTAACTCAATGCAATAGTTATCAAGTATTTCTACACCTTTGAATCTCTTCCTCTCTGACATGTACTTTGCTGAGTTTGTCATGCCTTCCTTCCCTTCCAACTAGTTCACCCTGCTCTAGATATGGCACATGTTGTTTTTTCTCCATGTTTGCCATATATTTCCAAGTGTGCATGCATTGAAGTGACCCTTCACGATTGCTACTGGCAGTTGGTTCAGTCAATACATACCTCTGTTCCTGATGTTGACTGTCAGTTCATACTTTAAACCTGCAAATTTTCATGTAATTGGCGAACGGAACAAGTGGTCGCAGGCATATTGAATTATTGCGGTTTTGCTTATGCTCATTTTTGTCTATGAATCTGTACATTCATAACGAGAAGACTACAGAAGTAAACAAAGTCATCCAAATCGCCACCCAAAGCTATGCAGTATAAGTTATTTCTTGTGTGTATGACAACCTCAAACCATGGATAACGTGCAATGAATTATTCGTTTCTGTCAATTACTACTACCTTGCTTTTGTAGTAGCATTTTTCTCTTGCTATGACGTAAACTTAGTGCAGTATTATATCGTTGTATAGTTTCATTTCAATTTACTGAAAGTAACAATTAGAGAAATAGGAGTATAAAAATAAATTGAAGAACCCTCATATTAATTCAGCAGCTTCTGGTAAATCAATTCGCACCAAGTTGTCATTTGATGCATGTCATTATCACATACACTTGTGTTAATGAGTTATTACTGGTATAGGAAGGCCTTGTGGGCCACTAATAAAGTTCAGTTCTTGATCCTGTGCATAAAACTTCCAATACTCATTTGAATACGTCCTTATGAGCATTGTGTGTAGTGATTAATACCACATCTATATGTAGCTAATTTAGGAAGTAATAAACTTGGCACTAGTTCCAATGCCTCAAAGAACTTCTGAATATAACTACATGTGCACTTACTAGGTGTAGGATTTGATCAGATGTTCTGAAAGCAGGCTATATAAGCACACAGTCAGCCTCTGTGTTGGGTAAGTCAAGACACTAGTCCCATACTAATGCAGTGGGAGCCTCTCACTGTGGACTCCCTGTAGTAAGGACACCCTCTATAGCCAGGACACTTGTTCTGGTCCCATACATTGCTACAGATAATCCACAGTGAGATTCTCTTACTGTATGTGCTAGTTTGTCAGCATCACACCTGTCCTAGAACAGTACCATGGGATATCGGATAGACGTGCTGTGTTTATAAGGATGATTTTGCAGCCAGGTTATGGTACATAAAACATGTGAGATACAGCTGTTGCTGAAAGGGACATGTATAATTGAGTTATTTAATATTAGTATAACCTCAGTGATCTCACGAAGACTCCCACGAAGACTCCCACAATTCATTTCCCTCCTCTCATACCCCCTGTCTGATGCACAGAACTCCCCCCCCCCCCCCCCTTTTGTTGCTGGACTCTTTGAATGCATCTTGTAGTTTGTAATTCACAAATGACGGCATGACTGTTCACTGTTGCTATCTATAGTCCTTGGGTGGTGCACTGAAAACCCGGCAAGCTGATGACAACGAAGTAGTTGACTAGCTGTCCACCATGTTCTTTATCATTCCCTTTAAAACTCCAACAGAAACATACAGCCACAGTCTTGTGATGCTGATAGCATACCTGCAAGTCAGGCATGCAGGACTTCAGGAATAGCTGAACTTTAGCCTCATTCAAGCTCTGCTGAATTGCATTAGTTGACATTGGTCATGTAACTGACTCTAACCTTTGATGATGCTGTATCAGCACATAGTTTGCCCTTACTGTCAATACTGTGAACTATTTTTTAAGGTACGCAATGAGGCCAATAATTATTAGGTGTTTGATATGATAGAGGTATTACCAATATCAACACCAATCTATCTTTTTATTCTTTAACATTGTATAAACCAAGTACATATTAAATATGATGAACAAATATACATATATACAAATATACAGTACAATATATGTGTGTAATAGCGAATGTTGCACATGCCCAGGAATTATCTTTCCAAAGCCCATTGCAAGGAAATTGCCTATCCTTCCTATTGGAAACCACTGCTTGTTTATAAAGGAAAGGTAACCATGATGGAGCATGCCCAACCTGACCCTTGTGGAAAGTTTATGTGTCCCACAGTGTATAGTTGACCATTGAATGCCCTCAAAAGGCTATTATCAGCTGCTTCAACCTGTCCCAACCCAGTGGGTATACTGGAGAGATATTTTCAGCCTCACTCAAGCTTCACCCCATTTGGTGTGATATTGATCCATAATGTACATCTAA
Organism: Lycopodina hypogea; assembly: GCA_963969325.1. Classification (NCBI taxonomy): domain Eukaryota; kingdom Metazoa; phylum Porifera; class Demospongiae; order Poecilosclerida; family Cladorhizidae; genus Lycopodina; species Lycopodina hypogea. The sequence continues at coordinate 8,393,848 of OZ017779.1, read as the reverse complement.
AAATATTTTAATATATTCTATAATTCTATTGTTCAAATCAACTTCGACCTGTTGTACTTGTTAATTACCATGTCCTGGCATGCATGTCAATCATGAAGTATGGACATTGCCAACCTACTGCAGTCTCAACCCACGTGTATGCTGCCTCAATCCAGTGGGCACAAGTAGTAACCAATAATACTCCACAGAGTTCTTGTCAACCTGTCCTTTATTCTGTGGTCCACAGTCTGACCACACAGACCGACTGTCAACCTGTCCTTTATGTGGTCCACAGTCTGACCACACAGACCGACTGTCAACCTGTCCTTTATTCTGTGGTCCACAGTCTGACCACACAGACCGACTGTCAACCTGTCCTTTATTCTGTGGTCCACAGTCTGACCACACAGACCGACTGTCAACCTGTCCTTTATTCTGTGGTCCACAGTCTGACCACACAGACCGACTGTCAACCTGTCCTTTATTCTGTGGTCCACAGTCTGACCACACAGACCAACTGTCAACCTGTCCTTTATGTGGTCCACAGTCTGACCACATAGTCTGACCATACAGACCTACTGTCAACCTGTTTCAAATAATTGTGATGATGTTTCTCCACTCGTCTCCTCTTGCAATCTGAATCAGTCAGCTTTCTTCATCAACTTTGCCCTGAGTGGATCTTGGCTATACATGTGGGGCAATCCTGAAGGTCAAAAGACAAACAAACATTTATTTATTCATACTAGCACCCCCCCAAAAAAACACAAAACCGCCCTATGGGCGGATTTTCAATCAGCCTCTGGCCTCCTGCAGTAGCAAACTTGTTCAGTTTACTTAATTGATTGTGTGGATATTATTTACACTAATCTTGTTAATCAAACAAACTGGCACAATTAATGAACTTTAAAAAAAAAGAAAGGAATGTTCATTTTTAGCTCTGAAAACAACTTCCGGCGTATGTGGCTAATAAAAAAACAAAACACATCCATAGCCAAACCCACAGAATAACAGTAACACTCTTCCAGTGGTTATGAGAGGACCATATGCCAAATTTCATTGAACTTGGTCATTTGTTAGTGTTCCATATCACCAAACCACACCCATTGATAAAACTATACCTATAACCACCCGATCTGAACAAAGTTTTCACAAGGAACATGCAGTGAGGTGCCCTAATCAATTTCTGAAAGTTCTTCAAGATCTCTCCAATAGTTTGGGAGGAGTTAGAGTCGGCACAGACAGACAAAGATAGACAAACAGACAGACAAAGATAGACAAACAGACAGACAAACAGACAGACAAAGATAGACAAACAGACAGACAAAGATAGACAAACAGACAGACAAAGATAGACAAACAGACAGACAAAGATAGACAAACAGACAGACAAACAAATTGTGAGTTATAAATAAAATGAAACAAAATTATGATCATACTAGCGCAAAGCCCCCCCCCCCCCCCCCCAAACTTGTACAGTTTGCTTGCCGTTTTGTATAGTACAGGGGATGGGGAGTTTGTGGGGCATTTTAAAAGTAAATATTATGAAAGCATCTCTAGTAATTAGTGTCCTTTTGAACTCACCTTGGTAATGATTCTTTGCTGTTACACATAGGTGGGGGGATTGCCCCACTTCTAAAGGAAATATTCTTGTGAGATCAGATTTGTATGGTTTGTAAAAACCACTTCCTGTAAATGTGTCCTTTTGATTTTGAATGGGATCAGATTGCATGTTACAAATCTGTGGTCATTCATGAATAGGAAAGTTTATTTAAAGGAATTATGCCCTAAACCCGGGCCAGTGGTCCTATTAGCAACCCCTGAAAATTATCAGGACAATTGGTCCAGGCATCTGGGAGGAGTTGTGTTATGCACAGACAGACAGACAGACAGACAGACAGACAGACAGACAGACAGACAGACAGACAGACAGACAGACAGACAGACAGACAGACAGACAGACAGACAGACAGACACACACTACATGAATTATAGTAAGGATTTACAATTCCCAGTTTAGTGTAGTTTCTCGGCACATTCTCTCTCTACTTAAGTTTATTATAGTTGCCAAATTATTTTTGTAGTCTTTGTCCACTGACAGTAGAGGTTGAATAGCACCCTTTAGCTGCACTATTTGTGGTTTTGAAGTGCCTCATGTCATGAATGAGTGTTGTGTTACTTTGATGTGCGTCAGTTTCAACACATGAAAACAGACAGTTACTGTAAATGGCTTCAAGAGGCTGAGGAAACCAATTCTGTGTGCCCTAATGCCAAATTCCAACCAAATCTTCCCCAGGGTTTGGCTAGTTATCGAGGACGAATAGACAGGACATTAAACGTTTTCCTGCTTCAATAATGTTTGTTACAAGGTGTAAATATTTGAAATCCTCTCAGTGAGATATCTGACCCTCTTAAACTAAGGACTCAGACAATTTGAACACATGTAATCACAACATTTGCAACATTTAGTAATGGGCTCCAAACATACTAACAAATAAAATCCTCCCTAATGTGATAAATAGCTCCATGTGGCAAACATGACCTCCATAAGACGCACCTAATCTGCCAGTGATTCATCCAGCCTGTTGGAACAGACAGACTGACTGGCAAATATTAATCTGTTATATTTGTTAGATTATTGGTTTACCAATTTTCCTTTAATAGTATATGGAATTTTGACTCGGGTTTAAAATACCTGATCATTATTTTATAATTGTATTTCTCCGTCTGTCTCTCCGTCCTTCCGTGTGTTCATGATAAAGGGTGGACAACAAACACCCCCGTACTGTGGAATAATTACCTTGGAGTAATTACAGTGGTAGATCCACAAATTAGCAAAAGGGGTAACTTTTAACAGATTTCATGGAGCTTGGGGTGAGCTAGCACATAGTTTGATATATTTTGCTAAACAATGAAGTTTTCGAAAGTTTAGCATAGAATTTTATAGATTTTTTTTCTTCAAATCATCCACTGCAAGCTGTGTAACCAGTTCCCTCTCTGCTTTAGAGAAAATTACTGAGGTTTTCTCCCCTTGAAAATGCTGTCTTAAGACCTCACCCCGTTACTTATTTCTGACCCTTCAGCTGCACAAGAAAGTTGGCAGTCTGATTAGTAGTGGAGGTGGGAATTGCTGCAGCTGTGGGACTTGTTACCTGCTTTTGTGCTTTATGGGATTTGCTTCTTTATTTTCATTTTGGGAGAAAGGTAGGAGGAGTATTTGTTGAATTGCCCCCTCCCCCCCACCCAAACCTGGATTCACCGCTGATAATGGAGTGCTTTTTGGGTACTAAGAAGAAGAAGATATAGTAAATATGTATTAGTATATATATTTCGGTCCAAAATTTAGATTAAGTCTTCACTAGAAGAGCAGTAGACATTTTCCTTTTTTTATTGAGATTTATTTCTGTCACAATGACCCAAGTACAATTTAATAGAATTCACCTGACTTGATCATAGTGAGTATAGTAATGGGTAAACCTGAGTCATCATCAACAGTATTCTCTTGTATTGCCTTTTCTTCAGTATATAGTGAGTGCAATAGTAGCAGTTGTGGGTCATGGCTAATGCAGATAGTAGCAGTAGCAGTAGCAGTAACATGCAAATCAACAACCAAAAAATCTTAGCGTTGCATTTCTATGATGAAAATTTTTTGCAACCTCTTAAAAGTGACCACAATATTGAATTTTTGACTTACCCATCTAGCAGATTGTTAGCCATGCCAATGGGAATCACTATGCTAACATCTGTTCGTTTTTAGATCACTAGTGTCACATTTAAACTGCAAAATTGCTGACATCTGTTCCACTTTACTGAACAGAGTTTCATGATAACACAGAATGGGCTATGCTGGCTGATCATGGGATGGTGCATGCATGGACTGTGTAGGCAGTGGGCGGTAAAGAATAAAGCTCTTTTTTTTTTCTTTCTTTCTTTTTACCAGAACCTGAGGAAAAAAATTGCCACCTTACATTAAACCTTTGCAATATTTCTAGTAACTAACTAGTAGTTATGTGTGATCCAAAAACACACACACAAAAAAATCCTTTATATTTGGAATGACTATTTTCTTCTAAGGACACAAAGAAAACACTCTTGTGTTCCTCATGTATATGTAGTCCTTGAAGTTTGTTTTCTTAAAGGTAGTAAGCTGACTTGTTGATACTGACAAATTGTTGTGTGCATTGAAGTGAACTGCTAGTGCTGCAGCAGTTGCCACTCCCTCTGGGAAACCTGAGGACCTGACACGACTGACTGCCTTTCTTCTATCATTAATCAGATAATCAGAGACACAGAGTGCTGGATTTCTCCCTCTTTTCCTTCTGGCTCCTCCATATTTTTGCTCGATACTCGGTCATTATTTCCTGTTTTTGTATGTAATCATCTAACCTTTGTGAACTCTTCCATATGTACATATAGCAACTGTAAATAATAATATTTCGGTGAGTAAAGTGAGCTTTTCACTGTGAGGTGAATACAAACCCTGCAGAGCTACATGAAGCAATGCATCATGGTACATGCACACAATAGTCAGCCAGTCCTATATCATAGTGTTATGGTATGCATTCTGACCTCCAACCAATTGCTCTCAAGCACCCCCTACCCTTTCCAAATTTTCCTCTCTTTCTTTTTTGTTGTTGTTAGTATACTTTTTGCAGTCAAATGTTGACTACTAGTAAGTCTTAAACGCAAGACATTCTGTGATGAGTTTTTCTCTAGTCAATCTTCTTTATCCACAATAGACAGTAAGCAATTGGTTTTACTTCTGGACAGCACAGAATATTCAGCAGCTATGCTGTTTGACATTAGCACATGTGCTGGAGGACCCACTAAGAGTTTTCTCTAGATTCTCAGGGATAAATATTATTGACAAATTGTTGCGTGCATTAAAGTGAACTGCTAGTGCTGCAGCACTTGGCACTCCCGCTGGGAAACCTGAGGACCTGAAACCCACTCTTTATTGTAGACAGATCCTATACTAGGGATATTTTTAAGTTTATTAATTAGGCCTTCTAGAAAAAGGCAGACAAGTGAACATGAGGTGAATACTATATAAATCTACATATCTATCTATACTATTAAGATTGATTAGTCTGTTTGTCTGTGTGTCCACAATTCATGCTTGAACAGGTCTAGTTAGACCCATAAACCAATATATATTTAGAATCAGTGTCGTCAGGGGGACATTTTAATTATGTCTATATAGCCACACTCTTTCCTATGTTTAATATAGCCAATAATGGTACTTAGCTAACACAAATCCTTGGAGCTACAGACCTAAAACTTGGCATGCATGCACAACTTGACTCTGGGAGTAACATGGTCTGGGTCCCACCTAAGCACACCTTTTCCCTCTGCTGTGTAAGGCAAAAATGCCAAAAATGTTACTTTGAAGAAAAAAATCTTGGACCTATGAAGTTAGATCCACCAACCCATATATATATATATATTTGGAATCAGTGTCATCTAATTTAAGTGCCTCATATGCTCACACCTTTTTCTGTGTTTGTGTCAGACCAAAAAGGACAAAAATGGTACTTACGGCCAGACAAAATCTTGGAGCTACAGACTTAAAACTTGGTACGTACACACAACTTGAGCTTGGGAGTAACATGGTGTGGGTCCCAAATGGCTACACCTCTTCGTCTAGGCATGTCAGAATATAGTTTGTGCGTATGTATATTGTTTGTGTATATCCATTTTTCCCAAAGCCCATACCAAATGAAACCCACTCTTTATTGTAGATAGATCCTATACTGAGGATGTATTTAGCCCAAAAACATTGGGTCACCTAGCCACACCACTTTTTGGCTACACTAATAAGTACAAGACAGTGAAATAGAGTAGGTATCTTTGAAAGGGGATTTCTTGGCAGCCATTTAGTAATCCCCATTTCTTCTTAGCAACCACACCATAATAGTATTCCATCCTCCAATTCTGCTTAGCAACTTCTACCTCAGTATTGCAGTCCCCAATTCTGCTTAGTACGTTCACCCCCACCCTTTACCCGACCCTCACGATATTCTGTTTCAGATCTGCATTGTATTGCCTCCTCTAACTTCTCCATTGATTCATTTAGTACCCAGGTCTAGTACCCAGGTCTGTTCCAGTTCAGTTATTTTTTGTCTGCCATGCAGAGACCTCCCCCTGGAAAGGAAAGCCAACCATGGTTACTCACCAACACATACTCCATAGTCAAATGTAACCAAGAAGACCCAAAGCCTCCAACAAATTTTTCTAGTACTAATTAATTCTTTTCTAACTTTTTTATTAGTGGATTTATTAATTTTTTTTTACTGTATTAACTTAAAACAACAACAACCGATAATGCGTTACATCTCATGTTCTGTTGAATATAACCACTTTCAATGTTTGTTTGTTTTGTTTTTTTTTGTTAAAAGAAGAGTAACGTTAACTCCAGTGCACAAACTCTCACTCATTAGGCTGATATTTCATGTGACCCTTATGTGTGCAATCAATGGCTCACCACAACTTGTTCAGAGGTGTATAATTGACACAACCAAAATATGACATAATTATCAGAAGATTTCTAACCCCTGACTGATCAGAATTCTATGAGCAGAAGAGAAGCACTATTGCTTCACTGCACAGGGAGGTATGGATGTGTGCTACAACATTACAGTACATCACATAATTTGAACCGTTCATGTCTAGCCATGCACAAGTGTAAGTAGATTTAGTAATTAGCAAGGAAGAAATTGTGTCAGTTTTTGTGCTTTCCTACAACGATGTATCTTGATATGTCTACTTTAGGCTAGACATGAAAGGCCCCTACCACACAATATTAACAATAAGCTTTGCCACCCAGAGTTCATTTGTGTTAGAGTTTGGAACCCAGTAATAACTTCTTTTTTTGGTTAAAAAAAATTTTAGGGACTAAAAAATGGTGTATCTTTCTACTGTACATGAATTTGATGATCTATCTGTATTGACTTTATGCACGAGTTAAACATATGGGGACCCCCCTTCCCTCTCTTACTCTTATCTCTAAACACATGACAATGCAGTGAATTTGGAGCAGTTCTGCTATGCATATCACTATACATATGTAGACATGCCGTGTTTAATAAAATATTTATTCATTACTGTGAGTGTGCTCAAAGGTCAAAGGCAATTTCAAACGGCAATCCTTCCTTGAAGATAGTTCAGTACTAAAGCAATATTGTGACACTGTGTGTGCATTAGTGCTATAATTGGGCATGGTATACTCTTTAATACAAGTTCTAGTGGACGTTTGTCAACTTCAACGGGGTTTTTTTATGTTTGTTTGACTGTCCATACTTCTATAAGTAAGAGCACCAACCACTCAACACTGCAGCTAATATATGGAAGGAGCTTTGCAACACTTAGTCAGATTTCAATAAATGAAGTTTTTTAGCCAATATCACAGCTAAATACTGATGCATAGTAAGGCAATAGGAGATTATTGAATACATCATTACACTGTCCATTAGTGGAGTAAGGCTGAGTTACAATAACTAATAATAGACTGCAATATGACTCCATGTTATGCCACATCAAGATAAACTTGATTTCTGTTCAAACTTTTTTGGCAAGGGATATGAAAGTTAAGGGACATCAACTTTGGGAATTCAAGCATATGTTATTGTGAAACAGCTTTTAAGGCTTACTAGCAATAGTCATTAGGGCACAGTGCTACCATCTATAGAATGCTAAGGAAACAATATTGGAAATTATTGTTAGTGCACCACACATGATATTCTTTTCCCAATTAATGTTTGGGTTGATGAGTGTCCATGTAGTGCTTTAATATATTATCAAGCAGATTTGATACTTTCTGTTTATACATTATGTTATCAGTACCATGTTGTTTGCACTCCTGTTTGTTATAACGAATGTGTGATTGTCTTGTGTGAATAAGATTGGGTTCAAATTACTTCATACTTTGTGTCCGTGTGGTCATAAAATGTCATGAGGTGGAACTTGTCGTAAACATTCTCACTTCCATGATCAATAAGAGTATGATAATAGTTGTGAATCTGTGTGATATAATGCAAACTGTAAACATTTGATCATGTGACTGACTGTTCACATTTCAAATAGTTTGAGAACAAACTTGTCACACTGCAGCAAACTGGTGAGCTCTTCCCAAACCTTCAGTCATCTGGTAAAAAAAAACAACAACTATGCCTCAAAAAAGTTTGGCATCATACTTTTATTGGCCATGAGTAGTAGTCACCAGAGCAGCTGAACCCTTGCCAGAGCTGGTGATATAGATAGAATGTACTTGAATTTGCTGTGGATGAATCCTAGACAAACAGGGAAGCTTGAACCTGTGTATATCACAGTTCTATACATATATACGTGTCTAGACTTGCTCTGTGTTTAGAAGCATGGAGAGGGTGCTGTGGGGTGGTGGGAATTAATTGGCCCTGCAAGACTTGAAGGGGTACATAACAGATTCTCAAATGCACTGATCATAGCAGAGGTTTAGCATGGCTGCCAAATTATTCAACGTACAGGATTTCTGTGCAAATTTTCTACATGCACGTGAGGATAGGACGAATATTATTCCTTTGTAAATCAGGTGCATGAATATTAATTAAGTATTTAACATGATAAGGTGGATATGATTTGATCACATTGAGCATGTGTTTTCACCTTCATATTTTCATGTACATGCATGGAAACAAAACACATTTACATGTAAATGCATGTGCAACTTTTCATTGTTTTAGAGAAACTATGTCGATTCACGTTTTGCCTGAAGTGACTTTAGATGTGCCTCATTTGCAAGCACCTGAACATGGGGAGGAGACTGCACTGCAGGAGAGCAACATTGGGAAAGTGGTGCTGCGTAACCATGGACGACGTGATAGGCACCCCTTCAATGGGAACCTGATTTCAAGACCAAAGTCAGAGTACATTTCACCAGGTCAGCACATGGCATTCTCTCATGCATGAACGACATGTTTTGGTTTCCTGTTTTCCTACTTCATCTTGAAATTAATTTTAGGACCAAAAAAATTATGATATCAGACAGACAGACAGACAGACAATGTCAGCTGCTCTCTTGTGAGATTAAACACACAGAACTGCCAAACACTTGTCTCATTACGTTCCTCCTTGCATGGTTTCACCATGACTCAGGATGTTGTCATGACATCATTGTGTAGTGGCGTTGATCAGGGTTTTGTATTGACATTCATGCACCAGAGAAATTTAGTGTGGAGGTCACCAGGTGTAATTACTTCTGGTGTCATTAATTTCACTCCAAAAGCACTAGAGATAATTGAATATCTGTGGTATAGTGCTCTGTGCATTACAAATGTATGTATGCACGAATAACATGCACATAGGACACACATTTTTTGTTGTTGAAACAAGTAACACTTGTATATTATTTCACAGCCATGCCAATAACTGCAGTATGATGTCATCTATTTCCTAAGTCAGATCCTCTGTAGTCACTTCAGTGTTAAACCGGGAGTTAGTGGTACGTGTAAAAGGGGAAAAAATGACAGGGGGGAACACAGTATGTTCAAATATATCGTGGGTCCCATACAACCTTTTTACTTCCGATGTTCAGGACAAGAGTGTTATGTTTATTGTCAATATGTGGTGAGGTTTTTACAAGATACAACCTTCTTGAAGTAACAACTGAATATATCGTATAAAGTCCACAGCTACTAGTCTGCAGGGATTATAGGTGCAAGTGGGTAGGTTAGCTTCTCTTAACTCCTTAACCACTAAAATACAACAGTAGGTGGTGATCAACTTTAATTACCTCGCTTTTTGTTTAAATTTAATTTAAAAAAAAAAAAAGAACATCCTGAAGAAAAAATGAACCGAACTACCCACCCCTCCCCCTTCCCATATGTATTAATTATCTATTGCTTGACCAAATTTAGAATTTAAGAAAATACCATTAACTTCAAGTCATATAATCTTTACCAAAATTTTCAGATAATATGTCCCAAAGCTACCATTGAGCTGCGTAAAATCAGTAAATAATTAGCGCTTCTTTGAATAGGTAAAGGTCATCTCATTTGTTTCCTTCATTGGTTGAGACTTAATAGTAATAATTTTTACTGGGCAATCAAATATAATAATTTTTTTTAAGAAAATATCTTTTCTCTTATATTTATTGAAGTTTCACACCTCAACAACGATTGGGTTTTGTTTCCAACATTTAAAAGTCAAATAGTAGTGACGCTTAATGTCTTTATTTTGGGGGGGGGGGGGGGGGGGGGGGATTTGTGGGGCATTTCTAAAGTCTGGTAGACTTCTGTTTTGATAGTATTAATCTGGCTTGGACACTTTAGTAATAGTTCTTGTTGTTCTGATGTATTTTGTTACTTCTGTGCCCATACCTCTCATGTGTGGAGGTTTAATAATGGAGGTGATCTCTCTGTGTAGCTATTGCATGCACACAATCAGTCACTCAACATATTAGTGGAATGAAAACACTAAGTTTTTACGGCACTTCACTACCTGTAATAATGACTGAGTGTCTTGTAGAAGAAAGCCGTCCCACTCCAACCAACCACAGATCTGTGCAACTGGTGTGCTCTTATTAAGCTATTTAAAGTGTGTCACTTCCATGCTGAGTGTAGGAAAACAAACAAGACTGGAAATTTCCAGCCAAAAACCCACACTTATGATTTAATGTTTTGACTTAATAATGACTTAAAATATTGAGTTCCAAATCCATTGAATTCCCATTGGAAAAAGACAACAAAAAAATTAAAAAAAAAAAAGGAAAAAGAAACCAACCATGACCAGGAATTAAACCGGAGACCTTAGCACTGGTGTTCCTGAGGAAGTTTCCTGAGAAGAATAACAAGATCAACAAGAGAGTAACATTTAGACTCCACGAGAAAAAAAAACTGCTTCAATCAATATCAGTAGCTACTAGCTGCTGTCATGTCAGTACTAGAAGTATCAAATATTTGTTAGAGGTGATAAATAATTAGGCAGGCACACACGGGAGAGTCCCATGGAGTAGTAAGTATTGTGGGTGATCTGCTCCATGCAGGGCAGCCTCTTCCTCACTTACTATTTGCTGGAGTAGTCCCAGGAGGTATCACTGGAGATGAAGTATGCGGGACATCTGGGAGTATCATGGGAGAGATTATGACTCTACTAGATGTGCATCAACACAAATAAACAAAAGTAACAAATGAGAAGACATATATTTGTGTATAGGAAATTGAAGTGAACATGTACTGGTCAAAATTGAGAGCCTGTGCCAAAGTCTTTTGTGGCGCAAATCTCTAAATGATGATTGACCAAATAACAGTACAACATTAAGACCAGGGCTTGATAATGTGATACTTTTACACATGATCCAATATTATGGCAATTAACTTTTATTTTCAACACCATTTCAATACACACACACACACACACACACACACACACACACACACACACACACACACACACACACACACACACACACACACACTATACATGCATATAGCTGGGGTATCGGATTTGGATATTCGCACAAGACTGCGTATAAATGAGGCTGAGCTTGCTATCGTACAGCGAGAGGTGTCAGATCTTCTTGTGGAGAGGAACATGCTAGAGACTAATAGCAGGCAATATGAGGAGAGTTGGAGGTAGGTGTGGCATTACGATATTACTTTGGAATTATTTGTTATGATTGATGAGGCAGTGTGAATTTTTTCGGGGGGGGGGGCAAGAGAAACAAACATGCTGTAGTTCAATAAAGAGACAATATGGTGTAATTGGTGACCACAAAGGTACTTCTTTTCTTTACCACTCTGGAGGTGTGCATGAGTGCATGTATGAGGGAGAAGGTGGGGGGAAGAGCAAGGTGTGGAGGAGGGAAAGATGACATCAGTCTCTGGTACCTGCAGTGCATATTGTCAATTGTGTTGATTAGTTATAATGAGAGTTGATATGTATATAGGACACCAACTGCAAGTTCTAGATAATGTTTATTACAGACTGTGACATGTACCATGGTGGCATGCAGCGTGTGACAATGATCGTCAAACTAGTGCTCATGAAATCTGTAATGCTGACATTACTGCTGGTCTTGGCACAATTAGTTTTATATGCTGCATACTTATTTACAATAAAGAGAAAAACAACGTGTGGCTACTTAGAATTACAACAAAAATTTTTTTTATACAGAACCAATAAAAGACAGTAATTAAAAAAGTATAGTTATTTTTCTTAATGATTATAATCACGTGAACATATCCTGATCTATGTCCCTACACATAACAAATCATCTTTAACGACACATAACAATAACCTATGCCTGAATGGCCGATCATCCCAGTCAATCTGATGTGCTTGTGATCTTCATGGCTTGGGGACCCTGCACTCCTTACCCCATTGTAAAGAGACCAGGGTCGGGTTGCTGATCCCTCCATGGCAGGTACTGTCCCTTCCATGACAAGCACACCTTTATCAATGGCTTGCACACTCCTTCCTCCATCATGTGCATACTCTATGGGAGCACAATGAACTGGTTTGGGGAGGTTCAGTGGTCAAGTCTCCACACCAGTCTCTGATAAGGGTTGGATACTGCAACTGTAGGCTTCTCTATTTCATGGGTTGTTCTACTCGAGTAGCTGCCATGGAATATGAATGATCTGACTTGGGAGACGAACAATAGAGCAAGTAAAGTGAATAAAATTGACCTAATTAACGTGTGCACACACACACACACACACACACACACACACACACACACACACACACACACACACACACACACAATGCTTGGAAAAGATTGATTGCCTCAACACAGAGAATTTGATTTCAGACCAGGGGGCTTGAGATAATAGAATGACGGCTTGAAGTTGAATTTATAGAATTGCACAAACCTAATGGCTCACAGCTGCAATAGCGGGAAGGGTATTTGACCTCCCTTCCCTTCCTTTCCCTGCCCACTTCACCTCCAGCAGAATGAAATGAGGCTTTGCCAGTGCCTTTAGCTGTGAGGTACAGGCAAATAAAGAAGTAGAAAATCAAAGGATAACCAGTTTGCTTCCTTACAAACACAGATGCAACTCACATGCAGAAGCATCACATAGCATTACATCACAAGTCAATTACAATAGAAAATACCCTTGCCACTTCTGTAATAAGTATTAACAAAAACCCTAATGGCTTCAACAGGATGTCTTGGATGGTTATGGCAATTTCTTTTCCTGTTGTGACTGCTCTGTTGCTTTTCTTTGAATGGGTGCATATTAGGCTTTAAAAACAAATTACACCCATCCACAGTAGGATCAACATCTGGTGGAGAGAGGCTGAGAATTATTCTGCGACTGATAATTTCTTTTGATGAGGAGTTGGTCACCACTGAAATTTGGTGATACATATATAAATGATATATATAATGTGGTTGAGCTGGTATATACCCACATAATGGCATCAGCCAATCTGATAATCACCCACCACACTTAATATGGCTTTTATGAAGAGGTTTCCACAGTTTGTGGTCTTCTTCCAGACAATTTGTTGTCAATGCCAACAGTCTCATTATTCAATGTTTTGGGCCAGATTACCTCCAACCTTCTGTTTATACACAGTACCACTCAGTAGTGTACTTTAAACTTAACCTCATGCCTTTCCTTATGCTGTCACACTATTTGATCATTGTCATTCTCCAAAGTGACATGAACTGTATTTAAATCCACAGAAACACCTAATACAGTTATTGGTTTCCAGTACCTCAAAGTTATATAGTTTGCTGTCTGTGATATACACTTGTAAACAACTATTGCTGACTAATTCTCTTATTGATTAACTTTAGTTGTGCAGAAATTTGTGTAAACACCAGTGGGACATATTTAGCTGTAACTTGAATCTGGTTGCTAAAGGAGCTGCAATCTAACTTGCTAGATATGGCACACTATTCAAGGTCACAACTTTATAATTTTCATTTTTCTTGTGAGTACAGAATGTGTCCTTAAGTTTAATTGACAGAATTTTTCATTAAATTCCCCCCCCCCCCCTCCATAAAATAATGAAGCATTGTGTCATTATTGATAATTTAGGATTTCTAATTAATGCCCATCAACCAAGCATACAAATATAAGAGGTTATTGTTCCAATTTAGAAATGCCATTTCAGCATTAAGACTATGTGTGCTATTGTTCAAGTGTATAGGTGTCTGTGTGAAGCAGGCAGTAGTCACGGTGCCTCTGCACAGCCATACCATTCATGTGAGAAGTGCTTTATCTGCAAAGAAAAAATATTGGCATTGCATCCAAGAGACAAATGTATCAGCAACATAGACGCTGGTAACATTAGGGATGAAATATTGCTAGTGATAATGAAGATCCTTGCCAGGCACTGTTGAGGAAGACACCTGGATCAGCATGTAACCATGGAATAATGATGACTAAAAGCATCTTTATAGGAAGATTTAATGCCTGCCCCAGTGACCCTCCCTGTTGTACTAAATGCTGACCAAGGTGAAAGAAAAAGTGCGGAATTGTTTGTTTAAATTTGTTTGTTTTTTTGTTATTGTTTTGTTGTTGTTGTTTTTGTTTGTTTGTAGAATGAAATAGGATAGTCAGCCTCCTTATTCCTTCTTGCCCTTGTATGGTATGGTACTCTGAGCTGACTTTTGGCTTTGGAAATGATTAAGCTATTCAAGGCAACATGGTACCCAAATCTCTGATGTCTACTGCATCACTGACTCTTATTTATTTTTTTTTATTTGTGTGACTTCATAGGCACAAGGCTGTGTTTCTTCACTAGCTTGGCCAAGATATTTGAATTGCAATATGATTGGCTTTGTAAGTTGTGGTTGAATGACATCAAATCATTTCGATTTGCAGAGGAAGTCAACCATAGCAACTGGCCACGTCACCTTGACTTGATATTCTGTTTCTGTGCATCTGCAGTACATGTACAAAACACATGTACATCACATGTATGTCATAGGTATTCTTTATATAGTGATGTTCATGTGCAGGTGAGATAATTTTGCTCATACGAATAAAGTGCTGAGGTGGTCCTGAGATACTAGGGTGGGTGTTAGTGGCTGTGTGTAAATATTGAGATAAACCCTGAGCTAGGGCTAGAGCTGGCTCACATCTACAACTATGGCCTAAACTCAATTGTCATACACAACCTGTGAAATTCAAGGTCAATATTTTTCATACTTACTAGCATGCAATTGCTAGCTATATTCCCCTTCGTTGGGCTGTGGTCACAAAATTGTGCTACGAGAGGAATGTGGAAGGAGTTGACAGACAAACAAACAATAAGCACCATTATAATATGGATTTTGGATATTGATTAATATAACATGTTCCTCCTCCCCATCATTTTTTTCTCCCATCATTTTCATCTCTCTTCATTTCTTCCCCCCCCCCCCCCCCCCCTCTCCCCAGATATCTTTTCTTGCTTTCTTTCCTATTTCCTGCCTGTTGTCTTCCCCATCCACTCTCTCTCTCTCTCCATTATTCCACCTCCCCACTCTGCTTGTTGTACTTCTCCCTCCATCCCTTCCTCTTCTTTTCTTTATAAACCACACTGACATGCTCTGTCAGGTATGTCATGCAGATATAGATCTTGGACAGCTGTTCAAAGTTGTTAGTTGGATCCCATGGGCTTACCACAGTGGCCTTATCCCCTTCTATTACCTTGGCCCTTGGCCCTTGGCCCATACACTAGCCTCACCCATACCCCATGCAATCTTTGAACTATATAAGTATATGCTATAGTGTGATGGTACACATACTGAATGCAGTGTCAGATATCCTGTCACATAGTGAGATCTAGTGATGAATGGCATTGTTAGATACGGTAAGGAGTGGTTAATATGGTAAGGAATGGTTCATATGGTAAAGTGTGGTTAGGAGAAGAATTGACGGTTGCCTTCACTTTTATATTTAATTGAAATGTGCTGAAGAACATTAACCGCACACCTCCCTACTCCATCTTTCTGTTCTCTCAGGTTTGCAGTGAATGTTTGTGGGCAGATAGTGGAGGAGAGAGATGAGCTACAGAAGAAATACAATGCACTGGAGAAAGCCATCATGGCCATACGGGACAACACACCTGAGGTATGTCTTCAGGTGACTGGTACCTTGTGTTGGGGCTCTTACCCTTGGTAAGAAGTATGCCACTAAATAACTGATGAACCCTTGTATTTGAACTGCTCGAGGTAACTTTATGAAACCAAATGTCAAGAATTGCAAGAACGGCTCTTCTTACTTGTATAATTAGTTAATACCTTTATTAATTGAAGAAGAAACATGAATGTGAATACACTGCACTTGCCCCATAAAACTGATACTATACGGTGCACCTGGTGTATTGGCCCCATAAAGCTGATACTATATGGTACACCTGGTGTATTAGCCCCATAAAGCTGATATTATACGGTACACCTGGTGTATTGCCACCATAAAGCTGATACTATACAGTACACCTGGTGTATTAGCCACATAAAGCTGATACTATACAGTACACCTGGTGTATTAGCCCCATAAAGCTGATACCCTATGGTACACCTGGTGTATTAGCCCCATAAAGCTGATATTATACGGTATACCTGGTGTATTGCCACCATAAAGCTGATACTATACAGTACACCTGGTGTATTAGCCCCATAAAGCTGATATTATACGGTACACCTGGTGTATTGCCACCATAAAGCTGATACTATACAGTACACCTGGTGTATTAGCCCCATAAAGCTGATACTATATGGTACACCTGGTGTATTAGCCCCATAAAGCTGATATTATACGGTATACCTGGTGTATTGCCACCATAAAGCTGATACTATACAGTACACCTGGTGTATTAGCCCCATAAAGCTGATATTATACGGTACACCTGGTGTATTGCCACCATAAAGCTGATACTATACAGTACACCTGGTGTATTAGCCCCATAAAGCTGATACTATATGGTACACCTGGTGTATTAGTCCCATAAAGCTGATATTATACGGTACACCTGGTGTATTGCCACCATAAAGCTGATACTATACGGTACACCTGGTGTATTAGCCCCATAAAGCTGATATTATACGGTACACCTGGTGTATTGCCACCATAAAGCTGATACTATACAGTACACCTGGTGTATTAGCCCCATAAAGCTGATACTATATGGTATACCTGGTGTATTAGCCCCATAAAGCTGATATTATACGGTACACCTGGTGTATTGCCACCATAAAGCTGATATTATACAGTACACCTGGTGTATTAGCCCCATAAAGCTGATACTATACAGTACACCTGGTGTATTAGCCCCATAAAGCTGATACTATACAGTCCACCTGGTGTATTAGCCCCATAAAGCTGATACTATACAGTACACCTGGTGTATTGCCGCCATAAAGCTGATACTATACAGTACACCTGGTGTATTAGCCACATAAAGCTGATACTATACAGTACACCTGGTGTATTAGCCCCATAAAGCTGATACTATATGGTATACCTGGTGTATTAGCCCCATAAAGCTGATATTATACGGTACACCTGGTGTATTGCCACCATAAAGCTGATACTATACAGTACACCTGGTGTATTAGCCACATAAAGCTGATACTATACAGTACACCTGGTGTATTGCCGCCATAAAGCTGATACTATACAGTACACCTGGTGTATTAGCCCCATAAAGCTGATACTATACAGTACACCTGGTGTATTAGCCCCATAAAGCTGATACTATACAGTCCACCTGGTGTATTAGCCCCATAAAGCTGATACTATATGGTATACCTGGTGTATTGCCACCATAAAGCTGATACTATACAGTACACCTGGTGTATTAGCCACATAAAGCTGATACTATACAGTACACCTGGTGTATTAGCCCCATAAAGCTGATACTATATGGTACACCTGGTGTATTAGCCCCATAAAGCTGATATTATACGGTACACCTGGTGTATTGCCACCATAAAGCTGATACTATACAGTACACCTGGTGTATTAGCCACATAAAGCTGATACTATACAGTACACCTGGTTATTAGCCCCATAAAGCTGATTCTATATGGTACACCTGGTGTATTGCCACCATAAAGCTGATATTATATGGTACACCTGATGTATTAGCCCCATAAAGCTGATACTATACAGTATACCTGGTGTATTAGCCCCATAAAGCTGACAAAGCTGTTGAATTTGTCTCCTCCAAAGTCCAACCAGCTGCCATCATAAAAAAAAATTCCTGAAAAAAAACCAACAGCAGGTTCTACACTGGCACTAATTCTACATCAGAATTCTCATATACAAAGGTATTGATTTATTGACCTGATTTATCTCTAACCACCAACTGAACAGACATCAAGCTTGTGAGGACTCTATTTTTGGTTAATATTTGCTATTTAGTGTAGTTGCAAATAAACTGCATTGTTCTCAGGTTCTATGTGCAACACACAACACCCACAGTGTGCATGTGGACAGACATGCCTTTGGGGCATGTTAGTGGCACAGTGCAGCCTTGAAGGTGAGAGGGCTAGACCAGCTGACTGGAGATGATGAACAATTATTGCGCTCCCACAGAGTATAGTGTAGAAATGTTGACTGTGGGGCATTGCTGTAATGTTGGGGTATGTCCACAAGTATGCATAAGTGCAATGTCTATTTGCATGTAGAACCTAATTATAGAGACTTATTTTAATTTGCACCCATATTGCTGGAACCAATCTCTACAGACTATGGTGTTGCCGTAAACACCCTCGGATCAATGGGACTTCCCTGCAAGCAAGTTGAGAACCATTCCCATGGCTGTGGCTTGTTTAATTGTGTGCCACTTGCCAATCAGACGTGTGGTGTGGAGGAAGTCATTGGCATGAGGAAGTGGCAGTGTGTGGCTTCCTGTCACATCATTTAGCTTTAGGTGACAATTTGTGGTTGCATATAATGGTAAGGGGTCTCCACATTTACAGTATTACTGTGTGTGTGTGTGTTGATAAGGGGTTTAGAGAAATTTATCCTCTAACTTGATCAAGATTCCATGTACATACATCCAGTCTAGTAAAGCAGAATGCCCTACCTTATATGGTCATTCTGTGTGTTGGTGAGTAATCTTGTGCTTCTTCACAAATCAATAATGGGAAACGTCATGCTTATTTCTTCCATAAGTAGTGGTGTGAGTTCTAAATACAATATGCATTGATTCTATACTTACTGTAGGAATGGCGAATTAAAATCTTCTGTATCAGCTGTTCCTGAGGACTTTGTGTCTGTAGGTGAAGTGAGCCATTACTGGCAGAGTGGGTGGGAAACTAGCATTCCACATCCACCTGCTTGATAAGCACGGAAACACCAATGAGTCTGTTGAGTGATGGAAAACATTTTTGTAGCATGCGAAATTCAATGTAACTTCAGGTCAAAAATTGATAAATAAATAAAACAAAAAATGGTAATGTGACCTTTTTAACAGATTTAAATTACCTAGAAAAACTGCTTCAGATTGTGGCAGTTTGAACAGCACAGCAGCTATTTTCTCACCAACGTGGACAAGGATTCTGCAGAGCTCACCACACAGCCAATGCTGGTTGCATTCCTTACTAATAGTATATGCAGTGGTCTGCAAAGGAACATGAACTAGCTAGGTGCACAACACTGGGGCTAGGTTGTTGTCGTCCTGTCCAATAGTGAAGATGTCGAGTAATTTTCTAAAGAAACATAGTTAACTGTACATGGTTGCCCTCATTTCTTGTATGCTTCCTTTCCCAGGCCAATCACACCTACATAACCACACCTCCATAACATTAGTAAAGAAAGTTCATGTTTGTTCTTAAATAGTCATTCTATGATATTTCACATCTTTCCTATTAATATTTTAAAGACAGTAATATTTTATCAGCAAAATTTAACATTGCAATTCCCTTTTATATCAAGATATTTCAGCCAATACTTTCCTCTATGTGAACCATATGTGAATGGTAAAGGTTATCATGGGGGGAAAACCTGTACAGTAAGACAGATTTTTTTTGTAGGAATGTCTTATTTTCCTGCTGTAAACATTTATGGCATGCACTCATGTACAACAATGTTGTCAATGTGGTTCTATGGTTACTATAACATTGGTTTGGATATCTCAACTTTTTTTTAAATTATGATTTTAAACAGAATTCTTGTTGACTGCTCATATTTGTGATTAAATGTAACCTCATTATACTGAACATATTTTAAGACAACGTTTATTGGATTGGAATACTTAAATTGGTTTTACATTGTTACCAAAGAAGAAATTGTAACACCTGCATCAATATTTATGTATCAAAATATTACAATTTTATTGAACTTGTCATGAATATGATTTCCAAAGAATGTTTGATATCTATTTCCAAATGAAAACTGCAAAGAGAAAGATGTTAAAGTATATGGGGGACATTTCTTACCACTAATAGTTGATTTAATGTTTTGTTTTGGTCATGTTTACTTCGCAGTGAGCTGTAACATCTGTCCACAACAGATGCCAACATTTTCAAAACATTGCAAAACTCAATTATCCATTGCAATGCATACCAAATTTAATTAAAACATAATTAATTCATAAAAATGAACATTCCATAACTCAAAGTCAATTTGCTACACACAATTATTTTCCCTTCCCTTTCCCGGCAGTTCAACTGTACTAATCCTATAATTTCCTTGTGATCAACTACCTATAGAAAATTAATATTCCATACTTCAAGTCATTTTCCTACACACACACAATTAATTGCCCTCCCCTTTCCCAGCAGTTCATCTGTAGCAATTGAATGATTTGCTCATGATCAACTGCCTATTGAATTTGTCCCTACAGTGTAGAGATTATTAAGTTGATTAACTTGGATTTGATTTTATCTTGTGTTGCAGATGAAGGTGAGGAAGATGAGTAAAGTGAATAAAGCCAACGTGGACCACCTCAAGCTCTCCCTGGAGACACAGACCAGAGTGTCTGAAGTGCTGGAAATGGAGAGAGACAGAGCATTTGACGACTATGAGATAGCTCAGGTGAGCGTCACCTGATCGGGTGATCATCACCTGATCAGGTGTAAGATGAAGTGAAGCCTGCATGACCACACAATAGCGTATGTTACCAACCTCATGCCACTGCACAAAACATGCACATGTATGCATGTATTTGGGGCTGCAGATAGCACTAGTTGAAGAGAGCACATTGTCCAGTAAGCATTATTTAATTAGAACGGGAATATGCTTGTCTTTTACTTGTTTTTGTTCTGCCCCAACTAATGCTGCTTGTTGATCTACTGCTTCCCACATGTCAGATTTAGTCCCCACATTGTGTTACATTATATTGCAGTGTGTGTGTTTACATGTTTTGTGTATGTTTACATGTGTTGTTGTGTGTGTTTACATGTGTTTGCTTGTGTTGTTGTGTGTGTGTTGCTGTATGTATTTGCATGTGTGTGTGTTACTGTGTGTGTTTACATGTGTGTATGGTGTGTGTGTTACTGTGTGTATTTGCATGTGTATACATGTGATGTGTGTATTTGCATGTGTTTACATGTGTGTGGTGTGTGTCTGTGTGTAGGCTCAACTGCAGGTGCTATTCCAGCAGTATCAAGACTTGGCTAATTCATGCAGTGAAGTGGCTCGAGATAGGGACAAACTGAAATCTGATATGCAGATACTCCGAGATGAATTACAGAGGTATGTAATAGACTGACTTCAAAATCTAGGATTGACTAATTATTAATAGCCAAGCAATACCGAGGTGTGTGAGATGTGACAAGTTGCCATAAATTGTACTGTATTACTGGTTTACTATATATATATATATTGATCCATTGTAAAATCCAATCTGCTATTGCGGAGACAGACAGTGAATGTAGATATAGTCACTGCTTCTGCCAAGTTACAGTCCTCCGATTAAATAATGTAGCCATGATGTCTGGCACCTAATTCTGGTAATGCAAAGGTCAGCATAACTGTGGTACTTCATTTCATTCCACTATTTATTAGCATGCACTCTATGTAGTTAGGAATGAACCTGCAGTCTCTATGGATCTTCTGTTTGCCCTTTTCTGTATACTTAGGGACAGGCAGATACACACATACATGTACAGAAACTTACATGCATACACAGCAATGGTGTCCCCTGAATAGAAACCTTTAAGGCTCTCCAATATCTACAATGTTTAGCAGCAGCTCTTCATTTTATACATCATGTATGTTGTCTGTCTCTTTTTTTAATTATTATTATTTTTTTTATACTCCATGTTTTTCTGTTTACTTTAAGCTCTATCTGTAACATTGATTATTTCAGGTGTGAGCCTGATAGTGATGTATCATCCAGCAGAGGCTCTCTCAAGAAGACTGACAGTGGCACAGGCAGTGGTGGCAGTGGAGGATCCTTAGCTTCTGTGGGCATGGCTGGAGGGGGTGTGGCTGAGTCAGAGGACAATCCATCCTCCAGTGACCCACAGATACTCAATCAACAATTAAAAGATGCCAAGAACGAGAAAGGAAAAGTCAATTCCAAATATGATCAGGTGAGAAGAACCTGATACCGGCTTGGTTTGGTGCATGTGTGTTTGTGGGATACAGTACCTTATTATGCATGTGTGTGTGTGTGCAGTTAGCTTTGCTAATTTCTTCTTCAACTCAATCTCTCCCTCATTCTCTCCATCTATTCTGCCATTATCTCTCTTAATTTCTATCTCTCCTCCCTCCCCTCCCCACGTCTCCCCCCTGTTGCCCTCCATCTCAACCTTTTACCTTCCACTTCTTATCTGCAGCTAATGAAAAAAGCGGAGCAGTTTCAGAAGCAGCTGTACCGGGCAGAGGATGAAAGGCAACAAGCTCTGGCCACCTCTGAAGCTCTTACTTCTCTCTGGCAGAAGAAATTTGACAAAGCACAGGATGAGAACTATGACTTAAGGTTTGTAATGAGAGACATCTGGCCACAGTGGTCCTCGGTACCCCAACATATGCCTGGAACCATGTGATGGAAGAGTTGGATGTGTATGGTTGGAACTGGAGGGGTAATGCAGTGGATATGACTATTTTTGAGTGTACAGTATTGGTGGGAAGTCAAGGAAGTAGTGGAAGGTTTACTTTCATGTGGTGCATATTCTGAACCTCAACTTAGGAAGTTTTCCTGAAATTCGGCAACTACTAGGTAGATTCCTGCAAAGATCGCAGTCACATTTTCATCTGGCAACCCTGGATGGGAAAGTGAACCTTTTGTGGTTTTCTCCTATTCTCTCTACATTTTCATGCTTCAGTCTGACTATGGCCTTGCAATATTTGAACAAAGACTGTGTTGTGTCTACGCAGCTGTCTTACAGTATATGGATGTCATTGGTTCAAAATTGATATGTGATGTGTGTGATGGGATGGGATGCTACTGATATAGTGCTGTACAAGTGTGAGTAAATGAATAGTGAGAGGGGAGAGAAGAACTGAAAGAGGAGGGAAAGAAAGTGAAACAAGTAAGTTTGGTTATAAAGGATTAACCTTCCTTACCCGGAATCACATAAACCCTGTTTATGGGCAGTGAATACTTAATGTGTTTTTTCTACCACCAAAAAGAGGGCTAACAAAGGCTATCAATTCTAGTGTAGATAAAATTCTATAATTTTTTCATGATAATAGTTCTTGTGACCACAAAAATTAACTAGAAAGATGTGGCCAAGAAATCTGCAAAATGCAAGTGATTGATTGCTCATCAAACATAATTTTACTGTGTGTTCCAGTTATGGCTATTTCTGAGTTGTATGTGAGTGCCTGGTCCCAAACTGCCCATCAGATAAGTGGAGTTTTGAGTGCATGTATCAGCAGGTGTATACTGTATACTGATTTATCTTACTTATATCTCCCCTTCCTCCATCCTTCTCTTCTCCCCCCATCCCTCACAGACAGGAGCTCCTGTCTGCACATGAGCGTATCTCTCTCCTGCAAGATCACCTAGCAGTAACGCGCCTCCAAAGTCGTGAAAGCATGTCAGCACGAAACTCTCTCCCGGAGAACGTTTATGCAACTTCACTCCACAATCACTCGTCAATGACTCCTACCACTGTGGTCATCCCTGAAGTGAACAATGGCCACTATTCACCTGCCATAATGTTTGCTGACTCAGCTCCCAGCAGCACTGGAGCAAGCAGAGATGGTCCTGTGAGTAGAGAAGATTCTGCAGAGGGAGGTGGAAGTTCTGCCAGAGGTGGGAGTAGCATTCCTCAAGGGGGACCAGTATTCTCTGCTCATGGATTGAATGCAGGTTGGTGTGTAAGTGGTTCAAATAAACCTGTGAAAGCCACTGTGCAGTGGTAATGTATATTTATCTTGTGCGCATTCATGTTCACCAGAGGGCTCTGCTACTATAATAGTTCTTTAAGACAGTGAAGAAAATGTGAGTGGACAATCCATCTCCATACAGCAAACCAGTGTTGGGGTTGATTACTATGTGAAAGTTATTTAGAGTGCCTGCCTACTGTGCTGCAGCAGATGACTTTTTCTGATGTTGGTTATGACTCTTCTCCCTTGATGTTCACCATTTAATCTACTTAACAGCCATAGCTAGACAAAACCTTGCTGTACTATGATACAATATTGTGTTTATCTCAAATAAGCTCTCTGTAACTATCAGTGAGACACAGAGCAAGAGCTAAACCACCAGCTAGCCATCTTGATAATTATCCTCTTTTCCTACAACAAGCTCAGTAGTATTGAAAGCATTGCAAAAAGTATCTCACATGCAATTTAGTATACTCAGCTAGTTAGGATTTAGCTACAAACAGCTCTCTTTCTCCTTCATTGTTTGTACTCTGATGTTTCCAAGGGGAAAACACACACACAAAAATAAGAACCTGAGCAAATAAAATCTCCCAT
The DNA here is from genome assembly GCA_963969325.1 of Lycopodina hypogea. Taxonomy (NCBI): domain Eukaryota; kingdom Metazoa; phylum Porifera; class Demospongiae; order Poecilosclerida; family Cladorhizidae; genus Lycopodina; species Lycopodina hypogea. Next base: position 8,369,069 of record OZ017779.1, on the reverse strand, counting down.
TTTGATACCAGGTACACGAAACTTTGAAAGAAATGTTTCACTCCACACACAAATTATCAGCCCATGACGCAGGTAGTGTGGAGCAAGAGCGGGTTTAGCATTATGCCAGTGTGGAGGAAAGAAAACGGTTGAAACCTGCTGTTGCTAGAGAGAGGTACAAACCAGTTTGTAGTGTGGACAGGCCTAACACAGCTGAAAAGAAGCTTTGACTGCTAGAGTATATTTACTTTCCAATTCTTCGTGGTTGTTGTTTATTGTGTATGTACAGAGTTGCTGTTCAGAGCAGCTAATTTCAAAAGTAACTCAGTTGAAGTTCTTTCTTCATCTCCTATTGCTTACACACTTCCAATAACATTTTTAATAATAATCATAATAATAATAAAAATAATAATAATAATAATAATAATAATAATGCTCTGCTGGTTTCTGCGGAAGTTATTAAGTTCTTCTGTTTGGCCATAGTATCCAACAGAATGGTGGCTTTATCATGGTAGCGTAGCCCCTTCAACACCTCTGCCATTTTTGTACAACTCCAGGTAATATACACTGTGGACAGGTCATGATAGAATCTCTTCTGTTATTCCAAGGGTGGGTACCATTCTAGCCTGAGGTCTCTTCATAATTGTCCAATGATGCATAGTCAACAAGTTGGACTCAACAACATGACAAAATTGTAGTATAACTTAAAGTCAAACCTATACATAAATGTAGACCATGTCAAAATATATCTTAGAGAAATTTCTAGAATAGATTGAACTAATTATAGGTACTGTTGTTTGACACCAAATTGAATACACAAATTTGATGACTAATTAATAAGTATTAGTCGAGCAATCAATACAATTATTCCTACATTCACTGGCTACAATCAAAAATATAGACAAAATCAGTGTCTGCTAGAATCCAAGATCAACCCTTTTCTCGGCTTGTCTATTTCTATAGATAATAATCTGATGACCTGGCAAATGTCTGGGTAGCTTCTCAACAGTTGTATTCCTTGAACACAGTAGAAACTGGTAGATCTGCAAGGAAACTTGACTTGCTGAGATGTATCTTGCATGCACATGGACCTCATTTCATTCTGGTCAGTGACTTCATTTCCAGCAGTATTTTTAATTGTGAAAGTATTTGAAAGAGCTCTTAGATATGTAATTAATAGAGATATTTTACAGCTTCCTCATTAAGTGCATCACACTTTAACTTGAAGACTCAGCAGTATGTCTGGTGGTTGTCTATCCTTATCTCCTACGAACACGGCATCACTAACCTTTCATCTTTGTGCTAGGTGTGGATGTTGACGTAGCCTTGTCTTACCTGCAAAAAAAAAACAAGTAAAAGTGGTCAAATTATTATTTGGAATTTAATCCAGTCTATTCTCAATTGGGTAGTGTTGTACTGTGTCGTGTCCTGATGACCTTACTTGCGAGCTGCTGAACTACTGCTGCCTTTTTATTCATGGCCTCGTGTCCCATCTATGCAAGCCTTACATTTATGAACAACTTACCTACCATTGCATTTTGTTACATTATTGTGATTTGGTAGTTGTGATGGACAAAACCAACTCTTCTGATCTTTACTAATGCCTTCACTGAATTATAATGAGATTAGTTTCTAAAATTATTACTTATTTTGTAATGCTTTTTCTCTCAATATCAGTTCAAATAATAATTTAGTACCAATATTTTGTCAGAATTCTCTAGACTTCGTGTTTGTTCTTATATGGTAGAGATGCAGCTACTTTGTAGTAGTAGTCAACGTATCTATTTGAAGCACTGATCTTCAGGTGTCTGTGAATGTGGGGAGATTCCTTTACAAGAAATTAGGATTTGGAAAGGTGTTGTTATTCTAGGAGTTGTGTGAGTGGGTCCTGGTCTGCTAACTTCTAGTCCAGCAGCCACATGGGTGAACGTTGTTTTATGGTATATACAACTCTCTTTTTTGTGGATTCAATATCTAAAGATAGTATATTTCAATAATCTGCAGGGTGACATTCTCTAAATGATGAACATTTTGAAATATGGGTCTGTTTCATAGGAGTACGTAACTAATTACGATATGGCAATCATGAAGTAAAAAATACAAGATTTTTTTCAATGTAGCAATATTATATATATATATATATATATGTATATATAAAACCAGATTGACCACAGAAGGTTGGCAGGACCTATATGATGCTGTAGTATGCTTTATATGTGTGTGCTGTGATGAACTGGTATCCCTATGTCAATATGTACATACTTCATACTGTATATGTATATATTATATAGTATCACCATCAATAGTCCAGCAACCTAATGCATTATTCTGGTGGAACCTTGTTTTGGAGTATGCAGTGTGGCTGTTTATTCTTGTATATTAAGACCTTATATTTATGGAATCTGCCAGGTAACATATCACCATTGAGCATTTTGATATTCTTCAATTTAAGGTGGTGTACTGCAGAGAAAAAGAAAAAAAAATTTTTTTTTCTGACAAAAATGTGACTAAATGGTATAATGTATGTCATATGCATATGAATATGACGATTAAGATTCATAATAAGAGAATATGATGCTATTGTGTGGTTTAATATAAGTACAGATAAAGGGTTAGCTTGAAAAAATTATATTGGTGTATTTAAAATATTATGACTTCATATTAATTAAACAGTTTTCATGTAATGTTCCTTTTTATAGCATGGATTGAGTTAATTTTGTAATTTTTTAAGGCCTAAATTTCACAGTAAGCTTGGTCTACATGATCTGATTATTTTACTTTAATTTGCCATGATTCATATTAATTTGTCTGTCTGTGTGTATGTGTGGACTGTAACTCCTCCCAAACTGCTGGATGTTCACAAAACCTTCAGGGATTGATTAGGGTACCTCACTGCATGTCATTGCAAAAGATTTGTTCAGATCATATGATTGTGGGTGTGGTTTTGTCAATGAATGTGGTTGGTGACATGGAACACTAATTATCACAGAAACTTGGCATATTTATTAATATTATGTTGTGTGATTGATGAGTTTAGTGTCAATAATTCCTACATGTCACATAAAGAAAACTAAACGTGTTTGTTACTGCAGGTGGCTGGCTTAAAAACCTCCCATAAGGCGGGATTTCTGCTAGTATATCTAATACAAAATGTATGTAAATTACAAATGTTACACAAAAACATTGTTAGACAACCTGAAAGAGCTCTGCTATATCCTACATGTGAAACATCCGGAGTAACATTCGTGGGCATTGCTGTGAGTGCTCTGTCCTCAGCTTTGAGACTTCTTTAACAGTCTGTAATGCTCTCACTGCTCTTGATCCCATAAATCTAGACGCACAGTCAGCATGGTACCCAGCATTTGCAGCATGCAGATCACTGATAAACCCGTACACATGCATGCTAACTTCATTAGTCCGCTGGTCATTTCGCTCTTGACATGTGGCCATAATAGATTGCTGGAATGATTTCTTTCCAACACCCCGATCTGCAGTTCTGCATAAAATAGATCACCTCCAGTGTGATGGATTCTTTCCACTTAACACCACACTACAACTTTTACTACAAAAGAAACAATGTTGTTTGAAGTTGAATTCATGTACACCTGAACATCGTTGGCTCTTAGATGGAAGATGGCTCTCTTGTATCAATGTGTATCTCATAATGTAGGGTCGATTGATAAATAGGTACTTTTTGTGAGAACTGATTATCAAATTATTATCTGAATCAAACCTTGCATGGAGCTGTTCATGTATACCATTATCATATACTTTACTGCACTGGATGATTGATATGAATCTCACATGTCCATAGTTAATCAGATCATGTGGACCATCCATGCAGTGAAACTTCCACTTTAAAATCATTCTTCATCCATAATGAATCTAACAACATTAGCTAATTGAGCCCTGCAATGACTTTTGAGACAAACTTGTTGTTTTTGGTATGATTTTGGGTTGAAACTGTTGTCTGTGTGTAGTTCTAAGATAAGAAATCATTATCTGTTGAGTTTCGTGACATTGCTAGGTATATTCGTAACTGATAATACTGCAAAATTAATACAGTCCATGCTACGAAAAAGAAAATTAGATGAAATCTATTCAATGAACACGACATCATAAAATTTTCAATATACCTCCCCCCCCCCATTTTGAGCTACCCCTTCATTAGTACTCTATTAAATGTCACAATATCATCATATTTTTGTTCTATGATTCTTTCTGGTGATATTGAAATGCAATGACATACTTTATATCGTTCAGTCACATTTAGCCCAAAAACTTTTCTTTTCTGCAGTAGTCAACTTTAAATCTAAAAATATCAAAATGCTCAATGGTGACATGTCACCTGGCAGATTCCGTAAATATAAGGTCTTAAGGTACAGATAATGCGTGGGGGGGGGGGGGAACATTGTATATACTCCGAAACAAGGTTTCGCCTAATTATGTGGTTTGACTGCTGGTCTATTCCCGTGTGCTAGTTGTTGATGGTTGTTGACAAAATAAACTGCTATTGTAATTGTGGGTTAGAATTAGGGAAACTTAAAATCCCCCCTAATTATCCTGTTTGTTTGTGGGTGGGTGGTAGGAATACTGTGTTTACTGTACATATCCTGATATTGTAAGCCATGTGTTTTATAGTGTCATTGATTGAGCCATGTAATGAGTCAACAATTTTTAGCTCATGATCCTTATTCTTCTGTTAACTAGACCTCCCTTCCCCCCCCCCCCCCCCCACTCTTCCAACTGGCCCCAGCACAGCCCAAGCCCCAGCACAACACCAGATCCATTATAATATTGACCTCACCATCTTTTACCAGATTATTAATCTTGTTCAAAGTATCCCGATTACAGAAACTTATTTTGCTTGAACTAACAAAGCTTAAGTCAATATTTTAATGGAATTCTCATTTTCATTTGCCAGGCAAATGTGCACATATATCTTGTTTCACTTTCAAGATGGTCCCCAAATGGTTGCAGATTCACACCCACACCTCGACTGACACAGGAATTGACCTAACTTCTACGATATCACTCCACAGTCAATGAACAAGGCCCAAAGTAAATTCCTAACCTATGGTGAACACTCCCTTAGAGACCAAAGTAGAGCTTTGTATGCCATAATTTGAAAAATGGAAGATGCTTGAAGACATATCAAAGCCAATGAAGCCCCATCAATTTTTTAAAATTTCATTTTGTGTGGCATTAGAAATGTTGCTTTTCCTAATTTGGCGCTGTTAATGGCTAAATCTTCTCTTCCTTTCACATGTATTTAGCAGCTGGACGAGGTTCCTGTCAGCCTTTGATGGCATATAGAAGTGTAGTGTTAATTAAAATTCAGCCAGGTGTTGTCTATAGAGCTCTAGTAATGGAATGACTTGAAGATGGAACATTTTATTTGCTTTGTGTAAGAGTAACACAGTTGGAGGTACAAGGAATAGACGCAAGGAAAAGTCAGCAGAAGAGGATCTACAGAGAACTTGAGGAAAAATTCCCTGAGATTCCAAAAATAGCACTAGGTAGAGAGCCTTTTAATAAGGAGGACAAACCACCATGAACAAACACAAATCACATCTTATTGAACTGGATGTAAACTCTAGAAGTTAACACGTTAAATACTCCGGTATGTTGCTGCTTACACAGAATTGCTGCAATAAGGCTTTGTCTAAGATGGGGCAAGTTAATGTAATAGTTATGGTGAGATATCCATTGGGGTGTGTGCATGTGCATGCGTATGTCCTTACCTTCTTGTGAATCTGATCCATCTAGAAATTTACATAACCTAATCTCAATACTTCCACAATGGATCCACATCTGCATATTTCATACTAATGTGCAGATTCTAGCAGAGCACAGAACCTGAAGAACAGATTTGGCTTCTTAATGACCTCATTAATTTACCACACTCAAATTATACCCACAATACACCAACAAAAGAAGAAGTAGCAACCAGTTTTAAGCTGAAACAAACCAACAAAAAAAAAAAAAAAGCCAAGAAGCCAAACTTGTCCTTCAGATCCGTATCTGTGTTCTGTCCAATATACAGGTGGTAGTTCCCCTCGGTACAAGAGAACCTATCTGCATATGTCTCAATTGGTCATGTCAACTGAAAGACAGGTCAGATTCACAGAACAGTTGGACCATCACATATGCATAATCCCAGCTAAACAAAGAAATGAAGCACACCCCTGACCAAGTATGACGTGGAGTCAGTGTGGAAGATGCCTACCCAACACTGGTTTTATTCAAGATGACACACTAGTTCCCCATGGACCATCTTGGGTGTGTCTCGGTTGCTGTGGAATACTTGAGGAGGCGGCAACAGCAGCAGAGCAGCTGTATGATGCGCACACACACCAGCTGGAGCTGGGCTGAGTGATATCAATACCATTCAAATAAAACGAAACCTTTCTTTCCCTGAGAGCTCTAATTTGTTTATGCTTACTTCCATGTTTTAATTTAATTAGCAGAGGAAGCATGTCTTGACAGTGTTTTAATTCCAAGACGTTGCCAACACTCCAGGCAACAACAACAACCACCTCGTCTTCTGGTGACGATTCGTTATATCCTCAGAATGACATCACCAATTTCATCATTACTCAGTGCAGGTGGAGAACCACTAAATTAATTATCCCATAACAGTATTATAGCTGTGGAAATTGAAGTGCAATTTTATTGACTTATTTTAACGCTATCTTGTGTACAGGAGAACTCTGTAAGACTTACCTTAATGAACGCCAATTTAGTTGGGAGCTAGGCAGCTGCTGCAACTGCTCTCTCTCTCTCCCTCTGTGTGTGTGTGTATGTGTAACAATGTGAGTTTGAATTCAAGAGTGTCATTGTGTGCATGTGTGGTGGTGTTATTGTTATCGATTCTTTGACATCCATGGATGACAAATTTTTTGAGATATTCATGAAATATCTGCAGATGTCAGCATATAGCTCACAGCAAGTTACACTCACAGCATCCATACTGCAGTGCTGATGCAAGTAATTTGTTCAGCTATGGACTGGGAAAGGATTTACGCTTAGATTGGGTGAGGGTTTTGGGCTTGGGTTATGACTACACTGTCATAGCTATGACTGAAGGATTTTGGTGCACATGCAGTGTGTGGGGATATGGAAGAGTAGGTATTTAACTCTGACATTCAAGGAAGGGTAATCCCATACCAAAGTAACTTGATTATCCATGGATACTGTGATTGATATCAACAATGCAAGACCACCCTGTGTGTATGCGTACCTGCGTGTGTGTGACACTGCCTTTCAGAATGACCCTAGATGGTAAATGGTTGCTGGCAGTTACTGAATATATACATGATCAGCGAAGGACACTCACCTTCTTGTCTTGAGATCTTGCAGCTGAAGACAAGATGTGTTTACTCACTCACCAACCTCCAAAACAATTATCAATAATCCAAAGAGTTAGGATGTCACATTGTCAGGATCATGTGAAGTCTAAATATTGATACCAACCCATACAAGACGCAGAGGATTGGAGGAATAAATAGCCACAGCTTCTAATGTGAGACTACAGCAAAATAAAGACCATTTTGAATCTAACCTAAAGGTCTGGATTCCTTCCAACTAAAGGAAAATCCAATGAAGCTGTTGGAACAAACTTTAATTTTTATTCCTGTCCAACTTTAAAACCTGTAAAGCAGCCTTACATGTTTGTGGTTTAATAACCGAATATCTATTGATGTGATAACAGTTCCTGTGTGATATGATAAACCACACTGGGTGAGTGATGAATCCACCAACAGGAATGCTCATCAGTTTACCAATGGTCACGTTTCATTATAAACAGCTGAAATCTCAATGAAGGGAAAATATGGAATTCCTGTAAGGATTCATAGCAACTAGCCACTGTTTTTCAATAAGCCCATTGAAATATCTTTTCATGGTTGTGTTAACTTCTTACCCCATTGATTTTCACATGTACTGCACTGGACCCCCTGATCCAAATGTTGAAATAATCCAGGAGGTATAAAATCGATCATAACATATCTACTACTGGATATGGTTCATTTCATACTAAACCACCTGTGCTGAGAGCCAATGGTCCAGGTAACATGGATAAAGGAAACTCCTTGTCACAGAGGTTACTGATTTCCACTGCATCATTCAATAGTCTATTAAATATGCAGATGCTACCTTAGTTAAGGTGTGTTGCAATAATTTGATTGCATACTATACCAAATATGAAAGCAAATTTTCATTGTTTAAAACAACAGCAATAGTGTGGTGCTGTGATTCTCCAGCAAAAGGCATTAGAAGCTAAAGTTAAATCCCTTAAAACCCATCCTCCTTCCCTCTGTGTGCCATCCGACGTTTCACAATGTGCTCAACTCACACTGCTTGTCACTTTCATTGTTATCCTCCACCACTTGTACTCCCCCAGAAACACACCTCTGGAGAGTGAAGTATTGGGCTTGCCTCAATACTCTGTCACACTTCACTCACAATTGATCACATCTTAATTAATTACTCGGTGAGCATGGATGGCTTTTTGAAAGGTTCAGTCTTGGAAATATTTAACAGATAGAGTGGTTAGCTGTAAATGATTTGATTGAAAGCTGAAACATCCAAAATGAGGAAGATTATGAATGGGATTGTGCGGTTTTTAATTTGTATTGGAAAAGTACACACAGTACAAATAATTATTTTATTCACATAATGAACCACCCCCCCCCCCCCCCCCCCAACAATATCGTAGACTTCATATAATATATATTTGTACTTGCTGTATTGGCAAGTGTGAATTTCATTTCTGGTGGTTATTTTGATCCACAAGAATGGTCTTTAAAGTAGCTATCACTGGATTAGCTTCCTCTCTCAAGTTGAGGGGGAGATCTATAACAAACTTTCACAAGTTAGTGGAGGGAGGGTTTGTTGTTGTTGTTGTTTTCCTAAGGGACTTTATAACCAGTGAAAGCCTAACAATATCAAAGAAGTTCAACTAAATTGCAAGTGTGCAACAAAAAAGAGGAGTGGGGATAGATGGATGTTTATTTTATTTTGATAAAAAAAATATTCAGAGAATGTGTTTTTGTTGTTTTATCAGCTATTGTACGTATTAAATGAAAACAATATGATGTGATCCATTTTACCATTCATCATTGGAAGACTTCTGAATCAGTATGTTGTCATGTGAACCCCTGTGTGTGTGTGTGTGTGTGTGTGTGTGTGTGTGTGTGTGTGTGTGTGTGTGTGTGTGTGTGTGTGTGTGTGTGTGTGTGTGTGTGTGTGTGTGTGTGTGTGTGTGTGTGTGTGTGTGTATAGGACTTCCAATAACTCGCACCATGAGCTTGAAGAGCCCTCACGAGTTGGCACCATCTGGTTATGCTGGCGTCCATCTGCCTCACATCAACAATCATCACTCCTGCAAGGAGGAGGACAAAAGAAGGCAGAACAATGATGAAAATGAAGGAAACTGGATTTGATACTAATTTGCATTGACATCAAATTTCAACGTTCCTCTTTTCTTTCTTTTTTTGGTCCTTTATTTTAAAAGATTGTGATTTTTTCATACCTCTTTCAATGTATCATTTTGATTGACAATCTTTATATAGACATCTTCCTGTTTAAAAATTAAATACACTTATTAGTCTTCACAAAGTTATTTCCCAATACAGGTCAAAGGTCCATCCCTCCAGCGTGTGAATTGTGATAAAAAGGTCTGTAGTATTTAGTATTGCTAAGTGGAGCCATATATTTTTTTTCAATTTTTTTTTCAATTTTTAGTAGTATTGAAATTAATCGCTAACTTGTTCAAGTGAACTGAGCTACTCTGAAGGTGCTGGCCGAGATAAGTAACTTCAGATAGACCACGACAGTCTGGAGACATTTTGAGGTAACAATGAAGTAATTCAAAGCCCCTGCTATTGTGCGGGGTTGCTGCACTACATCAATTATTGCTGAAGCGAATGCAAATTGTAATCTTAATTTGAACCAAGCTGGCCTCACCGCCAACTGGTGAACTGTTTGCTTCATAATTGAGCTTTCTTACTGTACTCTAAAGAACTGTTCATTGTGTTCTCAAAAGTCAGTGCAAATTGTGTGGTTCAGAAAAGATTCCTAGTTGGAGACCTAAAGCAAAGAGTGAGAGTATTTTCCTTCAAAAATTTAAAGCTAGAGTTAATGCTCTAACTAACCTGGGTCTTTTACTGCTGGTCTTTTCAAGTTGGATGATCCTTTCCTTACCAGGGAAGGGAAGGCTAAGTGCTCTTCCCAACTGCTCTGGATGAATACACCTCATTTTAATAGGTTATGCTTTATTGAGTTCTTGGTACACTATGTGAGATATGGGCAGCCATTTATCAGACCATTCTGAGTGTCTTTCATATGGAAGTGACAATTAAAATTCTGTAATCTTGAAATTTAAAAATATATATATGATATTGTACACTAAACTCCCAACCAGTTTAATTAATAGTTTTGACATACAATTTGTAGGTGGTAAACTGTATATTGCAGGTATAATAGAACATATTGATTTTTTTATATATATTTTTTAATGTATTTATTAATTTATTTTTACTAAAAGAGGTACTATGGAAGTTCCAATGGAGCAGGCCAGGCCTATAGACGTTTTTGTGTTTACCATCACCTTGCTTGACTATTAGTTACACTGATCACCAGTAAGTATTGCCAGTGCTTACTGGTGATCAGTGTAACTAATAGTCAAGCAAATTCATTCATTGATATTAACTGTTAAATAAAAATCCGTAAAAATACGGTGTTGTCATAAAGAACAATAGAACATGTTATTTTATAACTAAGTTAATATAAATTGCGACCACAATGGAAGTATTTTGTGATACTGAAACTATTACTATTATTATTTAAACAATTAAAATCCATGCAAAACTGACAAAAGAAAATTCCCAGAATATTTGAAGGTAAACTAAACATCTCTTTCTCTTCACCCTAATAGACACAAGATGTTATTATATAAATTTTTGCACAAAAACATCTACACTAATTTATGGAAAATTTTGAAAATCCTGTACTGCCAGTTGTGGAGTTTAACCTGCTTCAACCCATTGTGATTGTGGTCTAGTGATTTTCCCATTGAGCAGCTATTTCTTAGGAGTGTGCTGTAATATATTGTTTTCCCTGCCTCAAATCAGTTTTGTGTTATGTAAATCCATGTATGATTGTGTGCTCTCCTGCAATACACTGCAAGATGCAACATGTGAAATACTCTGATATATATATATAATTTGTATCAAAGAAAGAATTATGAAAAACACAGTCACATAAGATATTTTTATCTCCATTCACATCTGCAATATTTTGAGTTCTCCAAGTATATGAAGAAAATACGTTCAATATCTTTAAAAAAATTATGTGCTTAAAGCACCCCCCCCCCCCCCAAAGAACTAGTTATTTATATAATAATTGAATACCTTAATTACCCATTTTTATTATGCGAATGATGTCATTTTTATATGTTCTGTTTGTTCATTTAAGCATTTTTTGGGGGAGGGCGGGATATTGAATTTATTTTCTTCATTTATTTGGTGAACTCAAAATATTGCAGATGTGAATGGAGATAGATAAATATTTTTTTGATAAAATTTTATATATCAGAGTATTTGTATAGCAAGAGAGCACACAGTCCCACCTGGATCCGCATTACCGGATCCAGGTGTTACTGAATGTTACAAACTCTCTCTAATATAGAAATTATTTCCTTAATTCCTGTATGGAGTAGATGTTTACCTTGCTGGTTTCATTTTTTGGAGTTTGAAGTACCCTTCCCCCCCTCCCCCCCCCCTCCACCCAGTGATAGGGTTATGATAAATGTATGCTTAGTTTGTTAATTGATTAATAGGTACTATAAATATTCTTTTTAAATAACTGACTAGATACCAAAGTGGAGCAAAGACATGGCTACTTCCAGAAACGATCAGATTCATGGCGAGCACGGTCATTCGATGTACTCATCTCTGCCCATTGAAGATATACTTCCATCTGCTTCATTCACCTTGGACTACCCACCCTACAGCAGTCTTCCCAGTGATCCTACCGATCACACCACAGGTACTATTCAAAGTGATGATGTGGGTTTGTTTGGCCTCAACAGTCAGGCAGACATGTTTGACGCCTTTGGAGAGAACAACAAGAAAGAGATTGACATACTGAAGATGCATAGGTAATTAGCCATAAAATATGTACGGCTACTCTGATTAAGAATTTTACCACAAAATACACAAGAGATAAGTGAAAATATTTAGGGAAGAATAATTTTTGCAGTTCAAGGGCTGTACGTGAAATACATAGCTAAGTGGATGTAATTTTAATGCTTATTTGGTGTGGCAATTCTAGGGTCATAACAGAATGCAAGCACATCTGTGTAGTATAAAGGGTTTTAGCAGTCAGAACAGTTTAAGATGCACACTTACTGGTTTACGTTTGGGACATAGTTATTATCAAGTTCAAGGGTTATTGAAGTAGAATTCAACCCTTTCTCTAATTTTTTTCCCTCCTTTTATTTTTAAATTCTGTTCGTCCTTTTTCGCTATGCAATAGTCTCTCTCATTGCAATGCAGGAATGCAGACATTTATATATTGACCTGTGGAGAAGCTAAGGTCTTATTAAGGACTTAATTTATTAAGAAACTAATAAAGTGTTGTTTTACCAAATGAAAACTTGTCACAGTGGGAACTCTCAGTAATGCTTTTGGGACAATAAGAAACTATCATGATTAACGAGGTTTCTTGTTTTCAAGGTTTGTACACAGCAAGCTTGAATATTAAGTGTCCTGAACGTAGAGGTATCATAAATATAGAATTGTCCTTATTTGATAATGTTTTGGTAGGTAGAAATCCAAAGTGAAAGTGATTGACTGAATTCATTCAGAAGCCACTCAATGCTGTTGCAGATGCCTGCTCGCTCTTTTTTTTCTTTTTTTTTCATATAGCCACAAGACAGCTACTGTACAAGACAGTTACTGTGCTGGAACCCTAGCGCCCTGAATAAACCCACAAACTATTGGTTCCAGCTGAGCATGCACAACATAGTCAACATATGTGTACTATGAACCATGTGGTACACTTTGGAAGCCTGTGAACATACAACCACTTAAGAGGTTTGGGAAGTGGACCAGTTGTTAATTTATGTGAAAGCTATGTTGATTATTTACACATAATTATGATAATTACTGTGATAGCTTTGCACTACTTCTTGGGTTACACCAACCTCGTGTTTGCATCACTACAAAAATGTTTCAAACGGAAGTTGTCAATTTTCCCTTCTGTATTGGTGGTAGACTTACCTGCTCAAACACATGTATTGTCTGTCGCTGTGCCACATCTTCACATCACAGCCTCTACAAACCCTCGTGCTAGAGAGCACACGAGGCCCTCCTGTGCGTAAATAACTCTTGGCCTGACTGGCAAAGGCATTATTAGCCAGGTGTGGGTGTACTCAACCACACTGTTCACACGCCCTCACACACACACACACACACACACACACACACACACACACACACACACACACACACACACACACACACACACTCACCCAGAGGGAGTGTGGAGGTGTTGACACTGTGCATTGGTCTGATGTTGGCATGAATGGTCTGGGGGGGGGGGGGGGGGGGGGGGGGGGGGGGGACAGAGTTAGTGTGTGTGTGTACTTATTTCAGTTCTGGTATCACAAAAGAATTTTATTTGGATATTTATCCTATAGACTCCCTGTCTATACTAGTGTATGATTTTCTATCAACATATATTAGGTTATCTTCCTCATGAATATTATAATATCAATGTGGACATTTATTGTTGTTGTTGCTGTTGTTGTTGTTATTATTCTGTTAGGTTGAAGCTGATAGAATACATCCACGACTGTAAAGTTCTATTTCCATACATGAAGCAAAACAAGGTACATGCAGGAACATGTGAATTAATTAGATCGATTAAAATTAAGATTAAAAAGGTCATTGAAACTTTACTTCCCTTGTCACCACAGACTCTTTAATGTGTGTATCTGTATAGCTAGTTAAATAGGCTTTGGACAGTATTAGTGCATGTGTCACTCTTTATCTTCCAGCACTAAAGCACAGAAAAAATGGTCTTGTTGGAATGTTTGTCTCTCTTATTTTGTATATTTTTGGGAAAGGGTAGGGAGCACATTTGTTGCTATTTCAATATAATTAGCTGCATCTGGTTTACAATTGGCCTGCCTCTTCCCTAGTACATGCTGCAATGGTTGTGCATCTGTTTAAACTAAGAATTGCCTTAACTAATCCATATAGTTCCAGGATAGACCCACCTACAAATAGACTGCCAACCTGCAGACTGGACAGAACACAGCATTAAACTTGAAGATTTTTTTTTTTTTTTAATTCTCATTTTCAGCACAACTTTACCATGCTAAAACCACATGAGTAAAAGCATAGGTTTAAGCTGAAACAAACAGATTAGTTTGGAGTAAAGGAGTTGAATTTGTTTTTGTTTTGACGTGTGCATCTGTATTCTGTCCAAATGTAGATCGGTAGCCTGTTTAAGGATAAGAGTGCATTCTAGAAGCATATAGGTTGATAAGTCAATTCACAGATGGGTCGGTTTCACAGAACAGTTTGAATACTATGTGAGAGTTACATGAAGAGGTGTTTTGGGCTACCATTGAGCTGCTATGAATGTATGAAGGTGTATTCTCAGAGTTGTGAGTCAGAGTGTCACTGTATGCATGATAAACAAAGGTAGCCAATCTCAGAGGGTTGGTAAGGTGTGGAATGCTCCACTTGTACAAAGGTGACCTCACTTTAGAGGCTTGTGTATTATGGGTCCTCCACTGTCTACACTCTTGTTTCCTGGGAGACTCAGAAAATTAATATAATAGCTGAAGTGTACACATACCAGCCCAATTCCAAGAATGTGTGCATTCGATTACCACAGAAGTAAACAGAATCCATCGGTGCTGTAAGATATCTGATATCTCCAGGCACAATCTCAATCTGTTTATGCAAAACACATGTACTGAAGCAAGGGCCTATCATAGCGTTGTATATTATTGTCAATATTCTTAACTGAAAGTAAAGTGGACTGTTGATTTTCTCAAGATAAGCTATCTCAAGATAATGTATCGCAAAGTAAACAATTTCTATATAAACAACTAAATCTACTCATAAATACCAACTGCTTTGCATGTCTTAAAAATCACGACTTTTGAGAATAAGGAACAATAATTATCTATCAGCCAGGGAGAAAGCAATAACCTTTAGAGGTGTAAATTCCACTAAAAATTTAACATTGCATGAGATATTAAGAGTGTACCTTTGTGTGCAAAAGTGGTTAAGTTGTATTGGACATACATACGAAGCAGTTTACCTTCAGAGAGAATATGCTGGGGATGAGCAATTTGTCCCTTGCAAAGAGTTTGTCCTCTTCTCAAGGTTTTCAACTAACTTTATTGCATCCGCACAATTCCACATTCTCAATGTTGATTATGTCAAATAGAAGAATATCTAAAGATAGATGTAGTTTAATGTCTAATTTAGTAATACTTTTGAACCAATTCCAGCAGACAAGTTAGCTTGGTAACTGTGAATTGCATGATCATGGGTTCATCTAGTTTGGCATCATTCTGGGTTGCTACTAAGAACTCTCTTCTTTCTAAAAAAAATCAACAAACTTCCTCCATTGATAGATTAATTAGTTTATAAACATTTACTTTAACATGATACCTCTTCACTGGCAGAGGTGCGCATCATCTCTCAATCTCATGTCATCGTTTCACCTTCACCACTCCAGCCAAGATTGGGATAAAAACTTTATTCTTCCCAGCAGTCTGGACATCCTACTGCCCGAATCACACACTCTTTGACTGAAGCCACACCTATCTGAAGCCACACCTATCTGAAGCCACACCTATCTTAAGCTGAGTGTATTCTTCCTTCAACTAAAGCCTCTGGTACCAAGTTTAGTTCACAAAAATGTAAAGTGATGGAGATCTACCTTTTAGACAAAATATATTTGGATGATTTTTTTCCAATCCTGATGATCTGTTAAAATATTTTATTCAAATGAATATATGAATAAAATATTTAACAGATCATCAGGATTGGAAAAAATCCCACCAAAAATGCATTTAGAATCCACAGTTGCACAAATCTGTGGACAATTTTGGGGCTAAACTCTCTTTTTTGTACTGTACAGTATACATGCAATATGCATACATAGAATCCACAGTTGTTTAAATCTGCAGACAAGTTTGGGGTTAAACTCTAATATCTTGTATAGAGGCCAGAGTCCATGTTCAGTCAACTCTACTTAATTAGGACACTAATTTAGGACATTGCCCATTGCCAGTGTCCGCGGATACGGATATTGGACTTGGTCACTTAACATTGTCCAGCAATGGTTTGCTCATTCACACACAATTTTTGAAAAAAGTTACTTTACCGCAAAGGGCGCAATTTGACGCTCTAAATTTGAAATTTCTCAACTCCTCACAAATTTACGCCCCTACTTTGATTTAGCTTTTCTTTTCTTCTTTTTTTTTGACAAAAGATTTGGTCCTATGGAAAGAAGAAGAAAATTTGCATATCAGGCTGGAGTTAGTCAGTGATGAGTTACATTTGGGGGGGGGGGGGGGGCAAAAAAAAAAAGTAAAAGAGAACAATAAAAATATTAAAGAAATATAGGTGTATATATATATATATATATATTGCTGTGGCTCACAATATCAATTATTGTTGTTATTGTTGACATGAGGTAGTAAGTATCAACAACATGACATTGACTCGAAGTTAACATAGAGTGTGTGCATTTGTGTGTGATTGTTTTTAGGTAAGCATATGCTTGTCTATTAAGAAATGGAAGGGAAAATAAAGAAAATTACATAATTTTAAATTATACCTAACAAGTTTTCCCATCACATGCCCCCCTCCTTTGCAAAAGGTCTTCAACACTCATGAATGTGAGATTATTGAACATGAAGTTACCGGGAAGCAAAGGATGGACAAGTTCATAGACATTGTCCTCACACGGGGACCGGATGCTATAGGAATATTCCATGAGGCACTTAGTAAGGACTATCCATTTGTGTTCGACATGCTCACACGACTGTTCACTTCAGCAAACATTGAGTTACCTCCTGGCCGGCAACTGAGAGGTACCCACCCACCTACCCATCTAATAACTAATTGTAATGACAGTTGTCAATCAGTTTCAAAGCTAGTTGTCCACATTGTATTATTGAGTTGAGGCATGTTAAAGTAGATTGACAATAGTTCTATTGGGTGGCACACTGGATCAACATCACTCTAGATACAAGTAGGTTGAGAATAGCTTTATGGGGATGGACACACACACTGGATCAACAATGCTAGGTAGGGGCAAACAAGTTTTTCTTGTATAAACTTGCATCTGTATCAGGATCAACATCACAATTGTTAAGATGGTTGTAAGTTGGATACAGTAGCACTCGGACACATACTGGATCAAGATTAATCACACTGGATTGATACGGTTCAAACAAGTTAACATAACTCCTTATATGGGGCGATTATCCTGTCAGTGCTACATAAGTTCAATGTGACTTTAATTTTTAACTCTGTTAAGGTTATAAATGTATATTAATTGAAGTTTGGATGGTATCATGTAAATTTACACAAGCATTCAACATTGTTGTCTAATTTCCCTTATTTGCAGGAGATCTTGATGAAGACAACAGTCTCTCTCAGTCTGATACAAGTGGGTTTATTTTATAATCAGTGTGGTTTGGTGTCATCCTCCATCCCTAGTCCATCTACTGATGGCAGAGCTCTGAGTTCAATACTGCAATCTTTATTTTAAGCCCTAAAACAAACCTTAGCATGTAATCAGATGAAGTCATGTGTATCTCCCTAATATTCTCTATATCCTCTTGCCCTGTGGGAATCAATCATCTCACTTTCATCAGAGTAAAGGAGTGTTGGTGCTGGGCACTTTCATACCCCCAATCTTAACTCTGATTTTTATCCTTAGCCCTGACTGCTGATGTTACTTTAGTCCTAACAATAATGGCTGTTTCCAAGAAAGGGCATACTATATTGAACTCTGAACTTGGTCATCGACATGAGATTGATGATGACAAACTGGATATATAAGACATGATAACACCAAGTAAATACAATGTAATCAATTAGTGTGTATCATGTAGTCTCAATAGTATCACTAAGTCATCTTCAAACATAATATATCCTGAAGCATTTTTTTTTTGTTGCAAAATTATCAGGTTTATACAATGTGCATATTGCAAAGACTAAGGATTATATGATTAAGTGATTACCATCAAGCCATTTATCAGTCTGCATTTAAATATATCTCTGCGGTTATATATATATATGTACTGTAGTTCAGACCATATAGCACCTGAGAGATTATTTGAATTTGTATTGACATGGTATTATCTTTTACTCTGTGTGGTCCATTACATGCAATATTAGTATATATAGTGTTGGTGTCTCACACTGTATAGTGTGGGTATGTTTGTTATCCTGTGCTGGTTGATGATTTGTTTCAGCCGGAGGGTCAAGTTATTTCTATCGTTGTTCCAAACATGGCAAGCACCAAACTGTACGAAAGACAATACGGAAACACATTGATGAGCTAACCACAAGATGTGAATCTGTGAAGAGTCAGAGAGATGACTTGCAACAAGCTTTGCTTCAGAGAGAACGAGAAATCGATGCATTGCTTAGGTAAGATTTGAGGTGGGACGGGGAGGGAGGATGGGGGAGGAGCAAGATGGAGATGGGGGGGGGGGGGGGGAAGAAAGGGAAAGAGTCAAAGAAGGTATAAGGAATTTGAGGAATGGAGGAATGTGTGGATAGAGAGGAAGGAGGAAGGACGAATAAGAGGGATTTGGAGAGGAAAATATTAATTGATAAGCTTAATGAATTAATCACTGGCATATAAGTGAGATTGCACATGTATGATTCAAATACTTTGAAATATGCACACTAAACCTATCTTGAAAATAATTTTTAATGTATGGCCAAAGGGTGGAATATTCCATGTTGAATCATGGGAGCTCTGCACAGAGCCATGGCAGGCAGCCTGAGAGCAGTGACCTCACCAAGTGTATATTCTTATAGCTGTTATAGCTGAGGTATTAGGAGTGGGCAGATATTTAGGATGGTTGGGCTTGGGCAGTGATTAATTGCCAAGTCCTACTGTTCTTCTTTTTTTATTATTGTTGCACTGTTATTGTGCTGTAGTCATCGAGATCAGCAGATTCAGCATAAATATGAAGACATGCTCTCCTTACTAGCAAACTGGAGAGAACTGATGACACACCAATCAGATGGCAGCATTGAAGTAAGCATGAAAGTATAGACATATATGCAGATAGTCATCTAATGATGTGCATGTACATGTATGATTGCATTTTACATATATTGTACATTTTATACATAATATATATGTACTTGCATATTTATGTATGTTTTTCCCCTCATTTATTAGAAAATGCAGGAGCTGTTGTCTGAACAAGAGAGTGTCAGGGAAACATATGAGTTTCTGGAGGGAGAGTACATGCTGGTCTACTCTGAGCTGAGCGCTGCTCGAGATCGAATTTCCAAACTCCTTGTTCATCTTGAAAAGCACGTATTACTTGAGTATCTTAATTTGTTTCATTTGAAAATACACAGCATTTTCTCCATCTGAAGAGCGCAATGATTCTGCATAAACTGAGAACAAACCAAAAAAAAAAAAAGTAAACTGTTTTCTGAATTATCTTTCTTCCACCTGTAAAGTTGTACTATATGTTGTTGCTGCTTCTCTCCACTTGTAAGAGCAGTTTTCCTTAACTTCCTTACCATCTTCTGTTGCTTCAATAGCCTTCAAACCATCACTAACCTCCCCCTTCAGTTATTCTTGTCTGTTATTTTTTTTATTTTTAATCTCCATACTTATGAAATCAAATATTGATAGTTCATGAAGAATTACACAGTCCCATACACACAATACAAGCAGATAAATAGTTGAGGCCAATGTTGATAGCAATAACAGATGTTGGACTAATATGCAAAAAGACCTACTTAAGGAACAAGGTGGAAAGGATATGCTGTGCTTGTTTGTATTATAATGGAAACTATCAGTTTAGGTGAAAAGTACTTACTGCCTTCAAATATGGATAATTTTGGAGAATATCTCGTTACTTCATCAATATATGCATTCCTAATGTTTGTTTTATTTATTAGTGCAATTTGTCACTGAAATGATTGTGTAGAATGGAGACTGAATTCTCTCTGGCTCAAGAACAGAAGGAGGAGCTGAATGACAAGGTGCGATCTCATCATGTTTGCAAAACATTTCAAAAGAGAAAATGAATGTTACCATAACAAAATTACTAACACATGTGTAGCTAATTAATGCACTGGGTACATAATATTTCAGGTTGCCCATTAGGAATCTTATAAACAGAACTCAAGCTAGCAAGATATTACCTATAGAATGGAAAGATGTAGCTAAATTGTGTTGTATTCAAATTCTATTCCATGCGAGTTACTCTCATGGAATAGAATGTAGCTCAGTGACTACCATAAGCTCAATTTAGTGAGTAGTAGTGTTTACTGTTGATTTTTCAAGGAAGAGTACGAAGTACATTACATATGTCTTTTACAGCAATATTGTAATTATGAAAACATCTACTTTTTTTCCCCCTTTCCTGTAAGTTTCTTTGTTCACTTTATGCCCTGAAACTGTTCAAAATCAGACAAAATCTTGAAAGAGGAACACAGCATCATAACTGTTTAATTTTTTTCTTTCAATTTAAAATCAGTCTGTGTGTTGGTGGGTGAATGTGTGTATCTTTTTCTATTTTATATGAACAAAGTAGAATGCACCTTAGATCAGTTCTGCATCCTCAAATGTTCCACACACAACATTCAAGCAGTTAATAATATTGGACTTTGTGGACTATTCAACGAAATGTGGTAGTTTCCCTTTGATCAGGAAGAAAGGATGGAAATTTGTTTCAACGTGAAAATATTATCATGAGAACATCGTAATCCTTTCCAGTAAGCACGATCACATGATTGGATAAGTTGAGTTCCTTATTATTGTTCGAATCAATTTGATGACATTCTCAGGAAGATTAATCATGAAACAATGATTCTCCATTTTTATTACTGCAGATTTTAATGCAGCAAGGACAGATTCAGCGCATGGAGCGGAGATTTGAACGGCTGAAGATGGACCCTCACGATGTTGAGGAATCGGAACACAACAAATCTCCTCAGGTTTGCATGATGATAAATAATATATACTAAAGGGGAGTGCAAAATTATAATTACAACAAGCTTTCGTTAACATGTCTTGTAATTACTGTTATTGGTACTTCAATTACAATTACTATTATTTGCATTTCATTAAGTTACTGTAATTAAAATGAGAAAGTGGATAGACAGAAATGCAAAAGGTGCACACAAAGTGAAAACAAAACAATGTTTTGCTACATGGCTTGTAAGAACTCATCTAATACAGGGCACCACTATACACACGCCCATGTTGGCTGTCGTGAAATATAAAGTGAATAAAGATATCATGATCAATTCTATGGTGACTCTATTCCACTCCTGTGTGTGTAATGCTTGATCCTCTTATAGAACCATGAGAAAATCAATGGCAAGTTGGAGATAATGCAGGAAGATAAAAATGACTGTGAGATGAAAATCAAGGTAATCTATTGCAGCAAAAATTGATAAGCAATAAATTTATAGAGGGTCATTAATTCAATGCACTTCTTTTACAAGTTGGTTCACGTTTTAGCAATATGAATTTTTCCTTTTTTTCTTCTGGCCTACATATCCCTCTACTTCAGGTTCTCATTCTCCCTCCCATCTTCCCCCCTTCCTCTCTCCATTCTTTCCACCTTTCTTCCCCACCCGCATTTCCATCTTCCCTCCTTTATTTTTCTTCAATTGTTGTCTCTAGCTCTTCACATCAACCTCACTACCCCATCACATTTGTATATGATCACTTTCTATGACAATATATTTTAGTCATATTGATTATATGTGACACTAATCTACTCCCCATATCATTGAAAGACAACTTTTTTAAATCATGTTGGGAAAAGCTTTAAAAATTAAACCAACAAAGGCTCATGTATGACATCAGCTCATACTCACACCAGCAGCTTTCTAGTTGCCTACATGATAGCTGCAACAAATAGCACTCCAAGATTGCCTTGGATCCTTCCTAGAGGTGGTAAACGGGAATCAAGAAACACTGTTGAGGTGTGAAACTCCTCCCCCTCCTACATCACAAGTCACCTTCCAAGATCTCTATCTCCCACACACATCTCACACAGATCAGGTCCACTCATAAAAACTGTACAAGAAGCTTCCAACTGTTTCAATTTGCACATCCATAAATAATCAGTTTCTAGACTCAACCAAACGGATAGATTTGGAAGTTGTGGAGAGTGTGGCCACTAAATTATGATAATAGCTATCTATGTTAATTTTATACAATAATTTAATTTCGAAACAAGAGAAAAATGTTTGAATTTTAGACAAACAACAATATTTTTTTTTACCTGTAAAAAAAAAGAGAATATGAAAAAGAAAGGATGCACATATGTAAACTACAAATTACATGTAAATACCCATTACCGCTTCTAGTTAGGCACCCAAATCGTTGAACTATATGAAATCAATGAATAATTGACGTACCAATTTGAAATGATATAAAGGTGTTATAACTTTGGTCTGCATGGTACAGTTTTAGTCTATTTCTCTAGCAGGTCAATCCAATGGCATCATAATCCACACAGTTTGAATTCATTTGCAAAAAAAAAAAAAAGAAGCAACAAAACTACAAACAGTCATCGCTTTGCTGTGTATAATATTACATATTTAAAGGGAAAGGGGTCACCTCATTTGAAAAATGAGTTAATGTACACAGGATATCATTGCATTGCCATGTAAGTGTGACACATTAGCAGCTAAATTAATCTGCTGCCATAGTACTGGCAGGTCGTGTGCTGCATGACCTGTCCCCTGGTACAAGCCATGCAATAGCAGGAACCCCAATATCTATCCACCGACCCAACATAGATCAGGCATTGTGCACCCAGTGGAGAACCCAGCACATTGCAGTCTGCAACAGAGAGGCCTTGGCTATAGTTAACTTTGCATCATAGGGACTACACTGGTTTCATAAGTGCATGCCCCCATTCTGGGGCATATCTATTAATTTAGAGTTCCAGCTTTTATGCAGCCTCAGTACTTCCTGTTTTAATGCAGCATCAAATGCTTCCTGTGTAGACACCTGTTTATAGTGCTTCCTGTTTTATTAAACTATTATATACTTCCTGTTTGATGCTTGGGTGGATGTTTATACACACCTACAATTCCAGAGTATCAAAAGAGGAAGTGTAAGAATGTGACCCTTCAAAACATACTGCTTTGCTAAGGGAAAGAAAAGGGGTGTGGCCTCCTCACCAGATACTGCTCTTATTGCTACATAGCGAAGGATATGTAGTTAAGTTGCACTCGTGGCAAGTTGCCTTTCATTGAATTTCCTATGTATGGCTACATGTTTATGTACATGTGTGGTGCATGTGTATGTGTGATAACTGTGATTCATGCATACGTGTGCCATGTGCATCCTTCTTCCATTCGGTGCTGACATGCACACGAACGTATAGGTGATTCAGCATGAGAGGAAAGAAGTTATCGAAGAAAATGAAAAACTTCAACTAGAACTACATAATGAGAAAAAGAAAGTGAAGAAGATGGAGCGAGAGGTATGTATGTACTGAGATGTATACAGCTATATGTTCTATGTTATGCAATATAACAATAGCAGTGTGCTGTCAGTTCCAGCTCACAGCTGGGACTAACATTATCATTCCTCCCTCCCTCCCTTCTTTTTCTACTCTTCTCCCTTCTTTTGCCTTCTTGTATTCCTTGTAACCTCATTACATCATTTCACTGTGCATATGTTATTTACAGCTGCATGCTTCTAATGTATATTGTGTCACAGCTTCAGAAGAGGCAATCAGATGTTTTCTCCCCCAGCCCTTCTCTTTTGAATCACTCTCTCAGTGAGTCAGGGAAGGTGTCCATGAGTTCACTCAATGTGTATGAGGAGGGCTTCAACCAGAGTGGCAAGATCCTGCCTCTTCAGGACGAGACTATCATCATGCCTGCTGATGGTATTATAACTATTATTAGGCTATTGAGCACACACTTTTAGTTCCCCACTTACCGTGTTCACAGATTTTCAACTGCACATGTGCATCAGCTGTGCACAAGAGAGGAAAGGAGGAGCTTAGAACAGAAAACCACAAAAAGTGAATTATTGGTGATATATGAAGGGAAAGCAGGAAGGGAATTATTTTCCTTCCTGGGAAATTAGCCTGAAACTTCTGATGTGTTTGCCATTACACTAGAGAGTGGAGCACAGTTCCTTGCTCTATATTATTTTCCTGGGGTGGGAGAGATTTCAATATGGTGCATTATTGTTGAATGATACTGTACTAGTGGATTTGGGGTGTGTTCCCCCAGAGTTCTGTGGTGAATTTCTATGGGATATGTATATTTTAATGGGTGTACTTTGGTTCTAGATATGGGAATGGAGATTGGTATTTCTGTAACAGTATGTGAGTTAGTGGAGGAAGGAAATGCAGTGAAGGCAGGAGTTCGACTGGGAGACAAGATTTGTCAGGTCAGTTCTGCATGAATAGTGGAATATACATGAGGATGCTGTAATTGAGCAATGACAAGAATCTGTAGATGTACGTATATCAGCAAGTATGGGTTACAGTACACATTGTACATGTTACTTAGGGAAATAATGTGAAGTTATTTGTTTCTGTTAATTACACCAGCTTGCAGAGTTGTCATCATAAGTGATCTGACAGCATAACAACATATATCAGTGTATATCATTTTTTGATGAAATTAAATTGGATCCTATCAACTCACCTCATTATTGCATGTTCATGGTTTGTTGTCATTAATTAACAGTGCTAATTATATCAGAACCTTAAGGGTGCTGGTATAATTACATGCTGTATTTTACGGCTGTACAGGTGAACCACATTAAAATTCCATCAGACTTTGAACCTCTGGCCTTTGCCCAGCGTCTCCTCCAACAAGCTAGCAGCACTATCACCCTCTCCATCAAACGTCAAGTACCTTCTACTCCAGCCTTCCCTTCTGGCCTTCACTGTCTCAGTCCAGTGCAGAGTTTGACTTCCGTTCTCTCTCCTATGATGCCAGATGTGGAGTCCTCCATATATGCAAATGTTCGTGGGGCAAAGAATTCTCTTGGTGGCATTGTACCAGTGCTTAGGTCTCCTAATCTCAAGTCTCTCCTTCCTCATGTAAGTGCAATCGTGTCATTTTAGCTTTTTATTCATCTAAATATTACGTTGTAGAGTTTCCTCATCTAATTCAGCTTACTACCTTGTGGTATAAATACCCATATCTGTAAGCAACCATTTATGAGTTTTAGTTTATGGTTTCACCAATTTCAGTGCCTGTTTCCATCCATTTTAGTTTAACTAACATTTTTTCTTAGAATCAGAATAAGCCTTAACTGCTCTCTGCACATATTTAGCACCAATTAAAATAATTATCTCAGTTTTAGACACACTTCTAACACCAGATGTAGCTCCAGTTTACAGCTTCATTGTCATTGTGAACACTGATATTGGCATTGTTTCAATTTCTAAAATGAAAAAAAAAAAAGTAAATAAATAAAAATAAATAAAAAATTAGCTTTTTTTGGCGCAGTTTTTACTTAAGTAGTTTAGAAAAGAGCCATCTGGTTAGTCATCTCTATTTTCTTGGACTCCATTTTCTCAGGATGTAAAGTCTCAGAATAAGCATCATTGCAACTGCTGGGATCAATACCTTCGGTGAAGACCAAGCCATTCAAACATGTGAACCTAATGTTTTTCTGGAGATTGTCAGGCCATTTGGAACACTTTATAGGGAATCCCACAATCCTGGATGTTTAGATTCTAAATGATGTTGATCCGTATGTCTAATGTTTGTTCTTTTTATTCTTGTGTAGCAATTATTCTTTGTATATATATTATACACCAGTTCTCCGGTACCAAGACAAGTTCTCTCAAGAGCAATGAAACATTGCGTGACACCACTAGCGACACTACGTCAGAGGTGAGAATAGTGATCTTTCAATTGAATGTAAAGCAGTAAAAAAAAAAAAGGTGGATGATACACTTATGATATTTGAGGGGTATATTATATTACAGTAAATATAAACATACTGTATGCATTCATCATAGGTATTCGTATTAACACAGATACTTTGTACACAGATAGGGTTTGTTTCATAAACCAGTCATTGTATCCCTCAGTACCCAGATAAGTGGAGAAAGTTAAGGTATTTAATAGCCCTGAGGTCCAATATTTGATGTTGCTTGTCAAATTTGATACGGTTCAAAACCCGAGGCTCAAAATTGGGCACACTGCATATCACTGGACTATGTGTTTTCCTGAATGAACTAATGTAAGCTCTATAGCTACCACTCTGCAGGGTAGCAGCAGAGAATGCATCGATGACATCACCAACAGCGACACTGAGTTTATTCCTCGATCCATCCCTCAAATTTCACCACCAAGCGGAATCATCGCTAGTCCAAGTGGTGAGAGATGTTGTTTCAGTTGCTATTTCCCTATATTGTTGACACTAGATAAATTCTTTTCTTTGCCCCACTTTCAGTTTTAATAAATTGTCTTAACACTTCATATACCTTTAACAACTCTCAGTTTATTTTTGGTATAAATTAACTGACAGTTTTAATAGCAATACAGTAGAACACCCTCCAAACTTAGCAATCACCATGAAATCACAAGCTCAGTAGCACTCACATCAAAGCTATGAAACTTGGTGCTAGACATGTAGGCAGGCAGGACAGAATATATTCAAGTAATCTAGCTAGTGCTCTGACAACTATTAATAACTCAATGATCTGGGAACTTTTAACCATAATAGGACTTGAATAGTATCTGGTCACTCCAACAAGCAATGAATGTCATTAGTTCACTGCAGTTCTGCTCATGTGCCACTTTTCGCCTTGTTTAGGTATGACTAACCTCAGGTCCTTCTCCCTGGCCCCCATCGAGGACTATTATGGATATCAAAGGTAATTACTACTCAAACAATCACAGATATCCAATGTACGCCTCATTTGAGTTAGCATTTTAACATCTAACAATAGCCTATGAATTCCATCAAGATAAAATGTTACATGAATATTCATGATATGGTTACATGTGGCTAAATTTAGATGATATGGTTACATGTGGCCAGATTTAGTCAAGCAGATACCATCACTGTGTACATGTCTAGGGATGACTTTGACTCTATCAACATCCCTCCTGTGCTCGACAAGATCCCAGATGGCATTAGGAAACCTTACAGTCGCCGACCAAGGCATGCCATGAAGAAGGCTAAAGGTCAAAGGAATGGCAGCAAAGCAATGAGAAGACTATCCAGATCACTTGATAACCTGGAGATTGTGAGTAGCTTCATCTCTGAAAGTTGTTGTCTTCTCTTTTTTTTTTATCCTTGCACAAGTATTTTCCCGCCATGCACTATATAATTTCAGCTATTTTACTTCCTGTCTTCCCCCACCTTCCATGTGCATGCATGTACATACTTGCAAATGTGCTGCAATGTATCTCAGATAATGCACGCCTCATACTGAGCAGGCTTTCCCAAAACCACTTCATCATTTATTACAAGATGAGTTGGTATGTGGTTTTTATTTCCCAAGTGGATATGAATGGGGAACCAAATGTTTGTGAGTGGGTACCTAGTGGATATGAACAGGGTACCAAGTGGATGTGAATGGGGTACCAAGTGGATGTGAATGGGGTGCCAATTGGATGCAAATGGGTACCAAGTGGATGTGAATGGTTACCAAGTGGATGTGAATGGGGCACCAATTTGATGAGAATAGATACTAGGTGTATGTGAATGTGGTGCAGTGCTCATGTGTTGTGGTCTCATGACTATTACTTGAGTGTGTGATGGTGACATGTTTTGAGCCACAATTGGACCATGTGCATCACTGAACTATGTGTGTGTGTGTATGATCTATTATTGTGTGCAGAAAGATATGCTGAAATCAGAGACCATGATGGCAAGCCAGGACAGTGACAGGTAAAGATTAGCACACAGCACAGCATGTGTAGATTGCTGTTTTCAGAATAATCTCTCTTTTTTTAATCGGCACTGTATAGGCAGGGGCGTAGCCAGAATTTTGAAAAAGGGGGGGGAGGGAGGGCAAATAATCATGACTGTATAACCATAATTATGTTGAAGGTTTTGCAATGAATGAGTGAATTTTAATGAAATTTTGCAGACATCCTTGTGTGACAGGATAGTAAATAACAATTTGTTTAATTTTTGTTATGCCATAATTGACTTTTGGTGGTGGTGAGAGGGGGGGAGAGGGTGGTAATTCAAATTTTCAGTAAAAAAAAATGTTTGAAAACAATGGAAAAGCATCGAAGCACATGATTCTCCAGCAGGAGGGAGGGTTGTACATAAAAAAAAAAATCTGGTTATCAGGGGAATTTGGAACATCATCTGTGCACACATTTCAGCACCAAAACATGCTTATAAATTTTTGCGAACAAAAGATGTAACTAATGTTTGTTATATGAATTCTATCCTATTTTAATGATATCATCTCACCATTTGTTTACAAGAAAGATGGTCTAAGTAAGATTGGTGGCTTGAGATTCTATCCACAGCAGTGAAGTGTCTGGGGCATTGATTACTTCACGGACACCCAATTTATTTATTTCTTGCTTGTTTGTTTTTTTTGGTATTTTTTTTAAATTTTTTTTATTTCTTTATATATTTATATATTTATTTATTTATTTTATTTACTTACTTTTTTCTTTCTTTATTTAGTTATTATTTTTTCAATTAAAAAATTTTTTTTCTATTTCCATCTTTTCTGGACATAAAGAAATTTTTAGTTTTTCATGTCCTGAAAAGATGGAAATGGTTAATGAGTTTGAGAAAGTAAACTCTCCAAGTCCAAAGATAAAATACAATAATAAAAAAAATAAAATCAATAAATAAATTTGAAAAAGATAATAAAATAAAATAAAACTTTTTGTTCTTCCAATACACAACCTCAGAAGTCCAGTTCTCTCTTTTTGTCATGGGGGGGGAGACATCTTTATAAAATTAAACAGAACAAAGAACTAAGTCATAAAAATAACGGCAACTATTAATTTAGTCTGAAGAAACATTGTCATTTTTATAGCAAATTATAGAAAAGCTGCTACTAGGGTAGAAAACTACTTCTGTAATGTTCTAGAAGTTAGAGAAATTTTATTAGCAGTGATTTTTCCAGAGGTTCTAATATTCATTAAATATAATTTTAGACTCAGACTAATTATAATTTAAAAAATTTTAATCCTGAAAAAATGGGGGGGAAGGGGGGGGGGGCATATGCTCCTTTTGTCCCCCTCTGGTTACATCACTGATTAGGAATGACATTAAAATAACCTAATAAACCATAAGCACTGAAATGTATAAATCACTTTCCCTTAATTAACTAACAATTTGGTATTCAATAATGGAGAATGGGCTACAGTGCAGTTGTGCTTGAGATGGTCTTACTATACTATTTACACTGTGACCAGACCTGCACACTCCTGATGAGTTAAAACACTAGCATGAATCTTATTCTAGTATCACGGAAGTTTTCTGGCCTTTGGCATCAGACTTCTTTATCATCCATTTATTGTGTGCAGTGCCACGATGGATAGATTATTCAGGTTCAGGTGTTGTCTGTTTCACAATCACATGATCATGCACATGTTCTTGGGATCAACCCACCTATCCAGCCACACGTGCACACACACACACACACACACACACACACACACACACACACACACACACACACACACACACACACACACACACACACACACACATGCACACATGTGAACATGCACACACTCCCTTCCCCCCCCCCCCCCCCACACACACACACAAACAGAGTTATAGTCCCACTAAACCTCGAACCCTTTAAAATGAAAAAAATGTTATTACCTGATTTTAACATTTTATATGTATGTCTAAATAGAGATGAAAGCATGAAACAAATAATTCTTCCCTTTGGGAAGCTCGGCAATGAGATATCTATAATTGGTGGGCGTGGCAATGGTCTATACATCAACTCGAGGAGGAAGAACCATCATGGTTTGACAACTGCAGATGAGATCATTCAGGTAATTTCTATTGACCATGATAGTTGGAGTTTGCATGCATCTATCGATATCATTTGACTGGCTATTGAGTGAAATGAAATGTTATATATTTTGTTTCTAATAAGAAAAAGTTGTTTTTTTTTTATCCGTGTAGACCACAAGTTTGATGATCCTTTACCAATTTAAATTTGATGCACCAAATCATTTAATTGATTTTATGTATGACAATAATGTAAATGGTAAAGGGTAGTCTATTTATATCATCTAGCTGACGATATAAATAACACCAATAATAATAACCTTGCATATGAATAAGTACATAAATTAATTAATAAATGTAGACATGGTGACATTAGCTATGCAATATTCAAATTTTAGTGTAGGATGGGGTAAGGTGATGCGAGTGTGGGTGTGGGTGTGGGTGGGTAAGATAAAGTGTACACTAGCATAAAACATTTCTACCTCCATTTCACCAGAGTTCAATAGTTGCCCATCTTCCCTTATGTAGCACCTCTGAATTCATCTTTTAGACTCCTGCAACTCACTCCCAACACCAAACTCCTCTTCCCTTCACAGGGCCAAATAAACATTTGACGATCCTTACCATTTTAGTTATGCATGGGCTAGAAAGATCGATCCTTAAAAGTTCAATATGACTGTGTTTTTTTTTCTATGCAGATACAGTTTAGTGCACTTTATTTTTACTACCTTAATGAATTTAAAAGACTTCTAGAACTTTTTAAAATTAATTAATTTTTTTAATTTATTTAAAGAATACGGCCAAGCCATAATGCATATTTGCAGCTAAGGAAGTAACTTTTTGTACTCATATATTGTCAAGTTTTACTGCATTGCATTGTGAGCACACTTAGCTAATCAGCACTGCAATATATAGCCAACAAGTTGATGCAATGCTACAGCCAGCTTGTTGTTACAACATTTTTTCCAGCTAGCTAATTAACATCAACTGAATGGGAGTTTGCCAATACCAATAAGTTCCCTATCCACATCCTGTGAGCCATTATTGGTACAGCATTGACTCCCTGGCTCTACCCCCTAGAGATATGGTATGGGATTAATGTATGAGGGCTCCCTACAGCTTCACCACACCAATCATTGGACCATCATTGTCATTGGTTCGCACTAATTTTTAATTTTTATGTAGTCAGTTATCTTTCTTACTTCTTTTTTTTAATCATGATCACATTGTATAGCATTTCCAATTATTGTAGCTAGCTATTGTAATTAATATTTCTGTTATTATTGTTGTGATAGCTCTGTGGTAAATCTACTTTGAAGATGACATTTGCTGAAGTAACAGAAATAATGACCAAATACAAGAACACATCGCTGGTGCTCACGGTCAGACCCAATAAAGAAGGTACGGCATGGCATGTACATGCACACATCACCACATGTCATCTATGAAAGGTGTTGATCAGTGTGTTGATGCAACACATGTCGGTACTTATCCTTTGTTGGCACTGTGTGTGCCATATATGCTCAAGGGCAAACACAATCAATCGTATTCCCTTGCCTTTCATTATCTTGATAACTGGCATATGCTCTGTTTGAGTGGTGTTGAGCTAGATGCATTCATCATTCACCCACTTTCACATCTCACTTGCCTTATTGGTTTTATCCTGCATTTCGTGTATGTTTCAGGCTACATGAAGCTCAATATGATGTCAAGGGACAATTTCTATGTGCGTGCAAAGGTTTCTCACAAGAGTCAAGCTAGACAAGAACTCAGTTTTGACTTGGGGGATATATTTCATGTGACGGATACCGAACCTGGTAAGACGCACATACTTCTTCATTTTTTCCCATTACCTATCAAGGAACACTTTTTATAGATCATCAAGGTTAGCATTCATCTCTATACCCAAAATAGGGCTTGATATTGAGCATAAAAAATTCAGAATTACAGTAAACACAGCATCAGGCTGCTCAACCATCACATTCACTGTACGAGGAATGTTAACATATAACAGTACATTATGATGTGATACCGCCCACAGGCACAGGTGTGGAGGGCATCAGCCTCTTCCTCACTCAACCCACCTCAGACAGTCATCACACACACGCACATGCACACACACACACACACACACACACACACACACACACACACACACACACACACACACACACACACACACACACACACACACACACACACACACATACACGACTGACCTACAAGGTTTTCTATTGCCAATGTTCTGCTCAAACGTGCGTCAATTGATGTATTCATTTCATTTCCATTTTTCTGTGCCTATCTGATCCCAATATTATTTGAGGAATAAAGTTTAAGCATAAACTGATAGAAAAACTTGTGCTTGTAAATTTGCAATGGGAGGGTAAATTCATTTCTTACATGAATAAAGCTCTTCTACAGCAATAGAGAATGAGCAGATATTTGAAATGACCAAACACAGACTAAACGTATCTGATATAAGTGAGTCATATTTATTTCCCATTCCAGGACTGAATGTATCTGATATAATATAATCCTATTAAGTTCCCATTCCAGGACCAAATGTATCTGATACAATATAATAGTCATTTATTTCCCATTCCAGGACCAAATGTATCTGATACAATATAAATCATTTATTTCCCATTCCAGGACCAAATATATCTGATATAATATAATATCATATTTATTTCCCATTACAGGACCAAATGATTCTGATACAATATAATAATCATATTTATTTCCTATTCCAGCAGATCAACCAGGCATGTGGCAAGTGGAGAAGCTGAATCTTCGTGGCCGCACAATAAGCACTGGCTACATCCCCATCTCTATAGAGTGAGTCTGCACGTGTGCACGTCAGATTCACCTGCAGGGTTTCTCTTTGTAAATTGTTGGCATGGCTGTATATGTCTCACAGATCAATGTGGTCCATCAGTTAGTGTTTAGCTGAAGATAGCTCTGTACCATTAGGACTAACACATGTGGTGAGCTTAGGTCAGAATGAATTAGTTAAAACAGCCAGCAACTAACATGTATTAATCAAAGGTTAATTTCTATTTGGCAAGTAGTCAAGGGTTAATATTTCTGATTGACATTGGATCAGAGTTAAACTTAATAGTCATTGATATTGTATCAAGGATTAATTTTATTCAAGCAATAACAACAATGGTGATTTACTGATTGTCAATAGAGCAAGGTGTAATTACTTTGGTTTATGAAACATTGCTACAATTATGGTCTCGTAATTCCATTAAACATCAAGCGTCACACTGTATGGAGTACAACATTGTTCTAGTTGAAAAGATAGCTTTCCAGGTGAGCTTTCTCTGTCGACATATTGGTGGTGGTGTAGCTGTGTACTGGAAACTCATGATTGTTTCCAAGATTGTAAAACACTAAAACATGTTTAGACTGTTCTGCCTCATTCCTAGTTTACAGGAAAAAAAAAGAAAAAAAAGAAGAGGAAATTACTCTAGGACAGATTTCCAGGTACATGTAGTAGGTTCATATATTTGTTGTTCCTGTGCCAACTGCGGGCAACTCTTATCATTACTAAGTCATGAACCTACTGTTTCTCTGGCAACACAGCCAAGGATTCTAATAATCAAAGAGTTCAGACGAAGAGGATTTTAAAATATTGTTCAAATGATAAGGGGGTGTGTTCAGATATCTAAATTTTATTTTTATATCAGTATGAGCTCCTGAAACCACCACCCACCCACCCACCCACCCACCCCCCACCATTCTCCTCTTAAGCTTCCTCTTCACTTAATGTTTTATTTTCCCTTCCATACCACCTCAAATTATTATAAAATATTTATGGAGTAAGACATCATTTTTCAGTTCATTGGATAAAAAAATTATTTAAAATCTTCAAATATTTGTTTATCTGGTGGGTTTTATTGTGTGATCAAGAGCAATTGTAAATTGGATGATAAACAATGATGTAACTGTATATAATCAATACACACATTTGTTGCCTCTCTCACTGTGTAGATGGACACACATGGCAGAGCCATTGAACTCCCAGTCTCTTCCACACTTGATAAAGAACAACTTTGGTATGTTAATGGGTGTCATTAGGAGTTACCCTGTGTAGTGTATAAGCATGTATTGGAATGATTTAGACCAGCTGTAGTAGCTGAGTGACCATGGCAAGCTTCAATCTGGTAAAAAATCTGTAAATACAGATGCACCTGTAAATCAAGAAACACTGCATTCTCTGATCATTAGAGTGTGTCTGTCATGAGATAAGGGAAGTGAATAATTGACTGCATGACAAGTTCCTAATTGAGTAATTAAATTACTCAGGATATTGTCATGCCGTCAACTATTTGTTTTCCTTTAAAGTAAGTGTTTCTTTATAATTAAATTACAAGACAATAGTGAATACTGTTGATGATGACTCAGGTTGAATTAGTACTGTAATCACTGACCAGGTCACAGGTCAATTCCTTGGGTCATTGTGATGGGGGGAAATTTTCGATGTAAAAAGGGCAAACGTCTGCTGCTGCTTTTCTTGTGAATGATTTAGTCTAAATGCTGGACTGAAATGTATATGCTAGATCAATATTTACTATATCTTCTTAACTAGTACCCAAAAAGTGCTCCCTTTTCAGGTGTATTCAGCAAGTGCCCCCCCCCCCCCCCCCCCCCCCTTTCTCCCAAAATAAAAAATAAACAAGCAAATTTCAGAAAGCATAAAATCAGGCAAGAAATCCACAGCTACTAACCAGATAGCCAACTTTTCTTGTATAGCTGAGTCAGAAATTACTCGTGGGGTGAGGTCATAGAACATATCATTTTCAAGGGGAGGAAACCTCAGCAAACACTCTAAAGCACAAGAGTTGCTTGCAGTGGATGATTTCAACAAAAAATTTATATGGAATTCTATGCTAAACTTTCGAAAACTTAATTGTTTAGCAAAATATATGGAGCTAGGGGCTAGCTCACCCAGGGCTCACTGAAATTTGTTCAAAGCTACCCCTCTGGACTTTGTGGATCCACCACTGTAATTATTCCACAGTAATTATTCAACAGTAACTATTTTAAAGTAATTATTCCACAGTAATTATTCCATGGTAATTATTTCATGATGGTGAAATAGTTGTCTTTATAGTTCCTCCATTACTCTTCTTGGTGGTAAATCATGAAGAAAAAATTTTTTTCGCTTTTCTATTCACCATTTTAAAAACAGGGCGTTTGGTGTCAACCCTTTACCATGAACACACAGATGAATGTAAAAATACAATCGTAAAAATAATGATCGGGTATTTTAAACCTGAGTCAATAAAGGAACACTTTTATTATGTGTTAATGGTTTTGGTGCATATCATTTAGGAATCCAAATGTTACATCCTTGGCCCATTTCTCTGCCACAATGTCTTTAGCTAATATTTAAAATATGAGGACACATTTACACTAACTGATGTTGTTTTTAACTGAATTTTACAGCCATTATTTTAATGTTGCAGCTCATCCTCGTATTCCACACAAGATGGACACAACTTTGGTGCCTAAAAAGAATAGAAATGTGTCCACACAGGCCATATTCAAGTTATACCAACCTGTCAAGGAATTGACAGGTCTGCTTCATGTGACGATGCTAACAGTGATCTGTGCCCTCTTGTTTTTCTATGCCATAAGTCACTGTTGATACTGATTTGTGTTTCTCTTGTACAGTGTCAGAAGCAAGGCCAGTGGTTCTATTTGGAGTGTGTGAGGTGGAGTTTAGCAAGTGTCTGGTGTCACACAACTTCCCAAACAACATCACATTTGCCACACCTATCAGAGGTAGTGCATATGTGTATGGCCAGTAGCCAGGATTGTTGAAATAAGGATGATGTTGTCATCTGGCACATGAGCACATCCACTTACACTTTTTTGCCACATGCTTTTCTTTAGCCTGTCACACTGACCTGGGCATGTCCAATCTGATCACAACCACACGACAAACCACAAACTTGATCAGACATGTTTTGTGTCATCAGTAGTTAATACATTTGCAGTGTGTAAAATGGGTCAGAAGTTGAGCTTAAGCAGGTTGAATTTGATTGTTTAAAGGAGAGACAGACTTAAAAATTTTTCTAAAAGAGAAATTATGTAGCAGAGCAGAGTTGCTCAGCTTTGAACTAGGCATGTACAGCAATCCCAAGTGACTTCTGACTTTAAATTTTAAGTTCATGTATTTTTTTTTTTTAATTGTTCATTCGATATTTGTTGTGGTTTGTTTTGTTGTTGTTTTTGCAACTAATTTTTTTTTTTTTTTTTTTTTTTTTTTTTTTTTTTTTTTTTTTTTAAGTTTGAGTGATTATTATGGAAGTTGTCAATTCATTTGAGGTGCTACAACATATTAACACTGAAACGCACTCAAACTAGTTGGTGTACATGCTGCATTAATATAAGGGCACAGATTACATAACTGGTAACATATACATTATCATGTTGTAAATAACATTCGATCACTACATGTACATATATCACACTTGAGACGATTTATATAGTCAATTTGTAATGTGTGCTTCATCAAGAATTTCCACCTGCCTCCTCACATGAGTTCCCTCCCTCATAGGATGTGGGTGTGCCTCGGTTGATACTGAATAATAAAAATATCTAGCATCTATTATTATATTGGCTCATATATCACCTTCATTTTTAATAGAAGTGCATTATTAGTAAAATAATCTATCTCTTTACCAGGCATCAACTGTGGAAATTCTCTCATTTACAAGAAATTTAGAACCAAGGAAACAAAAGATAGAGTTAACTGCCATGGAAGGCGTTTTTCTATTTGTGGGAATTATTTATTGTGTATGTAAAGCTAACGAGTAAATTCAAAACATGATTGAGTTTAATTTATTGACAGAACCTAGTAGCGTTCATTTTTCACTTGTACGTGTACAGGTCATCCAGTCCTTATGGTACCACTTGCATTTTTGCAGTTCCCAAAGAGAAGATGGCGGCTTGTTTGACAGAGAAAAAAATAATAGAAACAGTGCACACAAACAATGAGGGTGTGCTGCAGTCCACCATTGATGATGTGTTGGAAGTGACACGCTCAGTAAGACTTTGTGTGTGTGTGTGTGTGTGTGTGTGTGTGTGTGTGTGTGTGTGTGTGTGTGTGTGTGTGTGTGTGTGTGTGTGTGTGTGTGTGTGTGTGTGTTCATTTAAAAAGGGGAAGACTTACATTGTTACTTAAAGTGACCTAAGCAACTGTAGATCTGATTCAGTATGTACTATATTTAATATGCACTAGAGAATGTATTGCAGTGTGTAATTGTGATATCATAGCCTAATATTACTACTGGCAACAGGATTTCACAGCCAAGCAACATAATCACTAACAAATAATAGTTTAAGTTAAACCAGTGGCATCAAAGGTCAGCTTATTTCATGGGGAAGTTTTAAAAATTAAATCCTACAGTAAAGGAGCTCTGTATAGTATAGTGATGGCAACTCAGTCAGGGAAAAGTTGTCATAAAGGTTGGACAGACATTAAGTACAGAATGGGTGCTTTCAGTTTCATATAAATGTCACTTGTGTTGGAGATATTATTTAATGTATGTATAAGATCATCCCTTGCCATTAATTTCCCCCCCCCCCCCTCCCCCCCAGGGTCATCATTGTGTGCTAAGTTTGTCGCCCAGTGACCTGCTCAAGTCTTGTATCAGTGCTCTTCACCCAATCATCATTGCTCTGCACCCACACAGCAAGACTATGAAAGTGAAGCAGGTTGGTGGCAGACTTCCTGGTGGATTTGTGCATGAAGTTCTTGGGCCTGCATCAGTTCAACAGATCAAGGAAAGGATCAGGAAGATTCTACCATACATGACAGGTGAGATTCATTTAGAATGAAATATTTAGTTGTGAGAAATGCATACTTCCTGCTGATAGCTAATATTTGTTATTACAGTAAAATGAAATGTTGGTTGTATTTTCTTCTTTTCTCAATAGGGGACTTGCATGATTACATCAGGTACTACCTACCACACCTACTTATGGTATCAGTGAACCACCCGCACCATAGAAAATGCATTGGGACTCATGACTACCAATGATGTTTTTGAGAACTGCAACTGGAATATAGCTCCTGCTTTTACCATACTATAAGAACAGAAACTTTATAAAATTTTCATCATGCTGATACCAAATTCTAGAACATTCCTAGCTATGGTTGTGGAAAAAATGGTGTATGAAGGTTAGTTAGAACTGGCCACCAAGTTTGCTGCTAGTTCTCAGAACTCAAAGGTAGGCGGCAGTGGCGGTCAGCGTCAGATGGTTGCTAAGGTTAATATTGGCCAAGAAGAAGCTGCAATACTTTTCCAGAACCCTGTCAGGCAGCACCTGTGACAATCCAAAAGTTCTTGGAAATGAGGTGCTGCCTAACTAAGTGTTTAGAGGAAAAATTAGGAGCTATTTTTGCTGTAACACTGTCTGACAACTGTGTGACACTCACCGCTACTGCTGCCAACCAATGAATTCCTACAAGTAGCTGGGCAGGCTCCTGGCAATATTGGGATTAATCTTTCTTCACTTTCACGCTGGGATTTATCTATGACCACACCTCTGAATATTTTGGAATATGCTATGAGCATGCTGGTAATTTCATAAAGTTTCTATTCCTGCAGTATGGTGAAAGCAGGAGCTATTATGCAATTGCAATTCTCGAAAATATCATTCCAGGTAGTGAATGCTAATGCATTTTCTATGGTGCTGGAGGGTCACTGATACCATAAGTAGGCGTGACAGGTTGTGTGTGATGTAATCATGCAAGTACCCTATTGCAATATCGTAACCAATTCAACGTGGCTTTTGTTTTTGCTTGTTCACCAGCCATTTCATTTTTTAAAATATTACATACATGAAATTAGTTGGTCTTTTGATTAAATGATTATGTTATTTATACTTTAATAAACTGATAAATATATATACATCTACATATCGTTTCAGGTGAAATTGAATTGACTTCTCCACTAAATGTTGAAGAAGTGCTAGGTAAAATATCTGACCTAGTTGCCGTGCAACAGGAAAACATGCTCTGGGAGTCAGATTGACCTTGACATTGGCAAAGGAAGATGCTAAGAATGTCATTAGATAAGGAATGATATTATTGTTCGCACACCTATTTGAAACATTATGTCACAGTCATTGTACTAACTTTAATTTTTTAAATTTTCTGTTTTGATGTAGTGTATATCGTACATGTTTTAAGAGTTTGGCAATGGCTCCTCAAACTGGATGGAGTAGGTAGGAGGGCAGGTGGGTTGGGGTTTATGGAATCTGGATCCACGAATGGGGGGAGTGGTCTAGACTATGGATTAGAAAGGGAGGACGAGTTCTTGAAACAACAAATTCGAGAAAGGAATGGTGGCCTGAAGCAATTTCATTTCACCACCATATAGAAATGTACTGGACACACAGTATGTCTTTCCATTAAACTTATAACATTTGTACATGCTAACATGTACAAAGTATATGTGGATATAAACATGCCTCATTTTGTGTGATAAAACAGACCAATTAAATCAATTTGGCAAACTAAATGCACACTCTCTGATGGTTGTCATCATAAATGATTTCCCCAATAAATACAAGGGCTCCTATTAGCATAGAATCTTACCACCACCACCACCACCACGAATAGAACATATACAATTTTGCTATATTCCGGACGATTTTACTTTCCTCTCTTTTTTATTAAAAAAAAAAAAAAAAAAAAAAAAAAAAAGATTATATATTTTAAAATTGAAATTAAATTAGAAGCTATGCACTTACTCTCTGTACCCATTAATGCATCAATATAGTGGGACTTTTGAGCTACCTAGTTCTCTCAAAATTTGGTCAAGTGTTTCTCATAATGTAGTAGTGGCAATGAGCAACAACAAGAAGAAAACAAGAATAACAACAGAAGCAGTGGTGTTGGTGATTATAATAATTGTTAGACATGATTTAGTGTGTCAGCATATCTTGTAGCTTTGATCTTGATTAACCTGATTAGTCTGCTCAACTTTAATCCTTAGGAATTTAGTGAAATTACGCAAGAGTGATCTTCAGACTTAATGCCAGGTGCTTTCATCAATGCCTAAATGTTTGAAATCATCAACAATATCTTCAGGGAAAAGATTGTAATAAAATTGAAACTCTTCATAGAAGTCCCAAAATAGAGCCTTTTTGACTTCATCACTGACAGCAGCATAGTATGACACAACAAAATTATCTGTTCTGTTTTCTGAATCATAAAGATAATAGTCGAAATTCAGGAAGTACTTTAACGGGACTCCCAATTTGTGAGTTATGAGAGACATATCCATTGACAAGTCTTTGAAGTTTCCGTAATAGTTGTACCCCACTCTGCACGGTTGCAGCAAATGAACCATCGGAGCAAAGTGTTCATTCAGCTCACGATTTGGTGTATCTATGATCCAGCGCAAATAGGATTCAAAATCTGGTTTGGTTAAATTGTACTTTCTAATGATGGACAGGGACCACTCCTTCTCATGCGGCTTAAGTTCCAGTCCGATGATCTTGTCTCTGTACGCACTCACCAGGCGTTGTAGAGGGTTTCTGAGGATCGCTATTTTCCAGTAGGTTCTCAACCGTTTGCGACGCAATGTGTCGTTTAAGTCCGTGCGTAAAAATGTGGAATTATCAATACCTATAGTTCATACGAAAACCAATTAGACACAGCATGCATTATCAATTTATCATTCAAAAATAGTGATAGATGAAAGACCATGGTGCAACAGAAAAGGATACCTAATGCCACCCTAACCCAGGAAGGGACGTGCATTGAGGGAAACATTTGGTAGAAGCTGACAACTGCTCTGTGCTCTGCCAGTTACTGCACTCCAAACACACACACACACACATCCACAGGAAATTGTTTCGACTGTCAGAACTAATCGGACAAATTTGGCATGTGGTCTCCATGTGACCGGGAGAGAATTATTACCTTCTTGAATGTGTGGTTTGGCCAGGCTGAAATTGGCATGTTAACTTGGTATGCATATATAACTTCACTCTGGGAGTAAAATGGGCTGGGTCCTCTTCCTTTCCCTGTGTAAGGATAAAACTGCCAAAAAATGGTATTACAGCAAAAAACGCTTGAACCTAGGAAGTTAAACTCATGAACCCATATATATAGGAATCAATATAATCTGGGGAGTGTTTAAGTACATGTATATGACCACATCCATTTCTGTTCTCATGTTAGGTCCAAAAATGGTACTTTTGCCAGACAAACCCTTGGAGCGACAGACTTAAAAAGATGGTATGCGTACACAAATTGACTTTGGGAGTAATATGGGTGGGATCCTTTCTAATTACACCTCCTCCAATTGGTGTGTAAGAGAAAAAGTGCTTAAAAAAATAATAAATAAATTAAAAAAAAAAAGAACTTCCAAATAATGCTTGGACCTAAGGTGCTAGATCCACGAACACACTTTAATATATATTCTGGTTCGTAAGTATGTATGTATGTTTGTATATATGTGTGTCTAGGCATCACAGCCAAACACGTAACCAAAAAGGCAGAAATTTGGCATGTGCTGTCCAAGAACCCAGATGAGCATTATTAGCACATGATGGCATGGTAATGGGTGTAGTTTGTCCATAGCCACACCCACAAGGAAGTTATTTTGGCTGAAAATGTTAATTTGAGACAAATCAGGCAAAAATTTGGTGCATGGTCTCCAAGTACCTGGGAAAGCACTATTAACCACATATGGGTGTGTTGTCCATAGCCACACACACTGGAAGTTGTTTTGGCTATTAAAAGCAAATCAAATGACCAACCTGAGTGAAATTTGTAATGAGGTTTCCAAGCCACTGGGTGTGGTCTGGTCATTACCACACCCATAGGATATCATTATGCCTGCCAAAACTCATTTATGGACTAATCAGGCTAAAATTGGGCATATGGAGTCCGAAGTAATCGGGTGAGCATTATTAACCACATGTGGGTGTGGCAATGTGTGCGGTTTGGTTTAGACACACCCACAGGAAGTTGTTTTGGCAGCCAAAAGCGAATTAAAAGACCAACCAGGCCGATTTGAGTGGCTTCTATAATGTTTCTTGTTGACATTAGTCAGGCAACGCCGGGTATATGCTGCTACTATCACATATATATATATAGCTATCTATATACATACATATATATATATATATTTAAAACTTTTTGTCATTCTAATGGTGGGTATAAAAACCATCATAACTTGATATAATGAAACATCTCAGGGCTATCTAATTGAAAATATTAACAGTACATAGATGTAGAAATATTCACCACTTATAGCCAATTTGAGCCATCACTCTAGAACTCGTTAATTGAAGGTTGGCACCATTGACATCTCTAATATCTGCTTCAATAGAAGTCTACTCCAATATTGGGGCGTATCTTGACAGGACCGACAACCTTTAGTGGTTAAATGCCACATAGACCTCAATCAGTGACTATTGGTCACCTGTGATTTCAATTATATCAGTCTGAGTAACATCAGTTCACTTTGAGCAATGCAGTTAAGGTCTCCTTCCAGCTAGAGTCAGATAATAAGCGAAGAAATTAAGTAAAAGTGAATGTCACACCAGAGATTGAGCTCCATCCTTGTCAAGCTATGCACGTCCATCAAGAAAACTAAGTGTCAGGGTCAGACCCAAAAGTAATCTAACTTGAATTAGACAGTCTCTGCTTCTCCCAATTGTAATTCCACATTGGATGGTGTAGGATGGATATGTTTTAGTGGATGACTTAAGGTCCAATGTAGTGAGGAAATGTATAGACTGGCAAACCTTATCCTCAGTTAGGCATCCAAGATGCCAAAGTCAGCCTATCTGTTCATGATTTCATCATATGTACAATTAGGACATATACAAATAGTTGCAAATGACACATTTTAGAGACCTTGTCTGAAAATGTTCAGTAATTACAATAATAATGAAAGCCTCACATGTCTTGAGGTCCTCCATGGGGAGCTTCTCCTGGTGGATAGACTCAACAGGGAAGATGCCAGTAAGAACACACATGAATCGACGAATATGTGAGCTTGCCACCTGTAAAAATCAAATATATCACACAGTAACTTATTGTGACAAATTTCAAATATTTTGAAGAAACCTGACTAAACTATTATCAGTGTTACTTCGGGTGGTGGATACTAAATTATCCTTTTTTTAAA
The DNA here is from genome assembly GCA_963969325.1 of Lycopodina hypogea. Classification (NCBI taxonomy): domain Eukaryota; kingdom Metazoa; phylum Porifera; class Demospongiae; order Poecilosclerida; family Cladorhizidae; genus Lycopodina; species Lycopodina hypogea. The sequence goes on along the minus strand of OZ017779.1, from coordinate 8,325,705 downwards.
AATCATATATGATAGACCATGTCATAAGTGTAGCTAAAAAATTCAGGGGAACAAAATCTATGTACATATATGAACAACCAACTAAGGATATGACAACAGTGATGGTAAACTGTGTTTTTTCCCCCAACTATGTTGAACTAACCCCCCCCTCCCCCCCCCCCCCTCGCCCACCCCCAAAATTCACTTCCTTGAGAGCTACCAGTGTGATCAGCAAGAATTCAATGCATCCTTTCAGATACATACATACACAAAATGGATGCATATATATATATACACACACACACACATATACAAACACTTTTCTTGTGAGTTAAGATAGTAGAGAGGTTGTGTTTTCCAAGGCATACCCGGGCTTGTTCACATCATATGTTGAATGTGCCCTTGATTCCCAAATTAAATAAAGTTAAAAAAAATTTTTTTTAAAAATAATAAAAAAACGAAGTTAAGAGAGAACTGTGTCTCAACGTTGCATTCACAAAAAATTTTTTGAACTTGTACAAGACAGTTGAGGAATGAACACAAGCTAGACAGAGATCAGTATACCTATATAATATATTAATATATATATACCGACAACCAACTAAGGATATGACAACAGTGATGGTAAACTGTGTTTTTTTTTTGGCCCAGAGGGTTAAAATTATTTGAATAAATTTTTATAGTAATGGCAGGTATACCTTAGGAAGGTAAGCAAAAAGTAGCTTATCCTTATCGTCCACAAGAAGATGTCTGAATATGCTCCGTCTATCTCTCCAGTGGTGAGGAAATGTGTTCTTCAAGTGAGTAAGGTTCTTCCTTGCACAAAACTGATTGGTTAATTCAGTTTGAACCTGTGAATATTCAAAACTTGGGTAAGTTACAATATTACTCTTACCTTAACTGTCAGTTTAACACTAATATTGTTCCCTTAAGGTGACATTTTGGTTAAAAGTATACCAGTTTTTTTTTTTTAAATCACAACAAAAAATCACTAGAGCAATTATTCAGGGTTGAATAAAAACCAACAGTAAAAAATAGAAGCCATCTAAGGATAGAATCCCAAAAATCATATGGTACACTCAACCTTTATCGGTGAGTGTTTTTCATAGTGTGGTTTGTAGGTAAGTGTACCACTTAAACAATTATAATAACTAGTTAGGAATGTGTAAGTGAATAACAATTACAATTACTGTTGTTTGTACTTCAATTAAGTAACTGAATTGGAATTAGAGAGTGGACAGATAGTAAACAGAAAAGTGCACACACAAGGTGGGAAACAAAAGAAGCTTTTGCAATGCAGCTTGTAAATATAATGCACACCTCATTCTAATTTTTCACCTCAATGTTTAATCAGAGAATTAAAATTTATGCTCGAAATATGAACATTGACTAGCTCATGCCATACACAGCACAAGAGAGAGCTTGTGGTTTTATATAAAAGTAAGGATGTTAGAATCCTTTTTAAAAAAATGAATATCCTCCTTTATCAATGAAGATGGAATAACCACACACCCACATTTATTCAAATAAGAACTGTTTCAAAATGTTGGAATAGTTTTCTTTGGGAGAACTGCATAATATAGTCAAGTTTTGTGTTGCCCATTGTTAGGTAGGGACAGTATGACATCATGTGGTCAAAACAAAGTTACTTAGCAGTTCTTATTCACGAGATCAGTATAATATAGTGGGGAGGGGGAGGGGGAGGGGACCAGGAATTTTGTCACAATAACTTTAAAAAAAGCAAAAAAAAGAAAACAAAACAAAAATACTTCCTTCGACAAGAAATAAATAGTAATTGTGTGTTTGACGAGCCCTGAAATCAGGCATGATATTAAGAGAGTATTTGTATGACCCCAGAGGAGTTGTTATTGCGAGTTGGTAAGTGTAATAATTTTGATGAATTTGGTTGACCCACTTCATATACACTACTTAATTAATTAACTCACTACAGACTTCATTTTCAGACTTCTCATCGGCTTGTTCAAGTCAAAAGAAACGCTCTGAAAAAAATAGCAAGGATATCATCAGTCAAATACCATTACCATTACCATTACCACCAACATGAATGAATGGGTACAAACTATATACAGTAAAACATCAAAGCATACAATTAGAATTGTTCTCATAAGAACATACACAGCCATCAATTAGGAAGCAATAGCTCATGCCTAGCTAGAGAACCTAACCTGGTTCCTCTTTATTAATTAACAAAACTGGCGTGGAACTTCTCAGCTTTATTTTAATGGTTTCAATAGTATAATCCAAGCTAGCTAAGGCCAATGAAGATTTTCTGTGCATATCCTAACTGTACCGTAAGTCAGTATTTTCTGTTTTATTGTTTATGTTGTGTAGGATTTGTGCCAGAGATAGGGATAGGGCAGCAATATCACATGTATGTATTGCATATGTGTCATTCCTAGCTATGGCCTTGGTCCAAGGACTTGGATCAAAGCTAAGGTTAATTTATGCTAGGGTTATGGGCTAGGAATGAAACTAAGGATGTGCACAAAAAAAAACAATATAACAAGTGACAACAAAAAAAATTACAGGTACTACAGCCACAAACATATTTAAAAATTATGTCTTGTCATGATCTTCACATTATGGTTTATCTCCTATTCAAAGCTGAGTGGTTAATCAAGCATCATTCATGGTTGCTTCAAAATAGTGTTTGCTGCAAAGCTTATGTATTGTTTATTGCCATCAATATTAAGGGGCCTTTGTAGCCTAGACTTGTCAGGTATGGACAAGTTGTCCTTAGTTTCTTAGCTGAGAAGATTGTTAACACCATCGTAATACATTGACAAGAATGGTTGCTTTCAGGTTTGTGATCTGCTGTTCCAACACAAATGTGGCTTGCATGGTCAGCATACAACATGAAGAGTGAAGAGCAAATTGCTCAAACTGTTGGTGAAATCACTGTTGAGTGTGTTTGCTTTATCCATTGCAAGGTATTTCCCCCTTTTTCCCTGGTCACATAAGATAATTTTACGGTACAGAATTCGATAGTTAAGATAATTCTATGTAACTAGCCCAGTTAAGGGCAAGAGAGATAGATGCTGTGCACACATCTAAACAAAAGAATCTCTAAATATTGTTTTATTGAGCTGGATCTGTAGTGATAAAATTTACTGATGCTGATTAACAAATCAGAGAAGAGTTCCGTGATTATTTAGTGTAGAATGTAATACAGGCTTCCAATTTTACTCTCTCTTTTCTTAGCTTCATAGGTTTTTCATTCTGCAGAGGCCAAGATTATGATGGTGTTGCCACTACGTCTTGCAGCGATGTGGGTGTTCAAGCAGGGATGCATTAAGTATGCTCCTTAGCCTTATTACTCGCTACCAGATCACCAGTTATATCTTTGTATGCATGTCCAATTTCTAATATTGGAAATACCAACCAGTGTAATTTCTGAAATTACTTATTTCAAGCATTCCCCAAAGAATCAGCATTTAAAAAAAAATAATACTATTTTACTGGATCACAAAAAATAACCTTTTTTTTCCTTCAGGCAGTCAACATGTTTTTCATATTGCTGGAAAGTTTGGCTGGTTTAAGTGCCAGTTGTTTTAAATGTTTAACTACAACTAAAAAAATGTTAAACCAGTTAATTGCTTAAGGGGTTTGTGATTCCAAGTACTTGTGTATCAAAGCACTATGCTTTAAATGCAAGTTAATTAAGTTTCTTGTACTTACTGAAACTTTTTTTAAATTTTCCATTGTAACTCAGGGGAAAAAATTGGAAAATTGTATTGCATAGAGCACGCTATTTGAACTATTTTAATAGTGGATATTTTTAGATGCTGAAGAACAACAAGATGTCTTTTATTTGCTATAAAAAATATAATCTTAAAAATAAAAAAAGAAGGAAAGAAGTTAGTCCTATCTAGTTGAGTTCAGTCCTATCTAGGTCTGCTCCTTCAACTTACTATGCAACTTAATAAAATTACTCTCCAGGCTCCTTTGCCTGCAGGCAAGGAGAGATTTATCTGTAAGATTTAATATCTATGTTTCTCTGTATGCATTCTCTCAAACTGTAAATGGCCTAAAATAAAGACATCCAAACTTTAATATACAACTATATACAATGTGGCTTTATTGGAGCATTCCACTCAAGAAATGCTTTTTTTCCTCGCTTTTTCTTCTTGAGTTCTTGATGTGTTTTTCAACCACAGAAGTGAATGTGATACTGTCCTTTGGATTTCTTCCAAAACTTACCTATCCACATGAAGAAAAAAAAATGAGAAAAAAAAAACATACATGATCACTCATAAGGATCTTCACTTAGATAATGAACTATGAACCCTCAAACAAAAATCACTGTTTTTGGTTGTTATTCTTTCTTATTGTTCTTTCTACTAGCAGTTTGTGCTGGCCAGAAGTAAAAAAATTTAGATCCAATCTTTGGCAGTTATCTGACAGTTTCTTAATTCCAACTGACATTTCTTCATTTCATTTGCCAGGAATAGTATTGTGTAAAAGAGCCAAGGATAAAATATGATGTCGAATATGAGATACTAGCAGGATATATCCGACATTGCCTGGAATATAATGACACACCTACTGGAAAAGGTGTGGCCAAGTGTGATCCAGCTCATGTCCAAGGGTTTGTCCTAAGTACCATTTAATAGTATTTTTTAGCCTGACAAACCCAAGGGAAGAAGTGTGGCCAGGTGGGACCCAGCCAAAGCCGCTTAGAGTAAAGATAGGTGTGCATGTCAATTTTAGGTCTCTATGTTAAAGGGTCGTCTTTTGGGGGGGGGGGGGGGGGGGGAATTTTTTTGGCTTCATATGCCCACAGGAAGGTGTGGCCATGTGTCTAAGTTTTTTTGTGCTAATAACCATCATCAGTGTAAGATATGCCTTGCCTAGCCCTAGCCCATTTGCTCTATGAGTTAGAATCTGCTTCACCTCCATGCCTTCCTTATTAGCAAGCCTTAAATGTGCTAAAACTCCATGTGGAAATAACGAGAGTTGCCAGATCTTACCTTTTAGTAGTTACTTCCACTTACAGTTCTGTGTTTGATAATGCTGGAAAAAAATTTGGATGATGACACTTTTTTGATATGTGAATGGATGTCATCTCTAAAATTAATATATATAAAACAAACATGCATTGGTTGACCATTCCAGCCCCTTTGGTACCTTGTTTCCATGTTTCGGTAGAGCTACAGCACAATGTGAAATAAAATATACTATTATATGCAATGCATTAAATAAAAATTTGTAATACTATGAAGGCTGAAAGCTTTCTTAATTGATTACCACTTTTCTTGGGAAGTAGAAGGGTTAAAAGGTGCACCAGCATGGTTAAGTTATATAATACAGGCTTGCAGTCATAACAATGAACTTGATTGAGAAATGTTTGATACTGTTGACACACATGCACTTACAAGAATCATACCTAAAATTGAATCTCTTACAGCAACTAGACAGTTTCTACACCTCCGAGTCACAATAATATAATTATAGACGTAACACATTTGCAGTTTCTGTATGTTAATATGCACAAGATGAACTCATCACTACGCCTTTCCCAATTATTCTAATTTTTGGACCAATTATGCTATTTTTTATGCTGCATATTTGATCAGTTATGCTACTAAAAGGTACCAATTATGTTTCTAAAAGTACCAACTATACCTCAAATAATTATTCCCATGTATTGGTCATCAATTTCATAATTTATTTTAAACCAAAGGCAAATACATAAAATGCCCCCACCACCTCCTCTCACAAAAGGAAAAATACAATAGTAATCAAAAGTATTGTATTGCAACATAATTGAGATTTCTATGTAATCTTCCAAAGAACAACTTCGTCTTCATTGAAGGAATTGTTGAGCAACTTTTAGCTGCAGCTGATGATGGATGTACTCAAATTACTTGTTTGCCAGCACTGGACCACCTTGGTAGTTCATTCTTTGTGTTTTTGACAACACTGTAATTTCAAAACCTCAGTTGACACACTCACAGCTTTGGACAAACACATTGGTAGCTCAGTCCTCCTTGGGCTATTGTGCAATTGTAATTTCAAAACCTCAGTAGACGCACTCACAGCTTTGGACAAACACATTGGTAACTCAGTCCTGGATTAACTCTGTATAAAAGGGGAGGCCTTTAAATCTCAATATCAATACTGGTAGGTTTAAGTTCATACACTCTGGCAGGATAAAAAAAATTGGGCTGCTTTGAAAGATTTCAATGGTAATTTGAGAGAATATCGTAAAACTTCAACCAAAATTAATCATATGTTGGTTTTGCACATGATAAAGTGTAGTCATAGGTGGCTGATAAAGCCCTTGATTACCACCAGACAGTTTATGTACAAATAGCAGCAGTATTGGGATAATGCACTGTCGTTGCAAAAGAGGAAAGAAAGGATATAGCTATGTTCATATGTTGACAATACTAAGGGGACATCTCCTTCAAGACTGTATCTAGCCTTAATAAAAACATTGCCAACATCCACAGTAATGGCCAGTTCCATTTATAGCTGGTGCTCTTTGTGGGGTTAGATAGTAACTCAAGCAGATTTGACTTATTAGCTACCAATTATGACAATGACAAATGACACAAAATCCCCAAGCAGTCATGAACTTGATTGAGCATTTCCACTTTGATCACCAATATGTGCTTGAATATGTGGGCACAGACAATCCAGTTTTTGCCTTCCAAGCTAATCTTAATTCCATATTCTGAGAAAATGTGTCAATCCATAATCTTGAAAAGTGATCCAGGACAGGTCTATTCAGCTTTCCTCTACTTCCAGCAACCAATTATGCTCCTGTGTTATCAATTATGCTCCCAGCTACCAATTATGCTCGAAATCATGCTAGCATATTTGGGAAAGGCCTACTCATTACAGAAACAAAAACAATGTTATGTATAAAGATTGTCATTCAATACTCAATACCTCAATAATACTTTTGTGGTTAAGAATGAATGAATGAATGAATGAATGAATTCATTTCGCCAGTTGAAATATCTCAACAAATACCGAATTACTTGTTCTATACCAATTTTCAGACAACCCCAACTATTGCTGATGATTTGCTCTGCCATGCTCGTCTTGGAGCTGTTTAACTTTAGACAAAGATGTAGCTAGTTAGTACGGAAAATTTTTGCATTCTATGTACCACACAGAATAGGTAGCATGACCAAGTGGAAACGTTAACACAGGAATTATGCATGCTTGAAATGAATATCTCACATTTCAGAAAGTTGGTCCCACATTTCTTTTACTGCACTTGTCGTCATGGCAAGAAAATAGAGCTGTGTTTGGGATTCACCTAATTGACGTAATAATTGCAATAATATTTAATTAACTATTGATCATAAATCATCTCACAGGTTGTCGCAATCTTCGTCCTCAATCCCACCTACATTATTATAGTCAAATAATTATTCATCTACTATATCTAAGTTCAACTTTCTTCAAAATGACTGTTTTCTATGTCCACTAAACAAAAAAGGTTATTTCCTGCCAACCACATGCTTACAAATTTCCTAGCCCTAGCCCACATTTCAGCCGTTCTTAAAAAAATTTGATACGAACCTACAAGAGTTTGTCGTTCTACTTTACGTCATGATTAGCAATTTAACTGTGGATTGACACCCAAGCTAGAACTATTTGTTGTAGCTTCATTTCTCAAATGCATTGCCTTGGGTCCATGTTGTCGAATTTTATGCAGAACAATATTTTTTTAATTATCTGTGTCAGTATATTGTATATTTTCGTGTGGTTAATTGTTGCTTAATTTTATTTCTCCCATTTGTCCTTCCATTTGTCCTTCTGTCTAGCATGTTGTGTTACCTACAATTATTACAAGTTAATTAGCAAATTTAATAGCAGTGTTCCGTAAACAGTTTCTGTAATATTTAGAGCTTTCCTCTTGACAGTAAGTACAGTTGCACAGTTAATTTAAGGCATCATCCATCCAGTCCTCAATATCTTCAGCATCAACAACCAACTATGACCTTTTCCAGTCCATGCTTCCATCCTTATTTTGCCATCACCATTAAGCCATATGTAGTATTCACACATTATCAATACTAGCACAAAAAGACCTATAGGTGGTTTTTTTTCGGCCCACTGAAAAAGTCTGCTTTGATGACATATGTTGTAGATTTTTAAAACAAAAGTGAACATGTGATAAGGTCAAAGTTTTTTTTTAGAAGTAAGGATTTTGTTGAAAATTGGCAGATGTGATATTCAGGTAAGTGAAAGTAACCTGGGCTATGTCCCACTTGCCAACACCCCATTGTTCAAGTGGAGTATCTAAAAGAAACCCAAAAAAAAAAGCTCTTCCACGTCTTCAGTTTTATTTCTATCAAAGGAAATGCGTAGGTGTTCACACTCTACCATTTCAAAGAGACGTTAATGCTTTTTAACATTGCCACCCAAGTTAACAAGAAAAAAACTTATCAGCAATTTCAAAGGGAGAATCAAATTTGTTGAATTTGTTGAACTCAGAAATAGTGGGACATGAAATCTAAGTGCTGTAAGGGACTGCTGTTTTGGGTGAGCAGTTGAAGGTACAGAATTCTGTGCACCCACTTCCCCCTCCCCCAAAACCTCCACTCACCACAAACCTGTACAACAAAATTAAGTTCTTGTACAACAAAATTAAGTTCTTATACAACAAAATTAAGTTCCTGCACAACCAAATAATGGCTATCAACGATTTCATTGGAAGAACAGTGTTAGTAGAAAGAAAAAAATAGTGTGCCAAAAGAGTTTATTGCTAAAATAACCACAGACATAGTATTAATATGAAAATTATTCCTGCAAAGATTTTAAACCAATCTTAGTGGTGTGTGGTAGCAGCTGGACCTCCCCATCATCATTGTCTGGCTCATTCCAACAACAATTTTAAAGCTGGTGCATTCCAACCTTAGTTTAGCGGATATGTTCGGATGGATTGACTTATCAATAAAAGGTCAACCTAGCAGACTACAAAAAAAAACAAAAAAAAAAAACCTAGCTACCCAAGAAGAACATTTCAAACAATAAATCCTTGGAAAGCATGTATCAGAGCCAAAAAAAATTGCTATAGAAAAAACAACACACCAGTTGCCTAAACTCACATCAGCTTAAATGGTTGCAGCTTCTGCACAGACCTGTAAGACATGCCACCCACTACATATGTTCTCCCTTAACACATACTCTCATAAAAGATATTATGTCTTCTAGTAATATATGTCTTCCTGTACAACATGCCATCCTATAAAACCTGTCCTCATGTTGGACATGCCTTCCAGTAAGACATATCCTAATTTAAATTATGTGTTTCAATAATGCATGTCCACTCGTACCACATGTACTCCTACAAAACATGTCCACCTGTAAGACATGCCCTCATGTTATACATGTCTTCCTGTAAAATATACCCTCCAGTAAAACATAAGACATCTCAAACTGCAAAGCATGTCCTCCTATAACACATATCATCAAGAAAAACATGTCCTCAACTAGACATGTTTTTCAGTAAAACAACATATTGTAAGATATGCCATCCTAAAGACATGCACTCCACCAATATATGACCTCCCATAAGATATTTCCTCAACAAAGCATGACCTCCCTTAAGACATATGCTCTCATAAGACATGTCATCCTGAAAGACATGTACACAAGAAAAACATGTTCTCCCATAAGATATGTCCTTCCTTAAGACAATTTTTGACCACATCCCACCGAAGGCCGCAATTGTGTGCTAGTTTATACAATATGAATTATGAATCATGTACCTCGTTTACCTTCACTGACACATTCTCCAGATTACAACACAGCTTTGCAACACTTCCCACACTTACAGCCTTCACATTCAGGGTGACTTGAACCTACAATAAGGAACAGTTCCAACTTATAATAGGACATTATTAAACAAGCCAGAGCCGATGAAATATCAGTGAAACAGAAAACAAGTAAGTTCAAGAACTACTATAAGCTTGTTATCAAAGGTTAGATTGTATATATGGTCTTGGATTACTGCTACCTCCTGGCGTAGTTTCACTGAAGGGAATTAAACTGGCGCAAGAGATTAAAAAACAGTTTGTGATAACAAGAAGCTGAATTATCCAGATTTCTCCAATGTCAAAGTATTCACTTATCTCCACATTTACAACTCTCAGGCACTATGCTGGTGTGTTCATGATTGCATTCCATGTGGTTTGCTCAAGTTTATCAAGCAAATGAATTTGGTTTCAGACATTTTCATTTTCCACACATTATTAGTTTGCTGGTCCTTTGATCTTATGACCACCTATAATGTTCTGTGGCACACCCTTTATTGCAGTTATCAGCAGTCACTTTGAATTAAGTGTCATTGTACAGAATTGAAGGTTTTAAAAAATATTTTTGGATGTGGTGTCTGGAATACAAGGTTAGACTTTAACATACCAAGAATTTTGCATTCAACCACACATACAAACCTGTTCTGTGTTAAGTACATAACTTATGTAATTCCAGTTTAACAGGATATTGTAACAAAAGAAAACAAAATTCCTTCATACAGCTAGAGCCATGGCTGGGATTACAGTTATTGCCAATGTACATTCAGGATGTGCCTTGACTACCACATATTCTCAAATTAAAAAAAGGGACAAAAAAACAAACAAACTTGTATATTTGCAATATTTACAGCATGGAGAGAGAATGAAAATACATCACCTTACTATAATTTACAGTTTGTTTGGATATTTGTTCATATTTCATCCCAGACACTTGGGCCCACAGGGATCAAATTTTCAGGGGTCGATGGTAGGGGGTTCAATTTAGTGATTGAGTAACCCACCAAGCCGCACTTATGGACCTACAAACCACAATTATGTAAACACACTCTAAGTGAGGTCAGTGAACACTGTGTCCAAACCTCTTTCTCTTCTTCTCTGAGCCCAAGAGGCCCAAACATCTGGGAAGAGATAATGAATAGACAAGCAAACAAAGCAAATATCTTGAAATATAGGATGATGTCTTTGTTGTCTCCCTCTGTAGGACAAGTACATTGCTAATACAATATAAAGGTACAGAACATTACTTGCACAAATCCTCCAACCTCATCAATCATTTCTCCAAAGTCACTCACTCAATCACATAGAAGTATGACATCTACTCCAGAGAAACACTTCCATATTGAATCATTCATATCATATCCTCAACTACGAACAGGGGAGCAGAAAGTGGGGGGGGGGGGGGGCCCAATAAATTCCTATATTTTCCTGTCTGTCTGTCTGTCTGTCTGTCTGTCTGTCTGTCTGTCTGTCTGTCTGTCTGTCTGTCTGTCTGTCTGTCTGTCTGCCTGCCTGCCTGCCTGCCTGCCTGCCTGCCTGTCTGTCTGTCTGTCTGTCTGTCTGTCTGTCTGTCTGTCTGTCTGTCTGTCTGTCTGTCTGTCTGTCTGTCTGTCTGTCTGCATTTTCTAAATCTATTTCAGAGATTGTGTCAAATAGTTGAATTAATCTAAATTTCAGTATTTCATTCTTATCTAACCATCTTTTTCTATTAACATGATATCAGTGGTTAATAGCTAAGCTCATGATTCTGAGGTCCTTGGTTTAATGCTCAATAAAGACTTCTTTTTTTTAAAAACTTAATGTTTGTTTTTTTTCCCCTAATTTTTCTTCCCCCATCCTTTGTCCAATTTCTACTTCTTCCCCTCCCTCATTTCCACCCCTTAATTTTCCCTTCCCCACTTTTTTCTGTGTTAATGGAATTATAGACTTTACACAATTATTTTGACTAGCAAAGTACCTGTCCTATGATGAGACAACAAGGACATCTTACTATAATTCGAAATTTGTTTGACTTTGTTTGATATTTCCTCCCAGATGATTGGTTGGACCTATAAAATAAAAAGGAAAAGGGTTTGGGCACAGTTTCCCCAGATATTTGTGCCCACTGTGTTCAAAAAGAAGAAAAGGAAAGGATAGTTTTGACTTGACCTCACTTAGAGTGTGTTTACACAATTGTGCTTAGTAAAGCATATAATTCAGCTTGGTGGTTACTCATGCATGAAATAGAAACTCCCAAAGGAAAATTAAAAAAAAAAAAAAAAAAAAAAAAATGTAATGAAAAAAATAATAAAAAACCCAGTCCTATGGGGACAGGATTTGACTCAATCTTCACCAAACCTCGCCTAAAACCATCTTGGGTGACTCTCATTAACTACTGAAAATTTGAACCATGTAAAACCAAATGTCTGGGAGGAGATGTCGAACAAACAAAGAAATTGAGAATTATAGTAAAATAATGACTAATCCATAATCCGGATTCACTATTTGTAGAATCATATTTTGTGAGCTGCTGCTATTGGTGCATGCAGCTCTAGTACAGAAAACTAGTGCAGCAGACAAATTTTATGGTGTTCTCTATACAAGCTAACTAGCTATTTCAAAGGAACAAGACAGTGCCTTGAAAGGAGGGAAGGTCTAAAACCATATAGAAATAATTCAATTGAACCGCCACAGGAAATTTAAAATTTAAAAAGCTATATCCCCTAATGGGGCTGAATGTGTTCAGGTGATTTCAGGTGATTTCAGGAGGTTTAAGGAAATTTCCTGGATATAGGGCTCTAAAATGTCCATAAAACTGCATTTTAGCCCCAATACAGTGTCAAACCGCATCTTCGAGAGTACAGCTTTTCCATTAATTTTTTTAAATTTTTTTTAGAGAGGCCAGAATGTTTTGAAAACATGGTGTAGTGCTGAAAGGTAGATAGCCAACAATCGGAGGAGAGCACATTTTCCCCATTAGATTTTTTTTTGTGAATATTGCTGGCACATGTTCAAGTATGATACATCAAAGTACATTTTATGGCGTACAAAACTGAAAAACTAACCGCTACTATAGATTTTATTGATAGACTGGATGCTAAGCCCATTGAATATAATTGGCCCCCCCCCCCAATATGAATTTGGTTCCTACTCCACTGACAAATATATATTTCTGTAAATCGGCCAAATAATGGGCATAATCAGGATGACTGGCAACCACTGTGAGATATATTCAACCCACAAAACAAATTTACTAGTTTTGTTCTAGTATGGAAATATTTTTGGAATTTTGGTTCCTTATTACCTCCTTTTCATTCCATTTTTTCTTCTTCTTTAAATTGAAAAAAAGAAAATAATAGCGGCTAAATAAATAAACATCGGGCATGGAATCAAAAATCCTCTCATGAATATCTATCCACAGTGCCTTCCTTATAAGCTAAGCACTTTGATTATTATAAATATAGTAAGACCAGATAGAATCATACGCATTATGCACTGTACACAGGTTCTTAGTTACTTCGTTGTGGAACCTTCGCAGAGTGGCGGCTGAGAACAGTAACATCATAAGCCCCACTACGCCATAGAATAGCGGCTTTGGTGGCTTAGCATACCAGCTCCTCATAATCCAAGTTCTCCACAGCCGCTCGCTGTTCTTCTCTCACCATAGCAATACCAGAAAATCAGTTTTCAATTTTTCCCTTCCCCCAAGGTTAACCGATTTTTAAAGTATTAAATCCCGGAAGCTGATGGAGGAGAAAATCATTGAAATTCCCTCCCAGCATTGCTAAGCGATTACCACCCTGCAATATTGCCTATGGTCAGTCTAGCGGACTAGCCCTGGGAAGGTACGGATATACAGGCAGCATGTGGGCAAAATTCCCAGTCCAATTTCAATAAAGTAACTGCTGCCCTTCATATATGTCTAACTAGTGCAGGCATTGAGTCTAGACTCCATGTTCAGCCTTCTTGTGGAATTATTTTACTAAGCCCACAATTTCCACAATAACCCATTAACCCACATCTGGCCAGCTATACCCATCTTTGGCCCTATTATTTGCCACCCATCCCATGTTAGAATTTAAATTCCCTCTACTTTCATACCCCATAGGGGCACTACCAAGATTTCAGGAAAGGCAGTTACTAATATTTAATATTTGTTAACCAATCATCTAATTAATCAAGAGAAATGAAGTGTTGTCATAAACAGCTTTACAATATTACAACTAGCATAGGTACCCAGCCTTGCCTGGATAAAAAGATTTTTGATTTTAGTAAATAACTCATCATTTACATCTGACTCTTCAGCTGGACAAAAAAAGTTGACTGTCCTTAGCAGTGGTGGTAGGAATTGCTGTAGCTGTGGAATTTCTTGCCAGTTTTTGTGTTTTATGGGATTTGCTTGTTACTTTCCTGTTGATTTTGTTGTAGTTATGAAACATCCTCCTACCAGTGCTTTTCAATAATACCAGTTCAATTTTTAGAATTGATCTAACCTGACCTGATCATTGTGATTGTAGTAATGATTACACCAGAGTCATCATCAACAGTATTGTCTTGTATATATACATTTTATTGACTGTTACAGAAGCTTCCCATTTCAGTAGAACTTGGATAGTCACTTCAGTTTTGGTCATGGGAAAAAAACATTAAAAAAAGAAGTTTTCATTTTAAAAGAAGCTCAGAAATTTTAATGTACATCCATTTGATGAATTTAAAAAAATTATCATTAAATATTATTAGTATTTCTAATAAGAAAATCAAAAGATATTGGTGCCACAGAATGGTGTATTTTGAATAGTATTGTACAAGGAATTATCACACACCATTGGCCCTTTGAATAAAAAAAAGTTAGTGAGCCCCATTTCCCCAATGGCACAATCAACTTTTTTTAAGTTCATGAAAACTTATGAGATTTCAAAGGCCACCTTAGAGATGTAGTGAGGCGACCAAATGTAGCTTCCTTCTTCTCCATTCTGGCATGGAGATGCTACAGTCCCTACCTCACTTCAGGATTATGAAAGGGCCAATGCATCAGGGCAGGTCCACTCCAGCATCAAGACTTATTCCATTTCTTTTGGACCAAAGCAATTACATCTGGGGATTTTCATCTGAATGTATTGACCATATGGCACCAGTCTTGATGGCGTTTTATCAGTAAAAGTGTTCACATACAGTGGAACCTCCCTAAACAGATTCTCTGAAATAGGGACAACCTCTATACAATGGACTAATAGTAAGGCACTGATTGATTAACTACCAGTAATAATAGATCAGTGCGTCTCAAAAATCGGACCCTCCTTAATTTCTAACAATAGACAAAAGCTGGGGCAGCTTATAGTAAATCCAGTAAGAATTGACCTCTAAAAAGGGACAAAATCCACGCCTCCATCCTTTTTGTGATATTGAATGAATAAAAGTCAAGAATATAGATGAGGCTTAGGACCCTTACTATGTGAAGCAAATTCAAGTTCCTTTAGCCTCACAATGTAGGATTTTGGTCCCTGCAGCCAGTAGGTATATGATGCTTTCAGGCAAAAACCAACAATTTTGTTCACATGTTTGCAGCAGAATCCCCTGTTGATCCATGTGAAAAACAAGCTAGAAGTTATTGTTTCTTTAAAAACCAAAAAAAACAACAGCATAAGCACTCA
Organism: Lycopodina hypogea; assembly: GCA_963969325.1. NCBI lineage: Eukaryota > Metazoa > Porifera > Demospongiae > Poecilosclerida > Cladorhizidae > Lycopodina > Lycopodina hypogea. Next base: position 8,310,299 of record OZ017779.1, on the reverse strand, counting down.
ATTATTAAGTTCCTAATTCTACATCCTGAACGCTGTCTATGTTGTTCCCCCCCCTTTTCATCTTACTATAATTTTCAATTTCTTTGTTTGTTCACTACAGCCTCTCAAATGATTGGGCCTAAAGGGCTCAAAATTTTAAACCACAATTATGTAAACACTAGGTCAGTAAAACTGTTTCTAAACCACTTCCCATGAGGATATACCAGCCATGTGAAGTGAGTAATAGTTATGGAGCTTTTGACCCATGTTTACATGGCCATTTTGTAGTTATATTCTTTTCTTTAACACAAGTAATTTCCTCATTAATAATGTTATTATGATGACATGATCGACTAAATGTTGGTTCCAAATAACCTAGCCAAGAAGAGTAAAAATGTTTGTTCAATTCCTAGGGCATTGGTGCGAGTAGTATGAAACTTGGCAGGCATGCCCACTGGTGCCAGATTTTAGAACACAACACCATTCCCCTTTTCTTTCTTTTTTTTTTTTTTTTTTTTTTTTTTTTTTTTTTTTTTTTTTTTTTTTTAATAATCTGGATATTGTGAATATAGTTATGATTTTTTTTTAAAACTAGAGTACATTTTATGATGCAATATTGCAATTTCTATTCTCAGCACATTTCTTCTCTCATAGGTGAGGTTTTCTCTGCAGTAGATATATTAGACAGCACAAATGTTGTATAGGTATAATAGAAGCTTGGTCAAATTATTGAGCCAAAGCAACTCTCTCCCACTCTTGTGCTTGCGCAGGGTGTGAGTGGGTAATTTGCAGATATCAAATGTTATGGAAAGATATAGATGAACACCTTCAAATGCTCTTCAATGTAGGTGTGAATCCTTACACAAACTATGTTAGACATTCACCTTCATAGTACACTTTCCCACTCAATGAATACCAAGCAAGTTGTTACAAATTTGTATGAGCAGCTTAGGAAACAAAACAAGTCGTACTTTCAAAATGTACTTGCTCTTAACCTTGTGTTTACTCAGTCAATTCATCCTTAGAATGGAGGGAATTATCATTTTGGAGAGCATAAATATGTGAATATAGTCGTGTCTGTTCAAATTACACACATGCACTCACACATGAGTGAATTCATATTTTGAAGTAATCATATTTACTTTAACCTGTTTGCATACCTTCTTCTTTCTTTTTTTAAATAGCTTAGGATCGCTTGATAAAAACATGGTTGGTGAAAGATGGTTGTCAAAATACTATGAGCACACACTGACAACTTGGGAAATGGTTGATACTCATGGGAAAAAAAGATTAGCTTATAACAGAATAACAGTAGCTCTTAAGTATTTAATTCACAAAGATCAAGTCAACTATAAAAAATGGAAACAAGGAGAAAAAAATGCTGGAAATATAGCACATGGTAGAAAGTGATGATGATGACAAAGATGATAATGAGCCAAAATAAGATCAGTTTTGACAGATGGCTAATTTTTGTTTTGGGTTAGTGTTTCACACTAGAAATTCTCCCCAGTTAATTTGTCATTCTATTTGCTATGGTGACCACTAAATCATCCCTGCAACAAGAAATAGTAAAGATGCCAAATATTATCGTTTTCAATAAGTGATCATTTTGTTATACATTTAAGTCAACACAGAATGCTACTTTCTCTGATATACTATCTCGATTCTTGCCAAGCCATGCTACGTAGAATAAAGCTGAACGTAAAATGTACAGAATTTTCTTCCAGTATTATGGATCATGTGAATCTCTTAAAGTCCCCTTCAATACATATCATAAGTGAAAACCAGAAGCCATCCAAGGATGGAACCCCACAAGATACTATGTACATCTTGCTGTCGCACAGGGTTCAGTGTTTCAGTTTTACTGATCTTATTTAGGGTATTATAAAGTGCCTGATTTTTTTTTATTTTTATTTTTTTTAATTTTTTTTTTTACATAGCGTGGTTTGCAGGGTAAGAGTCCACTCAATCAATTGTAATGATTAGTTAGGAATGTCAAATTTAAAGGTAGGCCAATTTTTTTGCAGCAAATCAAAATTTTATTATTTAAAAATTATCTCCCACTCATACCAAACATTATCCCAATTGGCCCAGCAGTTTTCTCAATCCCAGTGGAATATTAGAGAGTGATAGACAGACACTAAAATAAAATACACACACACAAGGTGAAATAAAACAAACACATACTTTCACTAAGTCCCATTGCAAAAAAAAAGAAGAGACGAGGGTGGAGGAAGAAAGAAAAAGAAGGGAAAACACCTGCTGTCTCTCCCCCCCCCCCCCCCCCCCCCCCCCAATCCAAGTACTGAACAAGCCCAGCAATGCTTAACTTTAGCAAGTAATTTTAATTGAAATTAAAGTGTTCGGTCAGACATTTATATGCTCACACACACAAAATGTAAAAATGAAACAAGCAAATTCGCTACTCGGCTTGTAATGACTCACAATATATAATAGTAGTTTAACTCTTCATGCATGAGTGTGTATGATGAAACAGGAGAGGTAGAGTCAGATGAAGATGTCGGGCTGATGGTTCCTGATACTTCCATCTGGGGTGGGATATATCCATCTGTTCACAATTACCTACCACTCAATGTCAACATATATAGCATTACATTTGCATATGGCAGACAATGCCAATGAACTGCGTGTAGAGAATAAACAACTGTCAAAATCCATTAGACATGTAAAGATGCAGCCAATATAAATACAAGCTGACATACATAAGTTCTTGCAATATTGGGCACATTCTGCATACAGTGAACTTGGAGGGTGAAGGTGAAAAAAAAAATTTGCACCAAATCTTCTAGTCAAAAGAAAGACTAACATCAAATTAAAAAAAATAATAGAGTTATTATTATGACTACAATTCGAATAGTGTCAATAAATACTGCAGCTAGTTTGGTGGGTTAAAAAAAAAAGGAGAATAATTTAATAAAAATATTTGTCAATATCATATCATGTGAACAGTGGGACTGCAGACCCAAGTTATACAGTATAAGTGGTACAGAAACTTCATTACAAGTGATAATTCTGTAACATCTGGGTCTAACCAAATATCACTGCTTGTGTGCTACAAGAGCAATACACCGAGGAGAGATAGAAGGGTCAAAGATCACTTCCATACCTGCATGAGTCACAGTTGCCTGGATGAATAGGAAAACAGTTACTGAGAGGTAAGTATGATGTAATAAATGAGAAAACCACTTAGTTGTTAAAAAAAAACAAAAAAACAACACCCAGTGGTGATTATATTTTTGTAAGTAAATATGCAGGAATTATGATTACCTTATGCCACACCCTCCAACTGTTTACAAACAAACATTACGACATGTAACAGTTAAAACAGAGAGGCCCGAGCATAAAAAAAAGGAAAGAAAAAGATATCTTTGGTACCATCCAATATGAACTGCAGCACAAAAGTCAAATAAATCTTAGAAATGAACTCTACATATTTTACCATGCTTTAGTACATGTCAAAATTGAAATGGTGCCTCTATAACAAGAAATGTGAGATATTCTACTTAACACTTTTTCCTATTTAGAATGAATGTGAAATGTTGTGGCTTAGCAAGTATTGTTTTAGATAATTAGTTGTTAACTTCCAAACATATCACATACCAACAACAATAATAATGGCTGCCAATACCAGGTAATTGTGAAGTACAAACCACTGCTGCATTTACACAACCTTGTAATATATTGCAAACACACACACATTGACATTACCTGTTCCAGTAGATATAGAAGTCTGTCCAGAATTATAAGACTCTCAATGCAAGGTGCTAGCACAGCTCTAAGCTGATGACCATGTCATAAAAACAACATAAAAAACAACAACAAACATGATTTGGTTCAAAAAAATATTCAGAACATATTATACACAAGTAAATTGGCTTGCTTTGCACTACCAGCATAGCCATACTTAATAATCAAGGACAGTGGAGGAAATCATCATACATACAAGTTCGTATATGAGCCTAGTATCTACATGCATGTGGATGGGAGAGAAACATGCCTGCAGCATCGTAAAGGAAATGAAGAACCACTAAACCTTATGGTGGTACATGTCTACTGATCATGGACTCCATGCTCAGCATTTAGGGATTCAATCCCCTACATTGTTGTTACAGGTGATTCTACCGTCAAGGTTTCTCTTCCAAAAGCAAAATATGCAGTAACATGCAATACCAGCATATTAACACATGAACATAACCTTTGTCACTGTTTGAATGTTTTGAGAGAGTGGATTGAATGAATACATACATCTACTTAACAGATAGCTCTTAATCTGTGACTATGTGTGGTCGTTATACATTCCTTCAATTTTGAAGCTATAGAGTTAAGAGGGGATAAAAAAGAATGGAAATCAAGCACTGCACCCACTCATGTGGTTATGAGTCTATATGGCCACACCCCTTTCTGTTTTCAAAAAAGTCAAAAATGGTACTTTAGCCAGAAAAAGGAATGGAGCTATAGGCCTAAAACTTGGCATGCAGACACAACTTGATTCTTCAAATAACATGGGGTGGGTCCCATCTGGCCACACCTCTTCCTCTTTGTGGATAAGGCTAAAATACCAGCAAAAAATAGTACTTCTAAAAACACCTGGACCTAGGAAGCTATACCCACAAGCTAAGACTTATTCAGATCCTAATAGACAAAAGTAGCAAAAAAAAAAGGGGCCAATTCAGGCTAATTAATGGGAGCACCTGTATTGAAAAACCCTAAAGGAAGTTGCATACTCTTGGCAGTTCAGTGCACACTCAGTTTAATACATGAAAACCAAAAAAAAAAAATCCTCTGTGGTTTGGTGGCATTACCATAATAATCAATGAACCTAGATCTGGAATAGAGCCTCACTTTGCAAGGTTAATGGGGAATTATTGTAAATAGAAAGGGGGAGAGAGAAGGAAGATGAACAATTATTTTGTTGACTCAAGGATTACATGCACTGGCCAGAAGACAAGAAATGTGCATATTGAATTTCTTTTTTTAATTGATAGAGTCATGATCAATTGTTGACTGAATTAAGGATAAAAATTAATTTAGATAAATATTCCAACTTTGCAAGCAAAGCTGCAAAGGGACATCTAGTATAACAAAATAGCTGCAACCATAGCTATTGTAGTGTATGGATTGGAAATGGTAAAGATTATGTGAAACATCTGTATTTATGCTATACCAGATATTATTGGTATACTTAGAGGCGCAGTGACCTAATTGGCTAAATCAGTAGTCCAGTCAGTAAATGTCTCAGCTTGGCTCTGCTGCTGAGTGAGTTTCTGGCAGGTATCAAAGTAATAAATACTTTTTAACAATTTTAAGACATTACCTAGGGATCAAAACTTCCTATTACTGAGCAGCAAGTTCACTCTGAGAAGAAAAATCTACATAAAGAGGGATTATTTGTACCCTTTTGAGGTGTAGTTACCATAAATAACAAGTACTAGACTCTTTTTTTTTCACTAAACAACGCATTAAACTATGACAATTGTAGCCACAAAGAATAAGCACAGTATGCAAATCTTACTAACCACACAAAGCTTAGGAGCACAAACCACCCAGGATACAAAAGCCAGAAATGCCGCTTCAAGAACTTCCATGAATTTGTCACTGGGTATGCACATAAAATGCGACTAGTTGAATGGGATCCTATGTTCCCCCCTGTCTTTCTTGGGACTAGAAAGGGTTTATCAACCGAGTGAATCAGTTGAGAGCTAAGGTTTTTCTTCATTTTAGAGCCGTAACATGGATACAAACAGGATGTGACATCACTTTGTAGGTGTTTTTTTTAAAAATATTTTTAATATTGCTGTTTCCAATCCATATATACAATAGCTATGCTACAACAGTAATAATGAAGGAACCAAAAAAAATATATAAAGTTGACTATTACTGCAGATTGCAATATCATGAAAATACAACACCAACAACAATATATATATATATCATAGCTGCCAACTTTTTAAAATGGAAAGGGTCAGACCACACCTACCCAAAAACTGCACCCACAAATCCTAATTATATGTCTCCCTAGTGGGAAAAAAGGCTTAAGTAAAACAAAAATAGTGGCAGAAAATGAAATGTATAGGACAATTTAAAAAAAAAGAAGTATAAAAAAAACAAACAAACAAAAAATAATAATGATGTATATATACACATATACACACACACACACACACATACATAGGAACACTTGGAATGCTTGGGGGGTGGGGGGGGGGGGGTGGTAGTGGATACATCCACAAGTTTTGCTCAAGAATGGATTTTCAACTAATTGTTTACTGTTTGGAAGCACCAAAGATTGTAGTTACAACTAAATGGCTGCAACTAAGTACTTTTACTGTATGGAAACCATGTGGTCACAACTAAGGCCTTTTACAATATAGAAACCCAAAAGTTGTAAATATGGCCACACCTTCGACCTTATCTTTAGTATTCTAAATTATTTTGCTTGGTATAAAATATTATTTTTAAATAAATATTATAGTAATTATTTGTCACCAGTTTGGTGTCGGACTGCTCTCGTTTTCCCATGGACCCCACATACTAATAAATGTGTGGTTCAACTTATGGATATCATTCCATTACTCTATTTGAGCCAACAATTATACGATCCCATCAATTCATTTAAAGCCAACAATACATTTTTTCATTCCTTCATGGTCAAATGGATATGGCTTCGGCACCCAAATTGATTACCCTTCCCTGTTCCACCCAAACACACACTTCAAGCTCTATCCATAACAATAACATTCTATTACACTCAGTTGGAGCCAACAATTATTCATTGTTGGGACATATTTATGTTTAGTCCATAGCCAAATGGATATCTGCAGCCAAAAGGGTATCTGCAGCCAAATGGATAGAGAATCAGCCTCTTAACTGCTGTCTCATTCACTATTCCACTCTCACACACTTTATTGAACATTCAACAGTGTAACAGTAACACTAAACCATACTACATTTTGAGTCCATAAGTAGCCAAAGCAAGCACAAGTTTGATGTTATGGTACTGGACAATGCTGGTTATCAATGGTAGCCAGTACACATGCACAAACATGTACACTAAATTGATAGACTTACACACATGCATATACATGTGTGCAGGTGTGGTGATACAACCTGGCCTGTTCTCTTCACTCTCTTCAGATTCCGTACAGAAGTCAATTATTTATTTAAATTCAGCGAATATCCAAAAAGAAACAGGGCTTATTAATTTAGGAGAAACTAAAAGTTGTTTAATTTTAAGGTTGCTTTGATTATAAGATTACTATAATTATTACCTTCAGGTACATTTCCATATGCCTTTTCATTGGAAGAAACTCAGCCTCGATATCAATTAATTCTTCATCGGAGACCTAGAGTGTATGTTTTTAAACAACAACAACAAAACAACTAGAAGCATGAAAAATCACACTATAATGGTTATATATGGAGAGTACAAAAAAAGGTGTCAATTTGTTTTTTTGAGCTCGTTGGGTGGCCAACCTGCTGATTGGCCTGATCCCGGTGAATATTATTAGGGATCCTCCACTCCCATGGGTGACTTCAAAGAATAAATGTGCCAACAATGGCTAGAATCTTATCAGGGGAGTTCTACTCCCATGGGTGAGCTCAAAGAACTATTAGTATAAATGTGCCAATTATGACTAGAATCATATCTGGGGTCCTCCACTCACATGGGTGAGTTCAAAGAATTCTTACTATAAATGTGCCAACAGTGGCTAATTTCCTAATATGGATGTCGAAATATTGGGAAAATACATGGGCTGGTTAATTTTTAAATTTTTTATTAACTGCTATGTCCTCTATAACTATCTGTGACTTTACAAGTGTGTTGGAACGACTTGTGTTGGAGGAATGGCTCCACTCATAAAAGTGAGAAGTTTGTATACATGTCCGTACTATTTGTGTGCTATGACCAGCTAAACCATTGGACAAAATCCAGTACAATTTGGCATGGAAGTGAATCGTTAATCCACTTTAAAGATATGGACTTGTTTGCATAGCAGTCAAACCAGATTCTTGACTTTCCAACCATTTGCTCAAGAACATTGATGTGTGTGCAATATAATAGAACTTCCATTAGTGTTCGTGTGAGTAAATAGGACATTTCTTTGATTAACGTAATCAACTTCTGACTGGAGTCATGCCAAATTTTGTCTATTCACCTAATTATCTAAGGCCTACTCCTGGATGACTCTCAGCATTTCTTCCATTTCATTTTTCTGAGATTTAAAAAAAATTATTAACCACACCCTACTTCACCTAAGGTTCCATCACTAGTACAACATTCCTCTAACATGTCTCTAAACATATCAAGGCTCAGCTAGTACAAATATGTGCAGATATGCACCGAAAATGTCCCAAGAACTAGAGGTTCAACATCATACACACTGCTTCAGGGGTAGTGGGGCCCAGACATGTTGCAGCAAAATGGCAGAGAATAGCTGAGCAACGCCTGCTGTGCAGCCATGCAGAAACCCCAAAACAGCACTAACAGCATCATTAAGACAACTGTAACAAGCATGCTGCCCTCATCCGGAAGTAAACACTAAGAAAATTAATTCTAGCTGCTCTGAGCTAACCACTGCGAACGTGAATACTTATGGCTACCTCCCACTTCTTTCTTCATTCCCATCCTTACAGTATCCAATCAGTTGTTGACTAGATTAACAACTATAAAAATCAGCAATTTATCAATTATAAAAAGACCATCACAAGTTTAGAGAGAGCATGATTTTAAGATATAGACCTAGGGGTCATTCAAAATTATTAACATTTCCAAGATAATAAAAGGAGTACCAGTTTTGCTCCCCCACCCAAACTAGTACAACATAAATATTGATTCTTTTTAGCAAAGAAAAAGTTTAAAAAGAACAGATGTAGGTCTCATATTCATATCCCATTGAAACGTATTTAACTTTAGGCAAAAATGTTGATTTTTTCTTCCAGCAAGGAAAAGATTTTTTGTTTAAAGAACTGATGTATAGTTCCATGCCCCATTGAGTCGTTCCTCATTCCAGAATGATAAAAAAAAGAAGATTTATTTCAGCAAGGAAATTCCCCCCCCCCCCCCCCCCCCCCCCCCCAGTTTGAATAACTGTTGTATGGTTTACCTTCTGGACATCAGAGACAGATTTAAATCTTAGGCTTCTGTCATTCAGAAAGTATTTATATCCTTCCCTTGGGTTTTGTGCACAACATTCTGCCACTTGATAAGCCACTGATATAGAATCCTTTTTTCCTCCATTTTTAAAATGGTTGACAATGCTCCAATACCCACACATTTTCGTAGCTGCATGAATTGCTCCTTGTAATATGACTGTCACAAAAAAAATTAAAGTAATAAATTTAAAAAAAATTGAATTAAAAAATATATATTAATTGTACCGAAACAAATTTTTTTTTTTTTTTTTTTTTTTTTTTTGTTCAGGGTTCCAGCAAGCCCTAGCTGTATTCAATACAAATTCATAAAAGTGGTTGGACATGTTCACTCAGAGAGATCGAGGGCATTGGTGGTGGGCAGTTACATCTTAGTAGCTAAACTTGGCAGAATTTATTAATATCTGTTCACTGTGCGCCAGGATGTTCAATAGAAGAATATGATATTAGCCCTTCAAGTAGTTCATTACAATAAAGTTATGTTGATGCTCAATTTTATCTGCAGAATGTTGTTAGAAAAAAAGAAGTACTATTTCTCTTAATAGAAGATATAAATCACCAAATGTTATAGAGGAAGGAGGAAGTTGGAGTACTATTTCCAGTTGATTTAGAAGCAGAAGAAAAGGAGGGGGGGAGAAAAAAAAAACACCAATAACAAATTTAAATCTTGTACACTGTGTGGAGCCCTCCCTCCCTCCTAAGTTGTCTTTGTACTGCCTTGAAAATGTTGATAATTTTGAATGACCCCTTAGTTGCACCACTTCCTCCCCCCACCACACCCAGTGGAAGGGGTGTTTCGTTGACATGCTTTCAATGTCCAGCCATAGGCCTCCACAGCACCCCAACTTAACTCCCTTTGCTTCAACTAGAAAATTGGCTATATCATTAGATCCATATCGAATGAAAGGATTAGCCTGTGTGGGTACATGAGATGGTTCTACTGATGGAAAAAGACATCAGATATAAACAATGATTCTCATCACACTTATTCGACGTGAATTAAATCCATTAGGAAACGATCAGTGCTTGGATAGTGTGCAATGCAATGCAATGCTATAAAAATAACTGAACTATATATATTTGTATTAATGCTTTTTATTCATTGCTAGCTTGCTCTAGTCAACCTGAAATAGCCTATGATACTTCACTCCATCATGCAGAAGGTCCTACTGTTGCCCCTCAATCACACTGCTCTAGCTGGTAATAAAGGTACTTACTATGATAGTCACCATTAACAATAACTCTAGGAGGGATATATAGTGGGATACAAGAACCACAAGCTAAAAACAAATATCACTATAGCTCAGTAGTTTATACCAAGAGAATACATGAGCTTATATGTGCTTATATACCTCAGAATTCTCTAGTCCCACCCTTGGAATGAGCACACGGGCATATGTCACAAAATCATCTGGGACCTTCTTCAATCTTCCAGTATTCAAGTTTGATGATCTAATACAACACAATACCCTAAGACAATGCCCCAGGACAATAACCCAAGACCAAGTTATAATATGACCACAACATATTTCTAAGGTGTCTTCAGTTTAGGTAATGCATGTTCAAGCATTAATCATGTTCCCCAGTCCATTCTAAAGGTCCAATTTGGGTCTGAATACTTACCGGATAGCTCAATTAGCCAGTGGGTCTCCATAAATAAACTTATTTAAGAAAAAATATGGAATTAAAAGATTAAACTGAATATATCATATCCATTAAGTCAATGCCAAACTCAAGAATATTATATTTCCTAAACTTCATTTGTCCATGTTAGACCAACATGTCCAAGTTCAATGAGATAACAGAATTACATACACTTCCTTATTGATGAGCATGTGTAGTTGGTACACATACCATTCATGCCACACAAAACAGATAAGTAGGAATACATTAATACATATGTTAGCTAATTAGTTATGAAAATGTTTACTACATTTGATTAGTTATGAAAACGTTTATTACACTTGCAACTCACCTGGTCCGATAAACTTCCCTGAACTGTCTGGCAAACACCACCTAGTAGAAAAGGAGACCAAAAGCACAAATTAGAGCACAGAAATTTCGCTATATAATGCCTTGCACTTATTACTTCCAAATATTGCTAACACATGCAGTCAATGACATATTTAATACCACCAGATACATGAATGTGTTTTCTCCTTACCAATTGAGTCATACTTTAGTTCAATCATCTGCTCTAATTACAATTAGCTGTAGTTGATAGACCTAGAATCTGCAGCTGAGAATTTTTATGCAGGGGAGAGCCCCTCCCAGAGAATCCCCCCCCCCCCCCCCCCATTCACAGGCAAAACCATTACACAAACGAGAATGTACATGCAATACTGGATTTCCAAATTTCCACCCAATCCACCAGCTAGGGTTTTTTCTTCACTCACTAATGGTTTATCCAGTTAGAAAAGGCATATATGGAGGCACATCAAAAGATGAACAGTTACTAGGCACACATAATAGTTAAAAGTCCAAATAGATATTCAAAAAGTCATTAAGATAAACTTTAAACTCTCTTCTCTTTTTTGTATTTGCCCCTCAACAGAACGTTTAGCATCTGATCGTTTCTTATATTTTGGTAAGTGGGTCACTAATCCTAAATATGAACATGTGTGAAGTGTCACATAGTTGTTTGCTACGTTCCAAGGTGATGAGAGGGGCGTTCAAAGGTGATGAGAGGGGCGTTCCAAGGTGATGAGAGGGGCGTTCCAAGGTGATGAGAGGGGCGTTCCAAGTGATGAGAGGGGCGTTCCAAGGTGATGAGAGGGGTGTTCCAAGGTGATGAGAGGGGCGTTCCAAGGTGATGAGAGGGGCGTTCAAAGTGCTGCTCCTCTCTTCTACTTTACTCTTTCATACTTCTGTACAAGCAGACTGTAGATAAAGAGAAGCAGAGTTTTAATTGAGGTTGAAGCTCACTCAGGTTTGACACGTCCTGTTGGTGCTCCAGAGTTGCTGTCCACTTAACAAGAAACTACTCAACTATTTTACTACTCCAACAATATCCACAATACTTAAAACATTGTGTACATGCTGAATATACGCATTTTGCTTCAGCTGGAGCTTAAGTATCTGTACATGTCCCATAGATACATATCATTGTTATACTAAACAAAGATTGTGTTCACATTATTTAATATTCTTTTAAGAAAAAAAATGCATTAATTATTATAACCAAAAGTGAATCACCTGCAGAACTGCTCTCCAGTATATAGTCTGCAGTGCTCTCCCAGAAGTGATCTCAGAAAACCGAGTGATTGTCTGACATGCAAGCATACGTGCTGTTCTGCCAATGTGAGCTGTCACTTGTCTTAATTGAGAACTCATTGGAAAGCCCGGACTATGTGGATCGCTAATACCTAACACGACATGGAGGTTATAGAGAGCAGGAGAGAGAAAAAGATATTTGTATGATAGAACTATAATACTGTGAGTTGAAATATATCAAATCTGTTGTTTTAAGTTTTAAAAATAAAAACACACACACATACATACAGTAGATCTCATAACATACTAATATCAATATACAGTTAAATGGTGGTATTAATCAATTTAAGAACATCAACTTAATCAAGGTGACTAATAAAACAAGTTGAAAAATAGATTGAGGGGAAACACACTGCATAATCAGTTAATCACAACAAAAACGTCTTTGTAACTCTTATCCCACACTAAGGTTCAATAGTTCATCCGCATCTCATTCTTCCTTCTATTGAGTTCCAGGATTCCATCCCATTTTCTATCACTATATCTCGTGATATTTGTTAAACAAAACTGTTTAAGGTTAGAGGAGTATTAATTACATACAATGTACAGGTCAGGATGGCTGGATTGAAAGAACATGCAAATGTGAGCTCATAATTCATGTGCCATACTGACAGGAATGTCAGGAAGACTTATGATGCATGCCATGAATTTGTATTAGATGCAAGGGAAGTTGAACTTAATAATTGACTAAACATACAGAAGTTATTATACATTACAAAGAAACATGATATCAATCTGTCTGTGTCCATCAACGTGCACATCGTCCGCCCTCCATGGCGAGCTGAATACAACTAAATCAATCTGATATGGATGTCAGGTGTGACCCCGAGAAGATATAATGCTAAACTTTCCAATTTGATTTTTTCCCCTTTGAAATACTAATGTTTACTTATGATATGCATCATCAAGTGGAATTGTCCTTAGCTTTTGTTTTACTGGTGCTATGGCCACTGCTGACTTGGCAATCTATTTTGACCTGACAAGCTGTTCTCTTGCAGTGACCCACAACTCACTGAAGAAGCAAGCATATAGTTTCAGTGTATAAAACACTCTCTAGCTGATCTGCTTCACCTCACCAGATTGCAAGTCAATAACTTCTTAGAATGGTTCGATTTCTACATGGCTGGTGAGAGAAAGAAAAATACTTATGCAGAAAATTATGAGATCCCATAAAATCAGCCAAGGCTAGCAATCATCTGAAGTGGTTTACACTGCAGCAGGACCAATACTTTTTAATAGTTGTTTGTTGCTGTTTTTTGGTTTGTTTGTAATTACTTTATCCTCAAGGGTGGACTAGCAGATAGGGAATATTTATATTCTACACTGGTATTGTATAAAGACTGAGTTGTTCTCATAGACTTATCCAGCAAATGAGCAGAATAGTTCAAATACTTTCCTAGCTCTAGCTCTTCAGCTCAGCCAGTAAGTGCAGCCTGGTGTGAAGGAGGACTCATGTCAGCTACACACTACATATATATTACGGGGAGGTGTATGCTTGTTTACCCACTGCAGCCTGCTGGTATAAGGCTAGGATTTGGCTGAATGCATTTGGCAGGCCTTTGGACTAACAATGCCAGCATACATCACTGGCCAAGTTCCCTGGATAGAGAGAGAGAGAGCTTTAAGAACAGGACACCTACGCTAAGTTTATTTGTTGATCTGTGTGTTTAACCTTCAAAGGAAGCCTTCCTATTGAAAAAGAACCCACCAAGATGGAATCTCAAAAAGGAGAACACTAAAATATCTTTCCACAAAGATCCCTGCCAATCAGGAAATCAGTTGCTGCATCACTATTATAATTGGAACTTAAATATGTCCAGGGGAAGCTGAACAGTAGCACATGTGCACAAGCTATATGCACACACATGTGCAATACAGACAGATAGGATATATTAGTTCACACAGCACCAAGTGATGACTTGATATTAAGTTCAGCTTGCACCTGGAGCAGCACATGTAGGTATAGTATAATGGGTGTGGGTGAACCATGATACATGCACAAATAAGTGCTGCACATGCATGCACACGGTCCTAATGTATAATTACAGGTTGGTAAAGTGTAGGGCAATACAGGATGAATGCAACAAGGCATTCACATTATGGCACCACCACACACCTTGTCTATGTACTGCACGTACCGTCTTCCTTGGTCTCTGTGATGTGGTGGTAGCAGCAACCCACCATGCACATGACTCTGGCTCTGGGCTCTTGTGCGAACACCCTCAGAGCAGTGGATGCCAGATCACCACAAGTGTGAAGACCCACTACACCGAATGGCTGCCAAGATTTGAATGCAGACTTGCTGTCCCTCTCTGCTGTCTCCAGGAGGTGATGAATGCTATTGACAGTGAGTTCCATTGTTACAGGCCAGAAGGATGACTTTTGCTCTTCCAGAGGTAATTTTACAGCATCCTTTCCCAAAATATCTTCTTTGTTACATGAAGCTGCTTTTTGAATCTGTGGCTCATGCTCTTTGTTCGATAAATGTTCACTAATGTGATTAGTAGAACTAATTATTTCATCATCACTTGATTCTTCTAACCCACAGGATTGAAAGGGAAGTTTTGATAAAATTACAGCTTCTCCGTCAAGAGGCAGTTCTTGCTCAAGAACAGCACTTGGACAAAAAAGATAATCTAAACATATTTCTTCCTCAAGCAATGATTCCTCTTTGGAGATTTTTATTACTTCGGGCAGGATTTCATTGTCTTGTTGCTTGGCACTTGATGAAGGTGACTGCATCCATACCTTCCGCACCTACACAAAGTTTGCACCTTCACCTTATCACATGTTCTGCATGAGCAGTTGAAATACATTTAAATAATATTAATGATATTCATGTGTTGTGAAGTTACTATCATCTGACCACCTGATCATTACCAATAAGCTGTAACCTACACACTGAATTCAAACATAGTGGATTTCTTGGACAGAGTTTGCAATGGAATGAAATAGAAATAGCCACTTTTTCAACCACAAATAAAGCTCACATATGCTTACAATATTATATGCCTGGGATACATGCAATACAACTGAATAATAGATATATATGTATACTACAGTAATTGGGTAACCCAGCTTTGCTCAGCTTGCAGAAGCATATGAACATTTTGTCAACTTCAATGCCCACAGGTTACTAAACAGGTGATTTTCCTGTTGAACAGACTCTGGCAGAAAGAACTGGCATGACCATAGTATTTTATACAAATTAGCATAAAATGTGGTACACTGTAGAAATGGAAAATAAAATACAAAAGTTATGCAGGATGTAGATTAATAGTGCGCCATGATTGTCAGCAAGAGGTTCTTTACCCACTTGTGGGATGCTTCGTCTATGTCTTGTCAAAATTTAATTCTCATCTGTATTGACTATTTGGAAATTCTTTCCTGTTGGTTGCTTGGAGATTCTTGCCTTTCTTAACATATACTAGGATATACTTGAGGGAAACTTCTAGGGGTTCATAAATTAAACAGGAAATTTTTAGTATACAAAACTAAATAAAGTCCATCTGTATGGGCACATTATGTAGATTTGGGGCACATTATGTAGATTTGGGGTACCTGTCCCCCTCAGAATGCCCCAGGTGACACACTTTCCACATCTTCATTGACTACCTACAGTATCACTCTTCACCCATGAAATTTTAACAAGTTTGCAGTCTAAATATTTCTTTCTTGGGAATCTTGTTCTTGTCATGAAACTTCCTCTGACCACCAGTGTTAAGTTCCCTGGTTCAACTCCTACTCTTGATTGATTTTTTTCCCTCTCTCTCTCCCCCCCCCCCCCCCCCCATTTTTTAAAATTAAAAATTAATTTTTTTATTTTTAATTTTTTTACCTGCGATTAAGTTATTAAGTTAAAACATTAAATCATAAGTGAGAGGGGTTTTAGCCGGAAATTCCCAGTCTTTTTCTTTTTTTTTCTTTCTAATTAGATATAATTCAGGAATAATATTGTGAAGACAGACACACAGATAAAGAAAGACGCAGACAGACACACACTCACTGTATGTATGCATATTACACACACAAAACTGAGTTATACTGTTCTGCTAGAAATCATTCACAGTTGCCCTGAGCAGATTTTGACCAACTGCACTCTCAAGGTACCTTAAAATATCAACTGCACAACCCCCCCCCCCTCTCAGATTTCATCTATATATGGAAGATAGCCATTGTTAGCACATCTTTCAATTTAAAACAAACCTAAGAATTATCGAGTCCATTAAGAAAAAAATACTTTCCTTCTACTTTCCCACCCCTCACCTCACATGCCCTATATTTCCCCCTTCATTTCTCTTCCACTAAAGCTCCCACACTCACATACAGACGCCATCAATCTTTTGTTTTATCTTGCAGGTAGAAAATAATCCATGCAGGGGAAATGCGAACGATTGCATTCCAAATATTGAACAACTCTGACTGATATCTATTCTACTGTTTGAACTATGGCCCTACCTGCCTGCTAGGAAAAAAATTAAACCAGCGATCCCACGACCACCATTAGAATATTGTTGGACTCCCTGTAGATGGACTCAAAGATTACATGCCTGCACACTGGTTCACTCGTTCGTTCGCTCACACACACGCCAAAAAAAAGAGAGAAAAAAAAAGGCAATGCAAAAAAGTTAGAGGCCAATCAAAAACGGTACCCTGGGTAAATTTTTTGAGAGCAAAATGGTCAAAGGACAAGTCACCAAACCCGGTTTTGAAATGGCGGATACAAAAGCAGTAATACATTTTTTTTTATGACTTCCAACAAAGAAATTAATGGGGGAAATGGATTTGCAGAAATGAAATCCTCCTGGGTGTTAGCAGAGCACTAACACTTTTTCCAGTAAAACTTACAACAATGGCTCATCTGGGAGCAAAAAATTCAGTGAGAATATTTTTGCTGGTAAATCATCTTGCTGGACAACCGGTGGCTTGATGATTGCTAGCGAAGCCACAACAGGCCTCTGGTTATTATTTATACATATTTGCAAATCTCTTCATTTATATTTAAAAAATTAGTATATTTGTATATACTATACTGTATATGGTAAAAATTTGAACCATCCAAGGGAAGAGTGGAATAAATAACTTTAATACTTTTTTAAATGACTTTTAAATGAGCAAGAAAGGGGAACCACCATAGAAACAACATTGCTTTGCCAATTTAAATATAATCGATTTATTTTTAATGGATTGCTAATCACCTTCACCATTGCTTGTTCCTGGACAAGGCTTACTTCAGACTGATTTTCATTCATGTAACATGCAATAAAAATGGAAGTTAAACTACTTACCTCGGTTTAGTAATTATAACACTATGGCCATAAAATAGCAACTAAAACGTAATCTTATCAAGAACATGCTCATATATATGTCGCTGTTTTTAAAGCTACATGCAATAATTCATGAATTATTCCTTTTCAGAAAACCTAATTGAAATTGTTTTCATACTTACATGAAATCTTTTATGTTGATACCAAATATATCATTCTAACTAGTACAACAACAACAATTCTTGCACGTTTGGGAAGGGATGAGGAAGACTTAACATGCACTGTATTGTCCAAATAGATACCATGAAGTCAATAGTGTTGTAGTAAACAATTAGACTGTGTGCATTTTCTGTCACTACAAATTACTCAATAAAATGAAATTTTACAAATAACTAACCCACTACAGTACAAGCATGAATTCGGGAGTATCCCAGGTAGTCCTATACAAGGGCCAACACAGTGGGCCTGTTATAAATATGTGCATGTAAGCATGAATAATAAAAATTCTTAAAAATTAAACAAATAATAAAAGCTCAACACATTATCACAAGATAATGTTCAAGTCTAACTACATTCACCAAATAAACAAGTGCAAGGACACCATTGAGGACTACAGAAGGAACAGATCATGAAGGAGGGATAGCTGCAGATTATCCCGATATGTTGCTTCAGGTGAGGAAAAGTACAGTGTGGGATCACATGTCATAAATATTAAATAAATGAAGCAATACTGACACTTTCTACATCAGGCTATTGAAAGATACATAAATTTAAAGGAGTCTACAACCAAATATGTCGACCTTTGGCAATCGATGCCTTCCTAAGAGAGCTGTAATGTCGAGACAAAGAAACTCACACACTGGCTAAACTGGTACATTATCTGTGCCTGGATGCACATGAACAAACAGTAAACCTGTTTTTACAAGTCATATTCAACTTATAAAGCAGCATAGCTAACTGGACAGATCACTTAGTAGGAAGGATGATTGTGGCACTTTAAAACTTGGGAAAGCCTGACAGAGGTCCCAGGTAGGGCCCTGGCTGAACTCAATGCATGCCATACACTTTAGGGGTGTGGCTACATGCAGAATAAGTTGGTTAGAATTTAAGAAGTACATACCTCAACAAAACATGAGCTGTTACTGAATATTTCCCTTCCATTTGCTGAGTTGGCCTACTAGTTCATTGAATTTGCAATTAAGGGTTCAAGGTACACACATACATGAATATGCACACACATATTGCCAACATGTCAACAACAAAGCATATGCCTAAAGAAAAACTGCTCCAATGAGTTGAAAGAATGAACTGGTAATGTTGTGAGTTAAGCTAAGAGGCACAGGAGTAAAGTCAAGTATGAGCAGAGAGAAGGCAAGATACAACATGTACAGCTACATATGGTTAGCTTTATTGAAGCTCACATCACCTCAACATTCTTCAAAATAGTGGCACTGTATTAATAAGATCTGATCATTATCACCAAAAATGTGCTCTCCCCAATTATTTTGAACTAGAAAAATTTCTCTCTGTGCTCCCAATGCTATTATATATATATATATATATATATATATTATAGCCTATAACCTGCATATGCCCTTAGACTTTAGCCATGTAACTTTGGTGGCTATAGCTTAATTGGTTTTGTAGGAGATAGCACTAACAGACACAGATGTTTCGATAAATCAGTAGTAAATTTGTTAAAGACAATTTGGGGCATTAAATTTCATCAATTGCCACTTAATGCCTTGTATTTCAATATGTGGGTATATTCATGAATACCAAACAGATCTAATTGGGATGGGTATTACAGAAACAGATATAGATATGGTCAAATTAATATCCAAACATACATTATTGGTCTAAAATAAGATTCATTAGCTACACAAGTGAACACACACAAAGGAAGTTGTGACATAGCATGGCTAATTGGGACAACATGGTTGGTTGCCCATGACTCCCACAACATAGAAATGCAACACAAACAAATTACTCAAGACCTGCCACTTTAGAGATTGCATGGCCCATTAAAGACATTGTGAGGCAACAACATAATTTGTCACGTAGAAAACACTATTACATACAATAAATGTTACGACTGCTTTTCCCCTAATGGAATGGCCCTCTGTTGAAGTGCAGACAGCACTCCAGACGGGAGAGGTGTCATTATGGATGTGGTGGCTGTGCATGCTACCACACTACAACCAGTCTACACTTATGAGTCTGTGAGTGTTACATACCACTGAAGCAAGTTAATTCCTTCAGCCACAACAAAGCTACATGCCCTCCTCTTTGATGTTCCATTAATGCTGTCCTTGTGGTCAGTTATGCTAGTTGCTATAATGTTAGTTATAAATAAATGTCTGACCTGCACCACATCAAAGAGCTCAGCCATGCACCTAACCAGGCTCATAGTTACAAGTTTGCTATACCATTCCAACAATAGGGGGGTTGGGTATCAGTGAATTTCCAGCACCATAGAAAATGCATTGTGATTCATGACTGGCAATGGTATTTTTGAGAACTGCAATTCATAATAGCTCATGCTTTCGACATACTATAGGCATAGAAACTTTATAAGATTTTTAGCATGCTACAAATACCAGAATATTCAGAGTTTTGCTTGTGGTTTAAATGGTTCTTAAAAGGCTAGCAGTGACATTTCAAGTGAGCTAGCCAGCTAGTTCAAGGAATTCATTGGTTGGCTCTAGTAGCAGTGAGTGCAGAAAGTTGCCAGAAATAGTATGTGCTCAAAGTAGCTGCCAATTTTTTTCAAAACACTTTCTTAGGCAACACCTGATCTCCAAGAATTTCTGTTTTGCCACAGGTGTTTCGAGGTGTTGCGCACAGGATTCTGAGAAGTATTGCAGCTCTTTCTGGGTCAAGATTAACTGTGGCAATTGCCTCGGCTTACATCTACTTCCACCTGCCAATGAGTTCTGAGAAGTAGCAGTAATCTCAATGGCGTGGTCATAACTAATTTTTCCTTCATTTTCACGCTCCCATTTCTCTACAATTATACCTCCGACTATTCTGAAATTTGCTATCTGCACAAAATAATTTTATAAAGTTTCTCTGCCTATAGTAATGGTGAAAGCACAAGCTATTTTGTAGTTGCAGTTCTCAAAAATAGCTTTGCCAGTCATGAATGCTACTACATTTTCTATGGTGCTGGAAATTCACTGATACCATAAGTAGGTGTGGTAGGTAATACCTGACGTAATCATGCAAGTCCACTATTGTCACATTCCAACAGTATGGCATAATGAATACTCCTTACCTAATCCATACCTTACAGAAGAGTAGTCTCGCTAGCCAGACCCTTTACCCAAATGCTCCACTAAGGAAGGGTCTGGTATATTTCTTATACTACAATGTCATATCTTCCTCCAGAAACTGGGAGAGCATACTTCGGCTGTACTTCTTATGGGGGATTATGGTTTAGCTATGCGGACTAAATTTGTGGTAAAGCCTTATAGCAGCAGCTAAATAGCAATAGTAATTGTGTGAGAATGATGTTCACGAGTGGGGAAAAGTTAAGTTATAATGATATTCATTGTGAGCAGAAATAAATTATGACAATAAGAGATTGCTATGTGCAATATACCAGATCCTTCCCTAGCAGAGTATTTGGGTAAAGGGTCTGGCTAGCGAGATTAACAGAAGAGAGGGTCTAAGGACAACAGAGCAAACAATTGAACCATTTGTGAAACAGGATTGTGCACAACACCACATTATGAGTTGCTGTTTTACATTTAATTGACTTAGGTTTAAAATACCTGATCATTATTTTTACACTTGTATTTCTACAGGCTCATTCACAATATGACACAAGGCAATCTGTTGTGTGTGTTTCATAGCTCCAATCCGTTGTGATGTCATTGTGAATAAGTTACGGACTATTACTACGGTGCTTACGTTCTGAACGGATCATATCCGCAAGAGTTGGATTGGATTCAACTCTTGCGCAGGTTGGGTCCGTCTGTGGATCAAAACCCTTGACTAAATACACTGAACATGTGCTCATTTTTGTTCTAAATTGACGTCCATGGAGGATAAAAATATCATTGAAGACATTTAAGCCTCTTTCTGCCTCTGGCAACCATCAGCTAAGGGCTACAAGTATATTAAGGCAAAGGAAAGCACCTGGAAGTTGCCAAACAGGTAAAATAAGAATAGTACAGTTTGTGATTCAGTATTTGAGAGTTTCATGACTCTCTGCAGTCCATGCTCATTGCTAAATTATTTAATTTTATGTCATAGAAGGCATCACTTGTGATGACTGCTCCAAGAAGTTGATAAACTAGGGATAAATTCGTTAGCCAACCCAATTTCCACCTCCTACATCCAACTACAGTGTATTATCACTTTGATGAACTTTAATGATAAATCTCCTTTTTGTCATATTTTAACTGTTATATTTTATTAGTAATTCTTTTATGTGTGTACATACATAGTAATAGGTATAATGTTCATCGAATAATTATACTCGAATAATTACCTTAAAATAGTTATAATGAATAATTACAGTGGGATGATCAAAGTAGCAGAAGGGATAACTTAGAACAAATTTTAGTGATCCTGGGGTGAGCTAGCACCTAGCTTGATATATTCTACAGAACAATGAGTTTTTGAAGGTTTAGATTAAAAATTCTATATATAAATATTTTTCCAAATCGTCCACTGCAAGCAACTCTTGTGTAACCAGCTTTCCCTCTACTCTAGAGTGATTGCTGAGGTGTCCTCCCCTTGAAAATGCTCTATTTTACAACCTCAATCCAGCAGTTATTTCTGAGCCTTCAGCTGCACAAGAAAAGTTGGCTGTTTGATTAGTAGTGGTGATAGGAATTGCTGCAGCTTTCTGGGATTAGCTTGTCATTTTTTAAAGTTTGATTTAAAGGTTGGGGGGGGGGGAGCACTTACCCATTGCTCTTTCCTTCCACCCCCCCCCCCCGATCCACCACTGATGAAGGAGTGTTTTGTACTGTGGCTATGGACTTTTTTCTTTTTGTTGCCTGCTTTAGTGCTTTCTGGGATTTGCTCTTTTTTTTTTCTTAGTTTGGGAGAAAGGTGGAGGGAGCACTTGCCTGAACTCCTGCTCCCTCGTGAGCTAGAAAGGTAGTACACATTTGCCTTTTTTGTTGATTTGATTTTCCTCAATTTTTTGAGATATTTTATTTCATAGAATTTTTTTTCACTCACAATGACCCAAGTCCAATTTAATAGAATTGACCTGACCTGATCATAATGAGTGCAGTAATGATTAAGTCTGAGTCATCATGAACAATATTGTCTTGTTTGTTTTATTATGGCACACATTATTAGGTAGAGGGTCACTCTACACCAGATGGTTGTAGAAAGAATGCCCTTGCTCAGCTTTCCAAATGAGATAACAAGAGTGAGAAACAAGAAAAACCGGACGCTTTGCACTCACAATCTATTAGTGCTTTAAGGAAATTGCAAATGGTTGGGGATAGGCAGGCAAGAGCAGACAAGGCAAGTGGGACTATTTTTGAACCCCCTACCCCCCCAAAAGAAAAAATTTCTTGTTTATGCTGATAAAAAGTATATTAAGTTAGAGAGGAAGCTAAGCCTTCATCAGGTAGACTTAGATGCCAGGAGAGACAATTGACATGCTAAATATCATAGGGGGTAGTTTTAATCAATACAGCCAAGGGTAAAAGGTCTCACAATTTCAGATGCAAGTTTAATTTCGTCTTAGTATATATTAGGAAAAAAAAGGTCCCCCCCAAACTATTGCTGACAGTGATGGCAAGGCATTGTACAGAGTGGCCAGCCCAAATGCCTGGAACGTCTCAGGGATGAGCACATTGTGTGATGCTAACGCTCCAGTTTGATGTTAATATATCATGTTAAGTACAGAGGAAGTAACACAGAGCAGCTTCCTGTCTAGCATCCCCACATAAGATATGCTATCATTTCTTGTGACAGGTCTATTACCAGCTAACCCAGTCCTGTGCTGCTGCCATGACATACAAGCTGAAACACTTACATGTACAAGTTGAGTTGCCTTGGAAACAAATTGCATGTGGTTTACAAGTCAAAATGGAGTACAGTTGGGTTTGTGTGTCCTGCAAACAATTCTCTCCACAGCTGCAATGAAATGAATTGAGCAATGGATTACCTTACGGTAAAGTTAGTTTTTCAGCATCAAATTTCTACCTTAGTTTTGGCAGCTGCCCATCACTGTAATTTTCAAAATATTGAGAAAGGGCTTGCCAAAAAATGGAAATAACCACATACAAAAAATAATCACCATAGCAAACGCTCTAAAATATTTGATGAACTTTAGAAAACAAGAGCAGTTTCCAGCCAAAAACCCACTCACTTATGATTTAATGTTTTGACTTAATCGTGGGTAAAAAACAACAACCAAAATAAAACAACCAACCATGACCAGGAGTTGAACCAGGGACCTTAGCACTGGTTGTCAGAGGAAGTTTCATAACAAGAACATGATTCCCAAGAAAGTAACATTTAGACTCTGCGAACTTGTCAAGTACTCTAGTGTCTCTTTGTGTAACTCAGAGTCACATTAGTGTCACCCAGGATTCATAAAATACAACACATCCTTAGAATGTGGCGCACCATTATATATATATGAATACCTTTTTGTTGCGCCTGTTAGCTGCCACAGTGTTGCCCAGCTGAGCATCCACACCCACGACAGTGAGGTCATTGCAGAGAGCTAGATGCTGGCTCAGGTAACCTTTCCCACTGCCCAGGTCCAACACCTGCAGCAAAGCAGCCATGAAGTGGAGGAGGCAAACACATTGGAATAGCAACACCTAGGGCTAAAGATGGACAAGAAAGGTTTCCAGAGAATAGGAGCTTCTCTGTTTGCATGCCATACTACATATCGAACCACACCCACTAAAATATGGCTGAGCCACACCCACCAAACTGGGAAGAATGTTGTGGACATGTCAACCACTTCTAAATGTACATACTTCCAAAATATATCTGTCCGGGTGCTGTGGATGCATCAGGTAAGGTGTCATTATTTAAAAAACACATAGTCGTGCCAAATCTGAGCAATGGAACTGTCTACAGAGTGAAATGACTATGCACACACATACAGTGCCCAGGACAAGTCATTCAGTGTCTGGGCAAGTGGGACTCACTCCTATAATATTAAGTCACCACATAATAATGGCCACTAAACATTCTCTCTCTGTTTCTTCATGGTTGACTTTCCATATGGACTTTTAAATCACATGAATCAAGTTCAGAGAATTAAGACGTCCAAGGGCATGAGTGAATCCATGTGTTCTTCTAACAACTATGTCCTTGTTGATGTAGTTGTCAGGTTAGCTTCTGTGCTCCTGTGTGATGTATGCAGCGGAAAACGATCCCACCCAAATATGGTGTTTAATACTGTGTGAAAACATAACATTGTTTACTCTCAGCAAAACAAAACTTAACAATTAAATGGCAACAAAGCAACTATTCTGAACACTGTAGAAATAAGAGCTGTAGCTATCAAGGAATGTCCTGACATAACCAAAGAATTTCTGATCATGTCCATCATACCAGGAACTCCCCAGGGATGTCCCAAACAGCATGGAGGATGGATGTCAGACTACCTGCCTTGCTCTGGCCCTTTTGGACATTGTTGGAAATGATGCAGCTCTATTCACACACAGATGCCCCCAACACGTCCCATGTATCCAGGATATTCTCCAGATATCCAGGATATTCCAGGATGTCTTACAGAAAGGTAAGACACCACACATGTATTATTTGTATGCAGCAGCTATCTCCTCCCAAATACTTCCACCAATCAAATCCAAACTTGGCATGAAAACTCAAAAGATCAAAAGGCACATGTGAAAATACTTGATGTGTTCACAGTAAACATTGTTTAGTAGAAGGATACCCAAGACCAAACATGGGCATGCTTTCTCCCTGTAGACTATTCCACAATAAAAACAACAAAAACAGGTTTAATTTAAGAAAAATTCTAGCATTTGGTCCTACATCAGATCTTTCTTAAGTCGAGTTATGTATCAAGTGATCAAAGGGGTTAGCTAAAATTGTGTCATAAAATAGTTAAACTAAGAATATGTAAGTAAATGGGTAATTAAGTACAAAGTGATCACAGGGCCTACAGTAAGAGTCAAATGATCAAACAGTTAAAGTAAAATGTGGATTGGGTTTTAAACTGTTTGAGATTCCAGCAAGGTCTCTCCTGATACCTGTCCATCCACCCACCACTGCATGGACAACACCAGAAAGAAAAACAAACACAGGAATACTGACAGTCAAAAAATGGCGTCAAAAAAAGTTCAAATAATAAAAGCTTATAAAACGTCAGCTAAAAATATCAAGCTTTTTTAGTTGGCTATTTGGTGGCTTTAGCTGATGTTAATTCTAAAAAATATTTCAAGTAGTAAAAGGTGATATTAAAAATTAAAAAAAACCCATACATGACTGAAACCCCACCCCCTCACCTTTCCCTGTGATATTCAACATCAATAATCTACATCCTGTTGCTATCCCACACATAAATTACACACCAAAAGATCGTCCTCAGTGTAGTTTTAGCTCCAGAAGACTCAAATGTTCCAAAAATCCACAACTAATCAGGTTCTTTAATCAGAGAACAAAATTAATTAGAGGAAAAGGTAAGGGGTCATCATAACCAAAACCTTGCATATTGGAAAAAATAATCATTAATAAAAATTTTTCGAAGCAAAGATTACAAAATATGTCTGATTATCTATGCAGAATTGCAGTTGTTTAGTGGATAAAGAAGAAAAAAATGACGAGATATATATTCACACTTCCTTGATTCAGAATCTTCAAGTGAGAATATTGGAGAAAACTAGGAGCTGCATGAACAATTGCTTTGATTTGTACAAGTTTTAATAAATAGGGAGGTCTGTTGCCTGTGTAACCATGACGAGGCAGATGTCTCATTAACATCTGTGAAGATGCACTTCATTAAAAAAAAAATTTTTTTTTAAACTATTTCCAGTCATTAGCAATTAAATGTGTTCTGTTGACTTCCACGTTGGTGAGTCAGGTTGGACTGGGTCAGATAAAAGCACACTTTCTTGACCAAGTGCTACAGTGCCCTCAGTCACTAGAGATTGCTATGAAGGTAAGTGATTTCTACTACAAAGCCATATCCCACATCCGCTTTCAGAGGGTCAGCACAGCAGTACAACCACCCTCTATCACGTTGTAAAGTAGGACAAGTCTACATACACATAACAGCACACATGTGCCTAATTGTTTTGTACATGAGTCAATGCACACTTCCTCCCTAAAATAGGACAGTTAGTTCAAGTACATGTCTCAAAGACCATTATGAATTTTTAGCCTTCCATGGTTCCAAGCTTCCCTCTTCTTTGCATTCAAGCTTCCTTGCATTCATGCTAAATCAAATTCAAGCTCTCTTCCATTCATGCTCCCCTCCAATCAGGTTCCCTTTAAACCATGCTTTCCTCAAATCAGGCTTCCCTCCATACAAGTGTACTTCCATCCTTTTCATTCTATTCTGGACTGAAACAGCCACATGCTTGCTCAACACAGAGTATACACCATATGTAGCAATTGAAGAGAGGTGGAAAAACACATGGCAGCAGCTAAACATACAGTATGACTGCATTAAGATCACTGCATGTGCACGAAAATATTTTCTCATATGGTCCTTGCACGCTATTAGTCAGACTTGGTTGGGAAAATCTCATTTACCGGTCGCTGGAGGTAGTTTTTCATAATAAAGGTCACATTTAGTAAAACAACAACCAATGTTACTATTTACTACTGCATAAAGTCCCTTAATAACATGTGACACATCCAGTTGTGCTTGACAACAGTACGCATAATTCATATGCAGGTAATTAGGGAGGGTATTTCCATCTCCAACTAAATTCATGCACAGATTAACAAACAAAATTGATATCTTACTTGATTTATTCCACTTCTGAACATTTCCTTTGCAATTAACTCGGAAAACAAACAGACTTCATGTTGCTTCTTTTTCTTCATAGCAAATGAGGACAAGGCCGCTTCATTTTCCCCTCCATTAATCCCAGGAAGACCTTTCACACAATTAAGTGCTTTCCCATCTTCATTATTCAATTCAATTTTGGTAGAAGGTCGATTGTGCAAGTGATCATCTGCGTGCAAGCCTTCTAGCCTCAGATTTCTTGCCTCTACAAAGAACTGGTAGAGGGTCTTAGGGATATCTAGAAGTAGACATTTCACAGGACATTCATATATAAAAAGCAATTAACAGGCTGACAAAAGAGACATAAGAAATATTAAACCTCATAGAGGTGCACAAATCCTTCCACCTGCCCTGACCTGAATGTGCAGGTACCTAAGATGATTCTTTTAAAAAGTTATTAACGTCCAACCATCATATCATACTGGATTTACGTGTGTAAAAAAATTAAAGAAATTATCTATACTATGAAGTGAAAATAGTCTGTCTGTCAGTCTGCCTGTCTGTCTGTCTGTGTATCCGCGATTTACGCTTGAAGTTAGACCAACGAACCCATATATATTTAGAATCAGTGTCACCAGGGTAACGTCATGAGCATGCCTATATGCCCACACCCCATTCTTTATTTTTAAAACAGCCAAAAATGGTACTTTTACCAGAAAAAATAATTGAGCTATATGCATACCCACATATGTATGAATAAGGAAGAGGTGAGACTAGATGTGGTCAAGATTGACCCCATAAACCATTTTTATTATATATTTTAAAAAAATTTAAAAAAGGAGAATGGAAAAAAAAAATGTTGGGAAAGAAAAAAGAAAAAGAAAAAAGGGGTAGGGGAGGAAGAAAAAAAGAACAAAGCAATAAAAGAAAAAAGAAAGGGAAAAAAGGTGGGAAAAAAAAGAAGGAAATGTGGGAAAAGAAAAGAAATAGGGGAAAAAGAAAAAAAGAAAGTAAAGAAAAAAAGAAAGCAATGGTGGACAAAAGAGAAGAAGGAAGGGGGTAAGGGGAAAAAGAAGGGGGCAAAAAAAAAGGGAAAAAAAGTAAAAAAAAAAAAAAAGAAGAAAGCTCAGTCCTGGGTTTGAACCCCATGTTATTTGCAGAGTTAAGCTGTCAGCATCCTAAGTTTTAGGCGTGTAGCTCCATTTTTTTCTGGCAAAGATCATTTTTGGCTTTGATTTTATACAAAAGGGGTGTGGCCATATAGACATGCTCATGACGTTCCCCTGGTGACACTGATTCTAAATATATATATATATATATATGGGTTTGTGGGTCTAACTTCAACCGTTCAAGCGTGAATCTCAGATACACAGACAGACAGACTATTCGCACTTCATAGTATAGATATAAGGGGGGGGGGGGGGAAAGAAGATAATATGATGATCCTTTACCATTTCTGTATGATCTATTTTAACATTTATGCATGATGACCCTTTACCATTTCTAACCATATTCGGTGGATGAATGATGAAACCTATAATTTTTGGATTCAGTGTCATCCTCATTATTTAATCTTATGCTATTAAAACTATTGTGAGAGAACATTGTAACATGCAGTCCATGACTGGTGCACATCATTAGAATAGGTAAAGGGTTTTTAAGTTGTGATTTATACAGGTACATTCATTTCACCAATTTATTTCACCCCATTATTTCCCAATCATTACATTTTGGTGTCCTTTTCTAAAATTATTTGAATAGAAATCAGCCAATTCTAGTATATATTGGTCAGTACATGTGGTGTCTAATGCCCCTTTCTGTGTCAGCCATTGTTGTAGCACACAAAGAAAGTATAGTATAGTATAAGGGATGGCATCAGCAGGTCATAGAGGTGTGGCTTGATACAATCGTTGCTTTGTTATGGATAATAGTTTGTTTTAGTTTTCCTTTTCTTTGAGAACTGTCAGAAGAAAAGCTTTGTGGCAGTTTCATAAACCAATTCAGTGTACATATTGGTAAAGGATCAACAAAAATAGGCATAAAAACACATTACATCTGTGGTAAATGTGTTATAACTGTTGAACCACCAATAATGCCTTACCAAGGCAACAATTATGATGAATATTAAATTGGATTTTAATAAATGTTCATCTATTTCATTTGTTTGTATTTACAACAATACATCATAGTTGCATTCTATTTTCTTTGAGTAGAAGATGAAGTTGGAATAGTACAATCAGAAACTTTAAAGCAAGTTAACTTTTTCTGTTTCAAAGTTGTTCTATTAAAAATGAGGGCACAAAAATAATTTTCCTTTTTTTTTTCTCTCTCTCTCTATAAATCCTAGTCTCCTGTAGCCAGACGGATTAAAAAGGGAATAATCTGTCTGGTCACTGTAGCCAGGTTTTCATGATTCCAGCGGAAGTGTGTCACAGGCCAAAATTTAATTGGGGCTACAGATATTAAATGTGAGTTTGTGAAATATGGAATAAACAACTCATTTTTCTTCAGTGAAATTTATTCATCGTGCTAACTATATGATATGCAATAGGTGCCGTTTTACAAATTTGACCAATCAGATTTGGTTACAGAATCTAGTAACTGGCTCACAAAAAGCTGGCTCCAGTGACCAGCCGGTTTATCAGCGAAGTGGTAGATAAAGGGTCTGGCTATGCAAGACTACAAGAAGCCCATGCCCTTTAGAATGGTTCATGCACTGGAAAATAACCCAAGGGGTCAGTTTCAAAAGAGTCAAATCCAGCATCTGCAACATGTGTGTAGGTGCAGCATGGAAGAAGTGAGAATCAATCATTCAAAAGGGGGAATGTGAACGTTTACAAAGAACCATTGTGCACACTAGTAGCCTATTTATTTCAATCATGTCACCTATGCTTGCATTTTTTTTTTCCTTTTACACAAATTTTTCTTTCACACAGATTTTTCTTTCACGCTGATTTTTCTTTCTAAGTACCTGGAGATGAGCAATGAGTTTCTTGAGGAAATATGAAAAATTCATCAGCTGGAGGTTTCTCCAAGACCCTCCACTCTGGCGGTATGACATTGATCCAGTGGTTAGAAACGAAAAAATCCACGGTATGAGCATTGCAGAAGAGATTATACTTCTCAAGAAACTGGCATATAGCTAGCGCTCTTTCAATTTCTTGCATCCCGGTTGCACTCTCAGAAACACGAAGTGGGTAAAGTAAAATATAAAAATGGTAAGATATCAATCGTCCCTGTTTCTTCAAATCTGGAACTAAGTCCCAGACGTAGCTACGGTGTATTGTACTTTTTTTTCTTTTTTTTTTTTTTTTTTTCCTTTTTTTTTATGGGGGGCTTTGGTGAGATGGAATAGAATAGGGATTGGTTTTATGCTCAGATTCTGAATCTAATAATCATTAATAGGGGAGGGGGGGGGGGGGCAACTTGATATTGGAAACATCATTAGCAATTTTAAATGAATGCATATTTTCAACTTTCCAGTAATCTTATGAAAATCTACATGCCTAATCACTGGAATGTTTGATTGTTGTTTTTTGTTGTTGAAAATTCTAATATTTATGCTAAAGAGATCTTTCTCCATTTAAAAAGAAAAATTGCAAACAAATATTCCTGGCCATGAAAAGGAATTATGTATGCTGTCTGTGATGTTGACTCAGGTTTAATCAATGGTACACTATGATTAGATAAGGTTAAATTAATGTGAAGTGGTATCATTGTAATCTTACCATAATTTGCAATTTGTATGTCTATAAGTGTATGGCTATAAGTGTATGGCTATAAGTGTATGGCTATAAGTGTATGGCTATAAGTGTATGGCTATAAGTGTATGGCTATAAGTGTATGGCTATAAGTGTATGGCTATAAGTTATGGCTATATGCTTGGACCAATCTTCCTAAAATTTTCAGGGGTTGCTCACAGGACCAATGGCCCCATTTGGGGAGAATGTTGTGAGGACTACACTAGGGCAAAGGTCCGTTGAATAAACTCCTATCCATGACTGACTGTCCACTTATTTATGACAAAACACTTTTTTGTTTCCATAAAATAAACAATGTTAAAATCCATTCTTGACACACCAAAAAAGTGGATGGATGTAACCCCCCCCCCCCCACCACCATTCCAAGTGTTCCTAGACCTGTGCCATAGGTAATTATTATGTGATTATTCATGTGTAATCTGTTCCCATTCAAAAGGACATTTCTAGATGAAGTTGTACCTCATATTTACTTTAGATATGGGACAATGCCTCCCATATCCCCTTATGTATAAAGGGTACTTATATATATATATATATTTATTTATGTATATATAGTAGGAAGTCAGTTATCCAAACCTGTTGGGACCAGAGCAGTTCAGATAACTAAAGTTGACCCCATGTTTCAAAAGTTAACACAATTTTATGGTATATTTGCAAGTTTAAAAAGTGCTTTTTCTACCAATTAAATGTATTCTGGAAGGTCTACAGCTTCTCTTAATTCTTAATAGTATTGTGGACTGTTGATTTATCTGGTTGATTGGGTAGCTACACTAGCTAAAGTTCTTCCATTTCTCTCCAAATTATAATCTTGAGCTCTTAGAATTCCTTGGGGGGAAAAAAAAACAAAAAAAAAACAAAAAACCAAAAACCAAAAAAAAAAAAAACAGCTACAGTTGTCCTAGGGTGGTTAATTGGTTATGTTTGCTCCAATTTAATAATTGCTACCCTTTCTTTGGTGTTTAAAAAAATTTTTTTTTAATATTCTGACCTGCTTGCATTGTTGTGGGTGTGGTTTCAAGTGGTGGTCGATAACAGATGTTTGGATAACTGACTTTCTACTATATATATATATATATATATATATATATATATAAGTATGTCTGTCTGTATGTGTGTATGATGTCTGTATGTACATTCACTATCTTATCCCAGATGCTTATATCTACCAGGCTTAAAAATTTCAGGGGGTGATGGGGGTCACCCTGGGATGGTTTATGTAGAGTTTGGTGAAGATCTGAATAAAACCCTGCCATGGGTCTGTTAAAAAAACCAAAAAAAACAAAAACAAAAACAAAAAAACCTTGGTGGAGGATGCTCATTTCCTGCATGAGTAACCACCATAGTCCTACAAGCAACAATATTTGTAAAAACTCTTAAGTGAGAGAACCAGCTTCCCAAATCCCTTTCCCTTCCACGAGCTGTAGGCACAAACATCTGATATGCGGGGAACACAGAAACCAACAAAAAATCTCATATTATAGTAAGATATTTTTGTTGTCTCTGTCATAAAATCTCAAAAAAGGATGTAAGTCAAATCACCAAAAATGTCTGCAGAATACAGATAGATTAATACGACAGCTCCAAAATAATTATGAGCAAGAATACAGAGTAAAAAATGCTTCCTAATATGATCCCAGGTGTGAGGCAAAGACAAATGCTGTATTTGTGTGCATTCGATTAGCACAAAGCAAGGAAGTAAACAAAATCAGAAGTAAAACATGGACATCAGTAACATTGACACCATGGAAAGTTGTGGGGTTTTTATATGGATAAATGGTTACTGCCTTCCAGGAGTATTTCAGGGATATACATATTTTATATTGGTGGAGAAGAGGAAAATCAAATTGAGAAGTCATAAAGGGATACTGTGTTAGTGGCTCAAACCTAACCCTCCAGGTACAACACAAACATATTGAAGCTGGTTTAACTTCCTCTATGGTATGGTTGATAACATTTTGGGAATAATTGGGATTGTCAGTTGTCAGGGAAAAGGAACATGGAAAGGATGTGGGAAGGAAAGGCCATGGGAAGGAAAGGATGTGGGAAGGAAAGGTGGTATTGTATTTGGACAGGTAAGTAAACAAATCATGGTATTTCAATAGTTGAGGAGAAAATATTTGAAATGTGGTCAGTTTATATCTTGGGAATTTACAAATACATTGAAACTTCCTGGCTCCTTTAGTTTACTTGGCGTGGACTGTAGAAGGTCTCTCAGCTGGATTTTAGAAAAGAAGCTGAACAAGGAAGACATATGTTGATTTTTTTTCTTCCCCGAAGATAGATCCTATTTTCTTTTATGTGATCATAGAGTCTACCTTTGCATCTCCACAGACAGACAGGTGGTCACACCTTTCAATACAGGGACACAGCCTCAATGAATATCCTTTCAAGCAATGTGATGGAGACTGCTTGTAATGAAGTTGAGTGAAGCTGTACCAATCAAGGAAAAGAAGAAGTGAGACTGTGCTGTTAAATGGCTACAACCAGCAGAGAATTTGCCTTCAAGAAGATTGCATTTGCATGGGCAGGTAGAACTGTGGGATGATAAACAATGGATTACATGCTCTTCTATGGAGTTATAATTATTTTTGAATTTCCATGATGGAGGTATGTGGCCAAGTCAACTTCCAGATAAAATTGGAAAGATGGAGCTGGATAATAACAGTAAATTGACTTTGTATTCGAAACAAGTAGGACAACAGTCTTTTTTATTGTTTTATTTTTGATATGAATAAAAATTTTTAGTAGTGAAAAATCCAAGTGTCAGGGGGAATATAAACAGAGTATTTAGGTCATGAGGCCCAGTCACCTTTATGGAGTAGGGTCACATAGTATGAGTCACATGGCAGGGTTACAGCACATCCTTCCATAATGCGAGTACATCCACGTGTTCCTTAAATATGGTTAGTGGGTGGGTGTGCACATGCACTCCCACGTTAACTCTATTTATGCAATTTCAAATTCTCTCAATAAATATTGCTATCTGTAAATGAAAAGGTGTAACCGTCACAGAGTAAGAACATGCTTAGCTTTCCCTGTAAGTGGTTGTCACAACTGAGACACTATAGTAGACACAGTTGATAGCCGATTTTGGAGAGAGTAGAGTCACAGAGAAGTTTACAGGGTACTAAAATAGTGCATCTCTGGATAATTTACTGTAGTGATAAAAGGGAGAAATGCTGTCAGTATGCAGTGATAGTTCCACATATTTGTTCACTTGACAAAGACCAACATGATAACACTTAAAAGGCATTGATGAATAGATATTAGAGAAAGACTTCTCTTTATGTTTGGTCTAATGATCATGTGAAGTTGAATTTAAATTGAAGATGTGCAGCAAGATGAATAATCAGTGGAAATGCTGGGGATACTCCTAGCTGACTTAGTTGTAAAACACTCATTTATCCTAGTCAAGAATAGTCACACTATTGTACATTGGTGTTCCACCAACCAAAGTTCATCCCAGAGAACTACAGAATGGTTGGTGAAAAATGTGGAAAATTCTTAAGTGTGGTACATGAAAGGTAAGACCAAGGTATTCCAACACCTGTGCCTGTCTCAGCATGATTGGGATGCTATGATCAGGATAACATATCAGGTGGCAGAATAGTAGTCTGGAGATACAGGTGATTTTAAAAGGTGATTTTAAAAGGTGATTTATACTTTATCATAAGATTTAAGACAGACCAAAGATCTGAGATGGTCTAAAGCAAGACCTGATGTGGACAAAGGGCAATTTTGAATAAGGTTCCAATTATATAATCCCCCAACATAAATTTCAATTCATGTATATTCAAGTGGTTTGCCTCTGTGAAAGGTTAGTAGATCCTACTTGCTATGTTAATGTGTTTCCACCATAAATGTCTAGAAGTTTGTGGTTACTGTGGACCCTGAAACTCTAAGTTTGATTATAGTGGTAAAGAAGTGATGGTTAGTTCTGAAAATGTTGATATCACCAATGGCACAAGGATTTCTGTACTAAAATCATCGTTCTGAAAAGGGTGATGTTGAAGTCATTGATTCTTCTCAAAAATAAGCAGTTAAGGTGTTTGCGTGTTAGAGGGCAAGGTGGAATAGCTGGAGTGAGGATTGTGGAGGAGTGAGGATTGTGGAGGAGTGAAGATTGTGGAGGAGTGAGGATTGTGGAGGAGTGAGGATTGTGGAGGAGTGAGGATTGTGGAGGAGTGAGGATTGTGGAGGAGTGAGCCAGGGCCCTAGTGTATGAAAAAAGCATATATTTTAATTTCTTATTACAGGCAAAGTCTTGGCAAAAACAGATGTATTCTACTTGGGAGCTGTTTGGCAGATTTCTTGCACCCTAGCTAGTTTGATTATAATTTCTTTATAGCAACAATAAAAAAATAGAATAAAATGGCAGAGTTGATGCTCTTCCTGAACTGCTGGTTCTGGATTTGCATGAATTGATACACATGTTCTTTGATATCTGCACTTTTACTGTGCCATTGTATATTGATGGAGCTGTCATTGAACTGGTTTAATGGTTTAACATAAGCACTGGAAGGAATCTTGAATTCCCCTATGTTGACTTCATTCAGGCTGGTCCTTCCACCAAGAGATAACTGTTTCAAACTTTCGAAGTGGCATCAGTAGTGGTCCAAGTGATGGCAGGAGTGGAAGTGGAGGGTGGGACAAATTGGGAGTAGCTCATATTTGAGAAGATCAATCGTTATCACTTATCGGTAGATGTCTGCGTTGGAGGTGCCGCATATATAACAAATTTGACAACGAATATTGTTTGATTATGGATTTGGTTATTCGACTGAACGGAGCTGAGTCAGCAACCTCACAACGAGCTGATCTGTAAAACCCCTCAATCCTCGAAATATTTGGCTTCTCCATTTTTTCTTACACAGGTCCTCTGACCTATGCCGTGCAGAACCTAGCTTCTTGAATTCCTACCCTACAGGCTTTGTATGTGCTTGGGGAGTTTTCAAGTGTGCTCGGAGAATCTGAATAGTTCGCTCTATGGTTCTGCTGCGTAGGGGTGGGAGACTTCCTCATGGCGAACAGAGCGCAAGATGGAATCAGCGTGAACAGTCAGAGCTCAACCACAGATGAGGATCTGGAGTATGCTCGACAGCGTTTGTTGGAACATGTAGATGAATCCAGAAGTGGTAAGCTAGCTACCCATGTAATAAACCTGTTGCTACATTTCTGGTATTTTTTCTCCAAAAGTTAAATAATTAGCTGTAAGTAAATCTTTGAACTCCCCAATTGGTGTTTGGTTACTATATTATTCATATATATGCACTCCAGTTGAGACATTTAGGATCATATATAAAAGATAGACCCCCCCCCCAAATAGTGGGTAGTGGTGAAATGTACAGGTCTTTAGTTTTCACTCCAAATTCTCCTGTTTCTGAAGTATGAAGGCATGATTATTGTTGTTATGCTGCAGTGCTCATTTATAAAAATTTTTTTTAAATTTATTTTTAAAATTTTTTTATGATATGGCCTAGGTAAGGGTTGAGATAGGGTTTTGTGTGCCTGAATCATCTGTAGTATTTAAATTTAAGTTCTACACTGCAGTCGTGTTTCCTCCCT
>OZ017779.1:8181509-8273164 GCA_963969325.1 Lycopodina hypogea | reverse complement strand
ATGATCGTGGTAACCTTTGGTGCTACATAAAGCTATACTGTAATGTACTCCTTAT
Source organism: Lycopodina hypogea (assembly GCA_963969325.1). Taxonomy (NCBI): domain Eukaryota; kingdom Metazoa; phylum Porifera; class Demospongiae; order Poecilosclerida; family Cladorhizidae; genus Lycopodina; species Lycopodina hypogea. The sequence continues at coordinate 8,273,109 of OZ017779.1, read as the reverse complement.
CATTCTAGTAGGATATGTGTATTTAAATTCCTAACTATAATGGAGCTAATAAGTTTCAGTCAGTTCATTGTCCGAATATCTGTGATGGTTGTTTAGCGTTGTTTTTTTTTGGGTGTTGAATATCTGCCAAGAATGGCTTTTAATGACATTACTTCATATGAATAATAATATTGTACTACATTTTTGGTGACTTAAACCACTGTCCAGTCTCTCATTAAAAAAGGAAAGAAAAGAAAATAGCTTAATGGAACTAGGATGGTTTTGTGTAGAACTACTCTCCTAGACAGTGACAGCCAGATCACAATGAAGCCATATAATGCAAGGGGGAAGAAAAATATGTCCTGTCAAACGTGCATGTCAATTCATATTTAAATATCAATTCTGGTTACTTTGTTTCAGAGGTCATTTCATGCTCAGTTATGGAGGGTAAAATGAATCAAGTCTTTAAAATTCCCATAGACCAGAGGGAAAGATTGCACTACTTGAGTAAAATATTGTGCACAAGGTATTTAAATGTGAGCTGCCTGTGACAGCACTAACTCCCGAAATATTATAGCAGGGCTTTGGAAGATGGAGGTACTCACTGCATCTATATATATGAAGTTGGTGTGTCCGTTTGTTCTACTCCATTCAATGCCCCTAGGTTTGGTTGAAACTGAACCAAATTTGGTGTGGATATTCAGAGGGTTCTGCATGAGGTTATTTTTGAAAAAATGATTCCCCTGTGAGGAAAAAAGAAATCAATGAAAAAGAGCCTGAAAAATTTTGGCTTGGTAGTGGTTTTCCAAGCTGAAAGTCCCAATTTCAATTCCCCCAGGACTCTATTTTTTTTTCTAAGTTTTTTCCCCCCTGTTTTTCCCCCCTGTCTTTATTTTCTCTATTTTTTTTTCTTTTTCTTCTTTCTTCCACATTTATTCTGTTTTCTTTCTTCTTTCTTTCTTTTCATTTGACTCAGGTTTAAAGTACTGTATTTTTATGTATGTCTGCCTACTACTGGGGTCAATAGGCTCAATTTTAAATCTACTGAGTCAAGATATGTATCTGGAGAAAGAAAATCAGGTCATCAGGGCCGTGGTTTGCTTAATTAATTTTGACATTATTAATTTGAGCTTCAGAAGGGCAAACCAACTTATATAGCTGTGCAGTTGTATTAGAGCAGCAGCTACATTTAAAAGGTTAGAAAGTGGATAGGTGGTTATGAGTTGGTGGCGCAGCACTATTATTCTTCATAAATAAGTGGTTTGCAAAATACAAATAAACAGCTGGAATACTGAACTTTGGCTTTGTAGATCAAATTAACAAAAGGCAATGTTCCTGCTTTTCTAGGCATGAAATTTTGTCTTGATTGGCTCAGTTTTCTTTTAATATAAGTTTCAGCTATATCAAGGTGTATAGCTTAAAACATGGTGTGTTGTACGTGGAAGACTCCTACACTGGTAGTGGGGGACAACTCCAGGAATGTTGTCTACCCTGTCTGAGTCTGTTAGAGTAAAAATCCCATACAAGGTGTACAGGGTGCATGTGTCTTGCTAGTACTAAATATAGTTGCATGTACATGCAGTATATTAAGTAGTTTATTATTTCCTCAGTTTGGTAACAGAGTAATATGTTTACATGCAAACTTATTCTAGCAAATAATCAATGATAATTGGTTATTACATGAATTAAGAGTCACTTTTGCACTATCCAAATTATCAAGTTAAGGTTTGTAGTTATATTTTTTTATTTGTACGTGTGAGAACTGTTTTCTAGTCCCACTTTGTCTACCTTTCATTGCTACTGCATTACTTAATAACTCTATTAATTTGTGCTGTTTCTATTTAAGTCAAGTGTCACCACACAATGATATGTTTTAATATTACTGCATTCTCTGTTAAAAGGGTACTTACTGCTGTAGGTCCAACATTACTTTAATTTTTTAACTAGAATGTCTTGCTCTATTCAGATCCAATATGGCCTCAATGACCTCCAGAATATCTTGGTTTTACTTGTCCCTGGCCATCTTGAAATGTTTTGGCTCTCTTTCTGGGAGCAGACTGCTAGGGTATCTGGGTGTGGCCTTGCTTGATATCCTGAGGTAGTCTAAGCAAGGCATGGACTCCTGACAACCAGGGCTACCCCACTTACAATAAACATCAGTGTATCTCTGGGAGACAATTGGAGAAAGTGGAGTGATAGTTGTTTTTTTAACCTACAATTATTGAGAAGTCACATTGAAAGCTGGATTACTAACTAATATTTCTGGCTGAAATTACTAACTGACATTAACATGACAAACTCATACAACAGTCTACTATTACCTATTTGAATTACTATCCAGTATTGACCAATTGACCTAGCTTATTAGACAAAACCATGCCATGACAAGCATTGCTAGCTAAACAAGAGATTAAAAATATACTCAAACAACATTAACAAACAAACAACTTTATTTATTGGATTAACCTACAGAATTAGTAAAGAAATCAACTACTCATGGACCCCAAATTATATCCATCTTTACCAAATTAATTTAGACGATCTTTCATTTCCTGATTTCATGTAGCGTAATGACTGGTTATCTAATTGAACTTCACAGCATGTTAGTAGTGTCCTACATCCTGTTTATGAAGGTGTTGAGTAAAGCACTCACATAAGCTGACTCCATGTCCTGTTGTATTTATGATCGTGTGTGTGTGTGTGTGTGTGTGTGTGTGTGTGTGTGTGTGTGTGTGTGTGTGTGTGTGTGTGTGTGTGTGTGTGTGTGTGTGTGTGTGTGTGTGTGTGTGTGTGTGTGTGTGTGTGCGTGCGTGCGTGCGTGCGTGCGTGCATGCATGGTTTTTGGACAACACAATTTCTTTCATACTGTGAACCATAAGAAATGAAATAATAAATAATCTGAGGATCCTATATATCGAAGCAAGTTTGTCGTTACAGCAAAATAATAGAAAGTCTGCTAATTTCTTAAACTTCTTTTAAAAATCCATGTCCTTCATTATATGACTTTTGGTATAATGAGGCTACTATTCTGTGTGAACATAAAGCAAACGAGTATAGTTTACAAGGGAAGTTTGGCAGAAATGAATGACCAAGTGACTTGGGAGGGAAACTTTCCAGTAACGAATGACCAACTGACTTGGGAAGGAAACTTGCCAGTAATGAATGACCAAGAGACTTGGGAGGGAAGTCTGGCAGAAATGAATGACCTAATGACTTGGGAGGGAAGCCTGGCAGTAATGAATGACCAAGTGACTTGGGAGGGAAACCTGGCAGAAATGAATGACCAAGTGACTTGGGAGGGAAGCCTGGCAGTAATGAATGACCAAGTGACTTGGGAGGGAAGCCTGGCAGTAATGAATGACCAAGTGACTTTGGAGGGAAGCCTGGCAAAAATGAATCACTGTGTGACTTTGGAATAGTGAATCACCTCTTGACTGCTGGCCTAAATATCTGAACCTCCCGTAATTCATTGAAATGGGAATTAAAGGAGATCTATTTAATTATTAAAATGGAAGGGCATAATTTGGCAAAACTCACATGCAGGCATGCATGTGTGTGTGTTAGGGCTCATGGGCAAGCCACAATGGCTAGAAAAGATACAAACAGCTATGAGGACCCACTAAGGTCTCTAACTTTGCAAGCCTAGACAAGAGTTTCCTTCCGATACAAGTTGGAAATCTCTTTGAACACAAGCTTCCTAGTTGTCTTCATGGTGATGGATGCTTCCAAAGCTAGTTCGAAAATTCTAGAAAGATTAATGAACTTAAAACATTAACTGAGCTAGCTGGAAGCTTGTATGGATCCTGAATATAGTTTCGGCAATTGTTTGTGGGAAGCCAGTTCATTCAAATACCCCCCAAAAAAACAAAACAAAACAAAAAATCAATTTTCAACTCAGTCCAAGGGATGTGGCTGACTCTGTGGTAAGCAGGTTGTGGCCAGCTGCCCTTAAACTTTTGCTGCTTTGAATATTTGGGCTTGGAGTTTGATGGTGGTGCCTGTTTTTGCACAACCACTACCCACACCAGCTACCAACCAAGCATTTCAATTAGTTAGAATCAGTTACTACTTCACTGGGAAGTGTCTCTCTCCCATGTTTAAGTTCCATTACATGGGGTGGGAGGAGGGGCAAGTGTTCCTCCTGTCCTGTGGAATTCGTGTAAGCTTCTGATATAGCATGCTAATAGGTTATGTACATCCTTGAGTACTGCTGTCTGTCTCACTGAAGCCATCTTTTCCTTATGTTCAATACAGCTGTCAGTGGTTAGCAAGATGAGCATGGGATGTCATTAAAGCGAGAATCTAAACAAATTTTAGTTATGACGGGATGGCTTCCTTCCTTTGGAGTTGAGGGAGTTTTCTGGTGGTTTTTCTGGTCACCCACTCTGATGTGGTGAGTGAGAGACAGCAATATGGACCTGAAACAGTTTCATATGAAATTGTTAGAGAGAGACCTCCAGGTGATGTTTGTACCAGTGCAGCTTATATTTGGTAAAAGAGCTTGGCTCTGAAGCAGAAGCTCTTTTGAAGATAAGCAACCACTCCATTGCTCAGCACATGGTGGGCATGAGGTGACCAAACTTAACTTTTGATCTTAAGAGTAGCTTGAGCAAGAGTTTATGGTGCCATTTAATTTTTGAACTGTTTTCTCCTACATCCCTTGGACACATCCCTTGGACACATCCTTTGGACCTTTTTGATTCTTTTATTGGCAAGTTTACAAGCACAAGTAAGGGATTAATACAGGACATCGTCTAAAGGGGGAGGGAGGTTGGGGGTAATAGCAGGGACACAAGCTGTTTGCCCATATGGTGACGTGCATTGCACAGCTCATGTAATAACTACTATGTGGGAAATAAGATGTTCCAAATTCTTGTACATTACTAATTTGTTTATGCTAAGAAAAGTGTTAGACTCCAGCCATCATCCATTCTCCTATAGCACCCTCTGAACCAGCTGTAGTTCCTAACAACATGGCGCTGGTTTGTGCTCTACCCTGTGTCCATATCCGAATAAAGACAGCATGAATTAGTGAAATCCACCACAACAACACTCGCTTCTGTTGAGTTGATCAGTTTTAATACTATTTCTGTCTCACATTTTTAGGTATAAATCTCTAACATCAACACCCAACTTTCAGAAAAACTTGTCAATGAGTTACATGTGCTTGTGCCTTCAACTCAGTTCTACTTACTGAAGATGAAACTCTCCTACCAAACTTGAGCTGACACCAAACTATAGATCTCTGAGTCCACAAATTTGGCTGAATTCTACGGGAATGATGCAGCGGTAGAACTCTAACCCCCCCTTAATTAGATTAATTTGTCCTGCCACCTTCAAGAGAAATGAGTTATCGTGTGAGTGTTCAATGATCAAAGAGCTTTCCCCCCCCCCCCCCCCCCCCCAGGGAAAAGAATAAGGTACTGTAGTATCTAGTGATGCTGAAGGTCCTAGGACTCTAACAATGCCAGAGAACCAAATGAAAATGGAATCCTATTGTTCTGCATTTTTCATGAATGCTTTGTGGTATCTTATTTCTGTTTATAATTTGGGCACAGCGTCAGTTGAATAGTCCTGTACTCAAATAGAGATGATCAAAACAATATTGTATTGTACAGTTTATGTAAATTTGTTTCTGACTGCAAAAAGTTCAACTTCATTAGGTCGATTGCATTCAATACTAGAGATTTGTTCAATCTGCTTGATGTATTATGTTGGGGTTATTGTATTGATGTTATTTCATAAATTGGTCAATTTGTGGTCACAACTAAGGAATAGTAGCCTCTCATGTGATCTTAATAATAAACTATCAATAGCATGTTTATGAGTTTTTTTGGTTGGTTTGATCTGCTCAAATCACTCCTAAAACACAACAATCTAACACTAACTAAAAGAAATTATACCATATCTGTTATTGTGTCAAATTTTGCATCTCTTTAAGGTTCTGATTAATTGAAGAAGACAAAAATAGCAAACAAAACCAGCAACAAAATGTCACCATAGTTTGTTTGTTGGGTGTGTGTAGTGCGCGTGCCGGTACACTATATTGCCATAACTCTCATTTTGTAAGGTTCTTTACTCCACCACACCCAGAGGGTTGCATTAAAAAGAGTTAATTGAAGGCATTGCAAGGTGGTAAGGTTTAACTTTGGACGTTCAGAGCTAACCATTGAGTTTTGTTGTTGTTGTTTTTGTAACACTTAAGGGTTGTGTCTCCCTATAGTCAGTCAGTAATTAGTCCTATAAGTGCTAATTTAAAAAAGACAATATTCATAAAAATTTGTTGATTTACAAAATGTCTTATGTAATGTTATATCATTATATTAGCGTATTTTGTTGATTTGATGTTTGATGATATTCATTGGCCTCAAAAGCTTTTTGCTGTTAAACTGCTTAAAAAATTTGAATGAATCATCTAAGCTATTAAATTCTATGAATACAACTGAGACAATAACAGTAACTATGACTAAGTGCATGTGCTTTGACTAACCATTAAAATTATAGTTGAGGTCTTTCCTCATTTTCATATTAAATGTGCACTCTCGTAATTGTCCTGTTTTTATTGTCCAATTAATTTATATTTTTCACACAGCTTCAAATTTCTCAGCGTCGTCTATGCACACCAACTCGCCCCTTCCGACTGGTCACATCATTGTCCCCATACCTAACCCCAGTCAACCATTTGCTCCCAACTACGGCTCAGTGACGAGCATAAGTACATCACAGACTCTAAAAAAGAAGAAACCGATGAAGCGGTACCGCTTGCCATTTTTGATCCTGCTCTCGTTTGACTGGGGGATGCTTGTCTTCTTCTCCATTGTGGTGATGAAGGTGAGAGCTGTGTCTGGTGGTGTCTGTAATTTGTCCCTGGAGGGATCATTGTGTGTATCTATCATCTGACATAGTGACATGGTATAAATTAGATTTATCTTGGGTTATGGCCAGGACAATGCATAAAGTTAGGGCAATGGCTAGAGTTAAGGCAAAGGCCTGGATAACGGTTAGGGCTAGGGTTAGGGCTAGGGCAATTGCTAGGACTAGGGCAAAGGATTGGGTAATGGTTACGGCTTGATCAATGAATTGGTTTAGGGCTAGGGCAATGGCTAGGAGTAGGGCGATGACTAGTGCTAGGGCTAGGGCCAGGGCTATGGCTATGGTTAAGGCCTGGGCAATGACTAAGATTAGAGCCAGGTATGGGATGTTGGATACATAGGATAGGTATAGTTGGGACCATAGATACCATGATTCATGGGTTTACTTGAAGAAGTTGGTGGTCATTATTACCAGCTCTTGAAACACTCGCTCCATTTCAACTGACAAAGCTTGGGATGAGCACAGTAGGCGATCAACTTGTTCAATGGATATTTGGCACTAAAATGATGATGTTTAGCTGAACAATTTGTTTGTATTACAGGATCGTTTTATAAAGTACAAAGTGGAAACACCACAGCTCTACATTTCAAATTTTAAGGTAGCTCATTGATGAGCATTGAAAAAATTAATTTTTAAAAAACTCAATTTGTTTTGCTAGAAACAGTCCAGTTTTTGGCTGGCATGGCTTGTGGTTACAGTGCCATTGTACTAATGATAGCACAAATGTTATTAAATATGACAGACAATATTACATTGACCTGTTAAAAAAAAAAAAAGGAATGAAGTGAGGCTGTAACAATGCAGACCACCAATTAGATAACCCTTTAACATTACAAATCATAGTGTTATTATTTAATGTTTTTAAGAAGTTCAATGATTAGCAAGTCTGATTTAAATTGGTAAAAGGTCACTTAACTTGCAGTTTACTAGTTCCTGTATTGTTTCGTTCTCTTATTTTTTTTGTCAGATCAATTTAACATAGTAATCAAAAAAATTTTTTTCTTGGTACAGTTTTAGGTTATCCAATAACATTTTTTCTTTTTATCATTTTTGTTATTGTTATCTCATCGCTTTTATTCTTGTATTTAATATATTATTATTTCTACCCACACCTTGCACTCTTCTATTTTCATACAACAGTCTGTTCCATCTCTCTAAATCAAGTAACGCATTTGTTTTGGACGTATAATTAGAGCATAATGAGTGGGCCTATTGTAAATGATTAGAGCATGATGAGTGGGCCTATTGTGTGTGATTAGAGCATGATGGGTGGGCCTATTGTGAGAGAGTTATGCATGGCAAAGAACAGAGAGAATCTCATGCATTTCAGGGTTTTTTAAGGCAAGATAGGGGGGTATTCACCCTCTCTTCATGATTTCGTGCCCCCCCCCCCTTGCAGACGGCTATCTCTATTTCGCCCCCCCCCCCCTGTTCACACTATTTCTTTAACAACCTCAATGTTGTTTTTGTGGAAGTTACATGAGGCAGCTATAAAGCTCATGGTTTTTAATGATTTATAAACCTTCTTTGTGTTAAATACAAGTATTTATTAATTTTAAGGCTTTCTTCAGTACAATATAAAACTTGTTTTATTCCAGTTTGGGGAGAATTACCGTACTATTTAATAATAACTTGTCATGCTACCTACCTACTTACATGTTAAAATTGATTTGTATGTCTGAACAATCCTTGTTATCTGCTAAGATTGGCTTCCACCCCATCTGTCCACCAGTGTAGAGAGACAGGAAATGTCCCATTTAAAGTTTTCTGAAATATAGGTTAGTTAGAAGAGTTGTTCAATTTTGCTATTTCAAAATTTTCTTGATAAAAATTAATGTCACTTAATTTACTGTGATTAGTTACTCTTTTAATGTACTATATTTTGCAATGAATAGTGATGGATAGTGTAATTGTCAATATAATAACTCATTTACTATCATCCCTCTTAATATATTTTTATTTACTATTAATGTGATATGATTTATTTGATAATATACTTATATTATCCGATTATAATTATTGTAATACACTATTAGTGGTGTAATGTATGATCTGCATGCACACACACACACACACACACACACACACACACACACACACACACACACACACACACACACACACACACACACACACACACACACACCCACCCACCCACCCACCCACACACAGAAAATATAGTTAAGTGAACATGTTTTGTTCTGCTACTTCTCCAAGACCAAAATCGATAGACATACTCAGTGATTCTGAATGTAAAGAGCGACACTTCATGGTCATTAAGAAAACCCTCCATATAAGGATATATCTCTCTCTTTTTTTAAAAATCTTTTGGTACATTCTTCATACTCATTTTGTTGGTTTCTAATGAGAAAATGCAGCTGCTATACTGTAATTTACCTTAATTTACCATAGCTTGGGGAGATCACATCTGCTGCTATGCTGTAATTTACCTTGATTTAATCTTGTGGTGTACTTTAATTAATCTTAATTTACCATAACTTAATCAATTTTCTGTCACTTGTGGATATATTTTTTTATATTCTGGCACAAGCAGTGACTAGAAATGTTTTTATTATAAAAGTTAAGCTCGAATGGATGGCACCAGGCACTATCCTTTTCTTCTTGTCTTTCCCTCCCATGAGATCATTTTGAGTTGGTTCCAATGAGTTGTTTTGGACAGTGTAGCTGCACTGTTGTGTGTTGTGCTTGAGGCATGTCCAACCAGATGGTTGGACATAATGCACAGGACGATTGCTTGCCTCACAACATGTCTTACCAGAGAAACACAATAGCCAGCTGTGCTTAGGTTCTATCAGCTTATACACTGTCTGTGCACTGACGTACAGTTGGCTACTGCTCAAAGGAGAATAGCGGTTGTGATGAGAGATTGGCTCTGGGAAGAGTCAGGAATTGTTGAGCAAGCATTTGTAGATAATGTCTGTTCCAAGATTGAGGAAGTTTTGCCTGTCCAGCACACAATAAGTATTATCAATCTCTTCAATCCTCAGTCACTTTCTTCTTCTCTCTACAACCCCCCACCCACCTGTCCCCTGCTGTTCTTCCCCTCATTTCTTCCCTTCTCCCTCTTTTTCTCTGTCCTCCTGTTCAGTTTTGTTATCATCCTCAACTTCCCCTCTTCTCTTGTCATTATTCCTTCCATCCTCACGCCCCCAATGATTCAACCTGACATAAGATCTAGCAGGGAAGACTCAGTGTTAACATATACTGCCTCTCTATAGGCACATATACTGGTAGTTCTGTTCCATCGGCCTTTAACAATCGAAACATGATTTTTAAAAAAGTCCTGTTAGCTCTCTCAGCCACCCTATTTAATATTAGCCTGTAGTTGTTAGTGATAATATTTTATGTGAGCTATCTCCAGAGATTTATGCAGCTCAGTTATGTGTTACATACTCAAGAGATTTGCACCAGATCAGAAGAGCTACTAGATCTCTAGTCTGCAACAAAAATATATCTATGAGCTATAATAGCGCAACCTTTCCTACTACACTCAACTTCCTACCCCTTACCTACTCATAGGTATGTGTAACTTTTAACTCTGAAAACATTGCATAGTTAATTGAGAGGTGGTATGTCATTTTTATTGATAAGTTTGTATGTCTTTAAATTTGCATGTTTAGTAGTTGCTCCAAATATTCACACCAAGTTTGGCCATGATTAGTAATCTAATTTGAGACTCTAGAGTGAAAGAGGCACAAGGCAGGTATATCTAAAGTATCTTTACACCATAAAATATTTTTATAATTTTTTTTGAAACTGTTATTTGTTTAGCATATTCTTGATTAGTAGTTGCTCTAGAGCTGCAATAATGGCAGTCTCGTGATAAGACAATATGATAAGGTGCTGTCTGTTGTTTAATTAACTTGTTTATTGTTTATTGTTTCTTCAGAGTATTGACATCCATGAATATTTTCATACTAACATCCGAGACCGATATTTTGACCTAGTGGTAAGTTCACAATTGAAGTGATTTTTTTTTTTGTATTGTGGTAATGTATAGTTGGCATTTTGGAGAAACATGGACACAGTGGCTAAAAGTGAAAACATTTCATGTTACAAAGTTCAGTACTTCAAGTAGCTGGACAAAAATACCTTTAAGCAATCCACTCTACTTTTTAAGGCTATCTCTTCTGGCTTGTATATATATATATATTCCTCCAGTGTGTGTAAAGAGAGTTTAACCCCAAAATTGTCTGTGAATTTGAGCAACTGTGGATTTGAGCAACTGTGGATTCTAAATGCATTTTTGGTGGGACTTTTGCAAATCGATAGTCAAATTGCATGAGATCTTAATTTGATAATTTAGTCTAAATAAAATATATTTTTATTGTCAGCAACAATAAATTTGACACACACCACACAACCACACAACCACACAACCACACAACCACACACACACAATCAATCAGCCAATCAACCAATCAGCCAATCAGCCAATCAGCCGCCAATCAGCCGCCAATCAGCCGCCAATCAGCCGCCAATCAGCCGATCAGCCGCCAATCAGCCAATCAGGATTTATATATACCACGAGTGTTATGTCCATAACTTATAAAACACTATTGTTTCATGTAGGCATGTGTTTATAATTTTAATGAACCTTTACTTACCCACTTGTGAATGTGTAAATTGTTATGCTCAGATTATCGTCACTCTCCGTGTTGTCCTCAACCTTCTTATATACTTGGTACTAGGCTGGGTCACTCGCATCATCATGGGGGTAAGCCCTTGAACTCAGAGAAGAGTAAACACTCTACTAGATTATAATTAATGTGTATACATGTGAGGTGAGCATGTGATAGGCACATGATGTGGGAGTGAGTGTGTGGGGCGACGCTTAAAATGGTGATCTCATGGATATGTATGGGAGAAATATGTATGCAGGAGTAAACAAGTTTATCATTAGGAATGAACATGTGTTTAGGCATGTAGACACATGTACTGGGTAAGTACATTCATATGGAATATGAACTCACGTAAATATGAGGTATGTGCATGTATGCCCTCTTATTCTCCTAATAAACGTTATTTTGATTACAAACCATAAACCATATATGCCATGTTAAAGTGTAGTTATGTTAAAACCAATATTCTTTTGTAATGTTTTAAAAAAAAAATTTTTAACCCCAGCTGGTGGATACAACATTGGTGGCTGAATATTGAGTTTTTATGCACAAATTGAGCATAAGGTTGTTGCACATCAGTCTCATATGAGTATCATGTGAGTTCCTTGTGAATATCATGTGAGTTTCCCATGTGAGTCCCATGAGAAGTGGTGTTGGACCATCAAAGAGACCATTAGCACCTCATGACAAGTGCTACATGTACTACCTCTTCCTCCATTACAAATGGACAGTGTATTGCATGCATTTGGATGCAAGGCAGATGCTAACGAGACCAGTAATCTGAACTTTGGATAAGATTAAAAATGGCTGTTTAGTTTTCACAATATTATGCATAGAATTGTGTTCCAAAGCTAGTCATGTGATTTGTGGGCATAGTGGAGCTATGCATTGAGCTGTCAATTATCTATGAATATTATTTCAGTGCAGTCCACAATTATAATCTGGTTAGCACAAATTTTCGATTTATTCAAAATTTTCCGGTGTCCCCACATTGGGCTAATACAAAATATTCCAAGGGAAAGCTCGCTTAATTAAAAAAAATTAAATAGCTCAAACGAACTGCTCAGGCTAATTATGCAAGCACCTGAGATTTGGCTTTGAAATAACCACATATTAAGCCATGGTGAAAAGTGTTGAGTTTTTCTTCTTTTTTTTTCCTGCTGCTGTGTAAAAAAAAAAAATACCCACAAAGAAATATGAACTCGGAAATACCCAGAATTCACCACACTGCAAGAAGGTGATTCCCCCCCCCCCCCCCCCCCTTTTTTTTTTACCTTCATTGTGCAGAAAACTCTTGTTCTCTTGTAGTGCCCCCTTGCATTACAGCATGCAGAAGTCAGAGTACCAAGGTTGTGGAGAGTGATCCTGGTTCATCATTTGAAGCTGACTTCAATGTGAACTGCACCTTTGAAGAGTATGTGTCAAGTGATAGCCACTTACAATGCAGTGCTATGCTGAGCAGCATAGACATTTGAGAACTAATGATGCAGATGACTGGCCATTCTGGATTTTATTTGGATATGAAAGGTTACCTGTTATGCTCTTATCCTTCTTAGTGGTATGTGGTTGATGCCTACTTGTGTACACATACAAGTGATCTTGAATTTGGCTGCTGATTATTTTTTTGGAACCTGTGTAAAAAATAATAACACACAATGGCAAAACATATGCACTTAAAAGGTTATCTTGGTGCATTGAAAACATAAAATATGATCACTCAAACTTTTATTATTGGTGGTGCTATTTTAAGAACAATTCTTTTAATTCAAATTTTCTGATAATTCAAAATTTTTTCTCTGGATTGTAAAATTCAAATTGTGTACTTCACTTTAATAGTAAGCTTGCAATTTAGGATTAAATACTACACCAATACTGCTAAGCAAGCTTATATAAATATTTATTGTTGTTGTTTTTGTTGTTATTTTTATTGTGTTTGAAAATGACTATATTTTTCCACCCTGTTTTTCCCTCTATTTAATTTTGTTTTTAGGTGACCACTTTTGTCTCTGTCTGTTATGTACCCATCAAGGCTTATTATGTGAGTTACAATATTGTGTTGTATGTTGCTAGTAGGTGTATGCTACCTGTCACAGCAGGTGTTGATAGACACATGGGCTGTGGACAGCTATACATTGTTGTGCTTGCACTATAATACAGTTGATCACTGCATTATTACTCCCCACCCAGCAAGCATCTGCTGTACTTTTTATTTGGTGATTGAGGATTGTGCATGCTCAAGTTTAGGGAAGCCTTAATATGACACGTGCACACACACACACACACACACACACACACACACACACACACACACACACACACACACACACACACACACACACACGGGCACACGTGCACACACAAGCAAGCACACACGCATGCCTACACACATTGCTTGCCACAACACTTACCATGTATAAAATGACATTAATAGCAACTTGTTGGTTTCTTTCCTAAATCTTGTCACTGACAGTGGCACATGACACATACATGTACTGGTTTATGCAAGGTTCGGGCGGGGAATGACCTTTCGTCTAATTCCCCTTCATTACCTCATTTCCACTCAAATCAGGATCTTTCTGCTCGTGAAAACTATCAATTCTACCTTTGATACTGTAATTATTTGCTTTTCTGTTGTTTGTTTTTCTGCTGTTTGTTTTTCTGCTGTTTGTTTTTTTGCTGTTTGTTTTCCTTGTTTGTTCTTTATTTTATTTGTTAGTTAAAAATTTTTTTAAAAAAATTTATGTTTACTGTATTTATTGCTCTTGTTTATTATTGTTTATAGTGTTGGGACAATATCAGTGAAGAACATACAGTAACCCTTAGCTCCCTTGCTACCTTGACAATGCTGTTGTTCAGTTTTGGACTGCCGTGGATTACAGCCTTTTTCTTTGAATTCAAAGTGCGTGAGTTGTGTGGACGTGTGTTTTTGTTTCTTGTGAAGATGAAGTTGAGGTATTTACTTAAAAATTGGAGGTCATTTACTGTAATAGTTAACTATTGCAAACAATTGAATATCCAAATTGATATATTTAATGCAGTCATTTACAAAAATTAAGTGTCCTTACTTTGGAGAACAATTTATGGTAATGGGTAAAGATCATCAACTATAAATGCTGCCGCTTATTTCAGTTCTAACTTATACAACCAAGGCTTTTTAATGTCACATAGTTTTATAGATATGATTGTCTTGAGGTCATGTGGTCAGTACCAACCTGTCTTTAAGAACCATTGTTGAATCATGTTCTTGTGTAGAGCATTGTAATGTTCATACTGAGTACATGTGTAGGTTGCCATGGCAACTTCATTGTTGCTGCATGATGTTTCTCCTATTTTGGCATATGTTCGAGATTTTTGTCCTCCATCCACTTAAAACTTAGAATAGCGATAACCCTTTCCCTTTCCACTACATGCATTGCCATATCAACACAGATAACCAGTGTGTGTTTCTACATGTCTAATGCAATTGTATTGAGCAGTGTGTGCCACATTCCAGCATGTCTCCATACCTAACTTCTCAGTGTGCAGTTCTATCTCTTCCCTTGTCTAGCAGTTATATACAACAGGCAGAATCAATCAGTTTCACTAAGCCACACCCCTCTCTCATGAGATTTTAAGTCAGCCCCATGTAATTTCCACTCGTGGTGCACGAAATCATGCCGGGGCTAGTGTTGTGGTATGCATTACACTGCATGCAACGCTGATATTGGTATAGACAATGTCTCTATTCCTATGTCAGCCAGCCTTGTGTCAGTCAGCCCTCCATTAACCTTGACCACATTGTGAACCTGCCTTTATTTGGAAGTAGTGTACACAAACTACAACATGAATATTATATTCCAGAAATGTTATACTCAAAAAATATTTACTCTTGAATTCTGTGCATATTTAAAATAAAGAAAAAATGCAGCTCACGGTCTGTATCCTCAAATAACTGAATTCCTGCTAGAGTTTTTGTTTACATATTTTTAAGAATTAACTGTTTTCTCAAGTGAAGATTTTAAGTTCAAGTTGCCATATTAAACAAAATCAGATGTCGCTTACACTTCACAGTATTAGAGCTTTACTCTGGGCATGCTCAGTGTGTACATGTGCTGTACTTGTTCCTGCACATGTTCTATATCTTGTGGGTGGGAAGACAGTCCAACTTCCTGACCAGCTGTCTGAGTTCGTGTGTGTGTGTGTGTGTGTGTGTGTGTGTGTGTGTGTGTGTGTGTGTGTGTGTGTGTGTGTGTGTGTGTGTGTGTGTGTGTGTGTGTGTGTGTGTGTGTGTGTGTGTGTGTGTGTGTGTGTGTGTGTGTGTGTGTGTGTGTGATACTATTGATGTCTTTTACTGCACCTTTGAACCGCCCAACTCTTTCTGCAGTTTTTACCAGCGGAACTCGCCCGCTTGAACATTAACTGGTTAGACTGGAGGGCGTGGCTATGGCCACATTCCTTTCTCATTAGGGAGGAGGACGACGTGCCTTCTGTTCAGGGCATAGTTGAGGCAAATACGTGAGTTGATTATTAGTGGACACAATACACTTGCATATGTGCAATAGGTATGAGATGGAATAACAAGTGTAGGGAAATAGGTAAAGGATAAAAATAGGTAAGGGATAGAATATGTAAGGGTTCGATTAGGTAAGGAATAAAAACACGTAAGGGATCAAAATAAGTAAGGGATAGAATGATAAGGATAGGGAATAGGTAAGAGATAGAAAATAGGTAAGGGATAGAACTATATAAGGGATGGGATATAGCTAAGGGATAGAAAATAGGTAAGGAATAGATATTAGGTAAGGTGTGAAAATAGGTAAAGAATGGCAATAAGTAAGGGAGGGAAATAGGTGAAGGTAAGAAAAATTTTTTTCTGAGAAATAGGTAAAGACGGGAATAGGTAAGGATGAAAACAAGGTAATGGAGGAATAGGTGACGGGGTTGTGGAGGACACTGATATCTTAAAAAGAAACGGATTTGTGGTAACTCTAGTACTAATGATAGTGGCAATTAGAAATAGGCACGTAAAATTGTGATATTAACAAAAGCAAGAATGTGAAACATGACAATTGGATTGATTCATAAAAGAACAGATCAAGACCATGCCATGTAAAGCACAAATTATAGGACCCTTTACCAATTCATACCAGAACCTCCACTACTTGACTAACCTTATGCAGTAGTACAATTGTCGGTGTACACATCACATTTCAATACAAAAATGCAATTTGTTATGTTCACACATACACACACACATACACACACACACACACACACACACACATACACACACACATACACACACACACACACACACACACACACACACACACAGTGTATTTATTTATATGTCTTATATTTCTTTCCTCCCCCACCCCCCCTCCTTTCTGTGTATTTCAGAGCTGTTACTAACCCAATGTTCAGACCCAGAGTTGGATTCTCTGCCAGCACTGTGTCCCTTGACTTCAGAACTCCAATGGGATCTTCTAGAGGTGAGTGAGTAAAGGAGTGATGTGTAGGGTTGGTATGTATCCATAGCAGGGCAGGTGCATTTGTAGATGATGTCATTGTGTTGGACGAAATGTACTGCACTTTTTTTTCTCTGAAGCTAATGCCCTTGTTAGGATATGCATTGAGTTTGTGGTCTTCATTGATGAGACTGACAATGTTTGATAGGTGTGTGTCTTCTGCAATGTTTACTTGTATGTGGTGGTCTTCACTGTATTTTGTTTGTAGCTTCTCCTGTGCCTTTTGATCGTCATGGTGATGATGATCTCCCACCCATCGAAGAGGACCATGAGTCTATGTCATCCTTTGAACAAATCTCCCCAGACCAATTCGCCCGTGTCCAATTCTCCCCAGACCCGAGCCAGAACTTGTCTGAAATGGTGAGTAACACCAGATACTGTAGCCACAATACTGTAGCATAGATTAACTTCCTAAAAGGGGACAATGGATGTATGTGGTTTGGTAAAGCCCTAGCCAAAACAACCACATGTAATTCTATGTGTTTTAAGGTAAAAAAAACCAACAACAAACAAACAAACAAAATTAGATTACAGTTGTGTATGTTGAACTAAATTAGTACAATGTGTATTGCTCATTGTTGAACAATATTCTGCTAGTTTTGTGTTCCTAGCTGTGTTTGTCTGGGACATCACATGCTGCATGCATGCAGTTGCCCTAACAACATAATACTCTTGGTGGTAGTGGTGAGAGTAAAGCTTTATGATGGTGGACTGGATATCTGACTCATGTTAGCTGCTGGAGGACAGTCAGTTCTACCTGCGATGTTCTGTGGTGCAGAAGGAGTTCTGGTGGTGGCAATGAGTTGCTTCCTTGTGTGTCAATGTTTTGCCATCTTTATTGCAATGTTGGTAATGGTCAACAATATTGCCATGACAGCATTTGGGCTGTGGCACCTTCAACTATACATTCATTGTTGTTTTATTTTTGCTATTCTTTTAAGTGATTTTTTTAAAGGTATGTTTTATTGTTGTTATTTGATGGAATGGCAGGATTTGGAGTTCAAGAGAGAAAGTGTGAATGCTCTCAATTTGTTCATGCAGTTGACTGCCAGCAATGAAGGCTGGAAGTCCGAGAATCAAACTGTAAGCCAACACTATCATATTGAACTTTCAATAGGGACAACTCGTAGTATGGAGGAAGTGAATGCTTTATCCCATCTGCTAAATTGATGCCACATGATGTGTAGTTGGGTGGTTCCCTGTAGCCCCTACTTTAGGTTGGGTGGTTTCCTGTAGCCCCTACTCTAGGTTGGGTGGTTTCCTGTAGCCCCTACTCTAGGTTGGGTGGTTCCCTGTAGCCCCTAGTCTAGGTTGGGTGGTTCCCTGTAGCCCCTAGTCTAGGTTGGGTGGTTCCCTGTAGCCCCTGCTCTAGGTTGGGTGGTTCCCTGTAGCCCCTGCTCTAGGTTGCTTCCCTGTCAATAAGTTGGTGCCGATGTTGGCAAGGGGAAGGTTATACATTGTGTTGCATGATGAACTGTGCTGATGTAAAAGTACATCTCTATTCTTACATTTACGGCTAACAATTGCATGTAATTCATTACTCCTCTGAACTTGCCTTCAAGTTGTAGTAGGAGGGGGGGGGGGGTGGGTGGGGTGGGGTTAGTTTCTGTTATCGTTTTCTGTCCTAGCAATTTTTGACAACAAATTTTTACTAGTGGTCATTTCCTTTTCAGCCGATTGCCACAGTATACTCGAAGGTCGTTGAGGGAAGGAAAGTATTTAAGGCAGAGGTAACTGTTAGTGTTAACTACAGTAAACTGATGCTGTATGTTCTCATAATTTGTACTAGATAGTAGTGTTTAGTGTTCCTACATCATATCAGTAAAAAAAAATCATTTTTTTTTGTGTTCAAACACTTTTATTTGTTGTCTTTGTTTACAGGGAATAATTAACATGTCAGCACAGTACTTATTTAGCTTTCTCTATCCTGGAGAGAATGTTACAGAATGGAATCATCAATGTATGCTCACTGAAGTAAGTTTATCCTTTTTCTAAACAGGGAACCTTCATACAGCTGTAATAAGTCATTATCTCCAACTGTGTCTATTCATGTTGGGTGTAGCTGCACATGTTGCCTCCTTGACTATTTTACTACATGCTGCCAATAGTTGCATGTAACATTATTATTTTGCCACTAGAGTTGACCGTGGCACTATCTGTCACGATGTTCTACACACACCCCCCACACACCCCTAGCCCTCGTTGATAGGAGTGTAGTCCAATTTGGTTAAATTTGGCTATTTATTTGTGGCCCTGACTTTTCTCTCCAGATTTATAGGACCTTGGAAATCTCGATACCTACTATATATTGAATCTCAGGATACTATGGGAATCCACTGCATGAGTGGGTTAGCTTAGTTATTAGTATTATGTAATGCTGGAAACTGAATTATATGTTCTACTAGAGACTATCTTATAGCTGCACACCACTATAGCCTTAACGAATGGAGGGAGAGAGTGAGGAATGTCTGTTAACTAGTTAGGTTGGGGGGGGGGGTCCCAAACTGAATATCTGATCATAATAGAATATACATGTATGACATGTATGCACATGCACGTGGCACTCCTTGGTGGCTTCTGTGGTAGTGGTGGTGGTAGTAGTAGTAGTAGTAGTGTAAATAGGCTGAGGTAACTGGGTGAGGCAATCATGAATGGAACGACACTACAGTATTTGTAAGTGAAGTAGAAACTGTAAAATTGATTATTTTTTTAATAAAAAAAAAAAAAAAAAAAAATCAAAAAAAAAAAAAAAAAAAAATCAAAAATGAGCGCAACATGTATTTGGGTTTATCTTAAATAGTTGTTGTTGATTAGTTCGTATTTTTCTAATCAAGTAATTTAATTTGTGGTCCATGGACCTGTTTCTGCTCATGAGGGCATGCCAGCCAGCCATTACTATCTTCCTGATCTGATCTGATCCAGTTTGTCTCTCTTTCCCTAGACTGTTTACAGAGTGGATAGTGCAACTGACTTGGTGTACACTGTGTCTAATGCTGTGGGACCTATCTCAAGCAGGTATGCTAATGCTGGTATTTTCAGGAGGATTCAATTTGGAGGGGGGGGTCGGAGTTTTCAAAATGAGTATGGTATATTATATACTTGTACTTTGCTGACACTTGTCTCTATGCCACATTCCTCTACTCGTCCCACCTACCCTGTATGGGTTAGGTGGGTTATGCGGAATTAACTATGTATAAATTAGATGGATTAAATCAAATAGAGTTAACCCAGTATATGGGTTAGATGGGTTATGTGAAGTTAACAATATACAAGTTATCGAGGTGAGGTGAATTAAAAAAATAAAAAAAATTTTTAATGAGACACCGAGGGTAAACTTTAACCCCTAACCACACATTTAATAATATGATTCCTTTGAAAACCCCAAAAAATGAAGAAAAAAAAAAGAGGGGGTTGATTATCCTAGGTGTGAATTGTTTTTATTTAGAGTGATTATTTTTAGGTTGATATTTTGTGATTGTTGTTGCAGGGACTTTCTCTCTGTCCGACATATGGAGGTGGTTAACAACAGTTACTATGCAGCGTCCAAGAGTATTTTGAGTCACCTGAAGCCCGAACAGCCTGGCAAAGTGAGGTCAGTTTAACTTGAGGATATACAAGTTAGCCTTGCAATGTGATGCAGTTCAGGGGAAGGGTTGGTAGTGTGTGATTCAGAGCTGAAACTCCCGAGACTGAGTAGAAGTGGACTGATCCGGCATCAAAAGTGGACTGTACCAATCCCATACTGAGTTCAGGACAAATTTAAATACATTTGGTGGGGCACTTTTACCCACTGTCTCTTAATACATACCCACTGTCTCTTAATACATACCCACTGTCTCTTAATACATACCCACTGTCTCTTAATACATACCCACTGTCTCTTAATACATACCCACTGTCTCTTAATACATAACCACTGCCTCTTAGTACAAATCCACAGCCTCTTAATATATACCCACAGCCTCTTATTACATACCCACTGCCTCTTAATATATAACCACTGCCTCTTGATACATACCCACTGCCTCTTACTACCCACTCCCTCTGGTGCAGTAGCCATATTTAATTTCCATGTTGTGTTATATATCCTGAGACATCCTGGACTCTTCCATGATGCTTCCTATCTGACTGTGAAGAGAACAATTCAGCAGATTTGTTAATGGTGGTTTAATCTCCTTTCAATTTCTCAGGAGAGCTTGGGCTAAGGATTAGGGTTAGAGTAAGGAACACAGCATTTATTTCTACTCTGAACTCTGATATCCATGGGGAGTTGGTGACAATAACACTGGACCATCCTGAAATAAAGTATAAGACTATTTGGTTGAAAACCACAGTTTAAAAGAGATATGATCAAATAGACAAACCTTACATATTTGAATGTTAATTTTGATTAAAGAAGAAACTTTTTTTTTGAAGGCTCAGGGGTGGTTCAGAATTGTCTGTCCCTTGTTCATCAGAGTTCAGATGCTGTATTCCTCCCTCATCTCTGGCCTAGTTGTAGTGCAGTATCAGATAGGTCACATGGGAACTGTGTCTCTCTCTAATGCTCACTCTTGCTTGCTGCCTTACAAGATTCAACCACCTCAATCATATCAGAGTAATGATAGTCAGTGTTCTACTTCAGCCCTAATTATGGTTTCCAATGTTATCACTACTTCTGAGTAACTTTATTGTGATTTCTACCCCCAACAATAGTAGTTGTAGACAATACTGGAACTTTGACCCCTGATAACAACTATGATGATTATGATGATTATTTATGCTTGGTACCAGAAATTGTTCGGTTTATTTGTCAAATAAAAAATAAAAAAAAATTATAAGTGGATGTTTGAAGATTGCGTTCTTTATTGATATATTTTGAGATATATTGATCGAATTTTCATTACTTTGTTTCGGCAGAGCTGAGAATGGTCCTTGTGGATATTTAGTATATCCAGTGAGTGAAAACCAAGCAAAGTTTGTCTACGTAATAAATTCCAACATCAAGGTGAGCTACATGCATGTTGCATGCACCCGCACCCTCATGCATGCACCCACACCCTCATGCATGCATGCTATATATGCTACACTACATAGATGATTACATTGTGCCACAACTTTAGGCGTAATATGTGCTACTTCAAGTGCACTCAGTGCTAAAATACGTTGTCCACACCCTTTTTGGTACAATCATTAATTCTCTTGGGACTCACTCAATAAAGAAAAACCACCAAGCTCCTGCTTGTTAATCACAATTTACTAAAACTAATTACTCATAACACGAATGATTCATGTGTTAAATTTAATAACTTAGTTGCTTTATTTCCAAGCTAAATTTTTAGTGGGTAATATGTTGTTTGTGGTGGGCAGAGGGATTTGGGAAGGGTAAAAAAAGATGGAGAAGAAGATAATGGTTGACTTCTGTTAGGCTATATTGGAATTGCCCATATTTTCAAATGGCTGCCTGAAATGTTAAACATTCAGACTCATCATCTCAACAGAATCTCACATTTATATTTCTGCCTATTTAAATGGTCACTCGCTTAATTAATACTCATTCCAATATAACCCCATGGGATGGATACCTTTGATCCATCACTAAGTTATCATTTTTAAAATTAATTAATTATTTTTTATGGGGAAAGTGTGTGTGCATGAAGGATCCCTTCCAAGCAGAATAGGGTTGTATGTTATTTTCAGGCATTTTTATAAAAGTTTCGTCAATGGCTATTTTCCCTATTACAAATGATTAACTAATCCTCTCTCTTCCCCCCTTTTTCCTCTCTCTCTCCCCCCTTTTTCACTGTTTGTCTTCTCTCATTTTCCTCTCTTTCTTCTCCAGGGCTGGTTGCCTCAGGTAGCTGTTGACCAAAGCATAGCATCTGTGCTGATCTCCAGCTTCGAGAACTTAATAGAGTATTTAAAAAAGCAAAGACCTTCAAGGACTTCGGATCACTGATAGTTTGTTTTTTTTTACTTCTATTTTAGAAATGGATACATTTTTGTGACGTTGATGGCACACAAAGCAAAATTGTTTTATATGAAAATCTGCATGGTTATTTCTATATGATGTGTAGTTCTAAGATGGTTGGGGAAGGGTGTAGTGGGAAAATATTCATTTTATATTTCAGATGTAGAGGAATGAATGCCCATTGAATTAGATAAAGGAGTGGATGGTTAGTGTGGAGGTAGGAATATTTAGAACTCCATGAAAAATATAAAAGAAATCATGTTTACTTATGAGGAGGTGTGGATATCTGTATGTTGCAAGCTACAAAAGCAAAAATTATACAGAACTATGTTCTAAATATTATTTAGTGATACATTAAAAAAAAATTTTTTTTTCCTCAATGCAATGTATGAACTACAGTTTATGCAAACGTAGTAGAGTTGATTAAGAATTATTTGAGAGATGTTCAAATTAAGAGCTGGCTTAGTAGTGCAAGGGATTACGGTTGTAAGAAGTCCTCCTTACAGTACTGATATTAAAGAGTATTTCCATCAGGAGAGTGATTGCTGGTTCAATAGTAGAGCTTTAAAGCTAGAGGCTATGGTTTATATTTTTAACATCCCCATTACAGAATTAGTTTAGCAAGAACAGTTCCAGGATTTCTGTGCAAATAGAGTTACCTTAGTGAGGAGTTTCTGTTCAATTTTTTTTGTTATTGCTGGTTTGGTGAATAACAAAACAATCATTTTGTAACCATTTTGGAATACTGCTGCATTAATTACTGTATTTGTCCAACCGTAAAAAATATTAGAAATATAAAGTATCCCCTGTCCAAAGTTAAACTCTGTAAAAAGAAAGTTAATATAATAGTCCAGCAGCCAAACACCATGTTGGGATGAAACCTCGTTTTGGAGTATATACAATGTTTTTGTTTGTTTGTTTTTGCATAATCTGTACCTTGAGACCTTAGCTTTATGGAATCTGATGGGTGACATCAATTAGGTCCCATAACAAAAACAACAACTGTTTGTCTACTTACCAATTACCCTACATTTTCAGATATAGGTTGATGCAAGATATATGACACATGTCCCACCAAATAAGCAACTAACAAAGTTGTAATATGGTAAATAGTGAAAAGAATCCATCACATTGGAGGCGATCTGTTTTATGTAGAACTGCAGAAATCATTGAAACAGTATATTCTTGGCACATGTCAAGAGTTTTAATGAGTAGTGGACTAATGAAGTTTGCATATATGTGTAAAGGTCTATCAGTGATCTGCATGCTGTAGGTGCTAGATACCTTGCTGACTTTGTGTCTAGTTTTATGGGATCAAGAGCAGTGAGAGCAGCACAAAATATTGAAGTAGTCCCAGACCTGCATAGCACTCATAGCACTGGCTACCAATGTTACTCGGCATGTTTCACACATCCAGAATAATTTAGAGCTTTTCCAGATTGTCTAACATTGTTTTTTTTATTTATTTATTTAAAAAAATTTTTTTTAAATAAAATTTGTAATTTACGTATATTTTGCATTAAGTATATAAAGTACAACATAATTGGATCATATGGAACAACTTTGCAGTGAAACTTCCACTTAAAATTACAAAATTAATGCAGTCCATGCGATAACATTACATGAAAACTGTTTAATTATTATGAAGCTTCATTTTGAGCTACCCCTTCATTTGTACTTATATTAAATCACACAATAGCATCATATTCTTTTTATTTGAATCTTTCTGGTCATATTGATATGCAATATGACATACAGTACTTTATACCGTTTAGTCACATTCTAGTAAAAACACTTTTTCCTACTGTAGTACACAATTAAAAATTTAAAAATATCAAAATGCTCACCAGTAACATGATGTCACCAGGCAGATTCCATAAACATAGGGTCATATTGATTGTGAATAGCAACAACAACATCGCATTTATTCTACAAGGTTCAACCCAAATAATGCATTTGGCTTCTGGTTTATTGATGGTAATACTGTATATATGTACATATTGATATATGGCTGCCACCTTCTTCACAGCACACACACATATAGTAGCATACTATAACATTATATGGCTCCTGTCAACTGTCTGGTCATTTGGCATATATAATACTGCTACATAAAAACAACAACAACAAATTGCCCTTTTTTTAAATTTAATGATTGCCTTATTGTTTGTTACATTCTCCTATAAAATAATCTCATATTTCAAATGCTCATCATAAGAGAATGTCACCCTGCAGATTCTTAAAATATATGGTCTTGAGACTTGATGGAAGTGATATGGAAATCAGTCAACCAGGAGTGTAACATGAGAAAAGGAATGAAAAGTAAATAAAGAATAAGGAAGATGAAGAAAATGCAGGGTAGTTTATTGGAGCCCTTGATTACCATATTGCACACATACGTGCTGCCTGAACCTAAAACTTGAAAGGACACCCTTTCCCCCCCCTCCCCCCCCCACTTTTCTTCCACATTCTTTATTTCGTTCTCCCTTTTTATCTTCCTTCCTTTCATGCTTGTTTCTCCCTTCATTAACACACTTCTCTTCTTTCTCTCTTCACCTTTTCCTCTTTTTTTTTGTGCTTTCCTTATCCACTCCCAAAATATTTGCCTTCCTTCTTTTCTTTGTTCCTTCCTGAAAGGACACTCTCTTTATTCCCTTTACCACCCACCCCCCCCCCCACCATTTCCCCCTATTCTTTATTTCTTTCTCCATTTTCCCCCTTCCTTCCTTGGCTATTTCTCCCTTCATTAACACACTTCTCTTCATCTTTTCCCCACCTTTTTCTTTCTTCCCTCACACACAAAATTTTTGCCTTCTTTCTTTGTTCCTGAAGGACACTCTTTCCCCCCCCCACCCCCCCTTTTTTTTTCCTTCCTTGCATCTTTCGCCCTTCATTCTTCATCTTTTCTCCTTTTTTCTTTCTTTCTCTTTCTTTCTTTCTTTCTTCCTCCACACCCAAAATATTTGTCTTCCTTATTTTCTTAGTGTGTGTGTGTGTGTGTGTGCGTGCGTGCGTGCGTGCGTGCGTGCGTGCGTGCGTGCGTGCGTGCGTGTGCGTGCGTGCGTGTGTGCGTGCACATGCATGCATGTGTGGTCAATTGATTCCCTCCTGGAGGTGATACCATGGCATGACCACATTTTTGAAAACCTTCACTTCAAGCATGTTTTAATAATAATATAAGCAACAAACCTACATATTTTAGTTAACATTGTATTCCTGATTATTGGAAGCCCTAAAGCCCATCCATTGTTTCTGCAATCAGGGTGTACTGCAATGATGACCAACAGGAAGAAATCTAATGGTTTCTATGGATGTGCTAATTTCTGGAATTAACACTTCGGTGCACTGCACAGAGCTCTAGGGAATGAGTTCCAGAGATGAGGGATATGTATGTAGCTGAAAATGAATGCAATTATTATAAAGGTACATGCATTTCAATCTGAATCAATCAAAATTATTATATTTTGTTCTACATTCTAATTAAGCATTGATAATTTGAAACTGTTTCATATAATAGGTCTTTCTGAACTGCCATCAATAGATTCTCAAGATCTCGATGACCAGTTTAATAGATTTTGCTACATTTAGAATAAAATGAATAGGTCCACAATTCGATAAACAACAACAAAAAAAAAACCCATGTGTGGTGGCAAATGACCTCCTTTCCTCTGTGATCACTTATTGTCACTCAAAAAAAAATTTTTTTTTCTTTATCAAAAAGCATCCCTAATTTTCTGTTCCAGGGGTTGACCACACCTATAGAATTTTTGGCATTTCTAATCATCACACATGAATGAAATGACAAAAAGAGAGAAGACTACAGTTATGTATATGATTTCCTATTGGCTAATAATAACACCTTATATATATATATATATATATTGGTAGCTTAGTTGAGAGAAGAAAAGTAAGTTTTTACTTGAAGAAGTGGAGAGAAGGAATAATTATAGTAGGGTAAGAGTAGTATATTTGAAGATTGAAATAGTCACCACATGCGCAATAGGTCGCTACTTCAAAACTGACCAATAAAAATTGCTTAGCTGGGCAATAGTTGTTTCTGAACAGAGGAAAGTTTGGGTATAGGTCGTTAATCCCTATTTTCTTCCACCTTCTCCAGGCTAGGTTAGAGTGGATTTGTGGGATCATAGATAAAGTAAGAGTAGTTATCGCTTAACTCAGTTCTTGGAGTTGGGGTTGTGGACATCTAGAATTAGTACAGCAGATTTCCCTACGTTTTTTTACAACCCTACGGTAATTTCCAACGCTTTTTCCTTCATTCTGGTTTGTTTCAAGATGGCTAAGCCTTGTTATGTGTATACTGTAGAGCTAAGAGGTACGGAGGTGTGTGCGGTCCTTTTTAGGTTTAGGATGGGTCATTTATAGCTGAACTTCCTAGCTACTTACAAATTAACCATCCCTTGTATCCCTTTCTTTGTCTGGAATATGACTGGATGCCTAATGCTTTGTGACAAAGTTTTGTTAGTGGAATGTGGAATGGGTTGGCTATTATTTTTTTTTCTTTTATCCTAGCTGTGATAAAGAACTTGGGTAAACTAACTGTAACTATTTCATTGTACTTGCATTTACATATTCTGTATTTTTAGGCCTAAATCCTTAATTAAGGAATGTGTAATTGCTAATAAATTGATTAGCTGGAATGATAGAGAATTGTGTGACTTTTCTTGTGCTTTTTTTAGGGTGGAATGTACCCTGGATTTGGTCCCTCGGTTTTTGGAAGGCCAGAAAAGGATGCTGTGATGAAAGATGTATGTTGAAATCACAATGATGTTTACTACCACTTTAATCTCCTATTATTGAGCATGTTGGAGTGTGTGTTGTGTGAGGACCGTAATTAATAAATACATTAGCTGCTATGAGTAAGGCATGGATGTGAAGATGGCATCATAGGCAGGAATATTGTAACATTATTGATGTGTTATTAATAACTGGCGAAAAACCTGTCCTATAGTAGTAGACTTGTTCAATTTATTTAATATATTATGTAATGGTTGTTGGTAAGCTTTGCCTCACTTCAGTGAAACTCATCTTGAAAGGGTTCAGTTGGTCCTTCTGCCCAAACATTCATCTTCTACTGTAATATTATAGATTATACTTCAATACATCATAATTCAATAGATGATAATCACATTAGAGTTTTATTGGAGGACACCTTTATGATCCACATTATCAGTGCGTGATTATTCTTATTTTTTAAAAGTTACATTTCTGGCCAAAACCTTTGATCTCCTTGGGTGATTTTGATCTGCTCACAGAACTGTCCATCAGTGAAGAAGTTTTGATTGAGGTGTATATAAAGCAAACCTTGTTGAGTGTTGGTCTCTGACAATTGTTTGCAGTGATTCCAAAAGCAGGCTCAGTGGGATTTTTTTGTGCAATGAAGACAGTTTGACACCATGCACTTCCTCCAAAAAGTGTAGTGGGTGTGTAGTCACTTACGCTTTCACTCTATTGTGCTACAAGTTGTCCACTCTCTTTGGTTTCACGACACTTTGCTGCCTACCCTGTGCCTAGGGCGGATCCTTCAGATCTTTGAGGACACATCTTGTGCGTGCCTCGCCTAGCAAGATGTTGGCAGTGTCCCGCTTATCGTGCCTACCCACGGAATTTGTGGTATTAGCTGTGCAGGGGAACAGACTACACAGAGACACTGAGTTTGTGTCTAGCGCATGGGACATGTCCAGGATGAATGCGCCCTGAAAACTGGACTGTCTGGCCGTTTGAGCCAGGGAACCCTCTTTCGTACAACTGATGGAATCAGCTGTGAAAAAGAAGCGCTGGAGAACGGGGACGTAGCGTGTCCAACGTTTACAGAACTCAGAAAACTGATCTTGTACCCTAGGATTGAAGGGGAAATCAGCCAGCACTTAGTTTCCAACACCGGCAGGGATGAGAGGCACTCCACCATTGTTAAAGAAACCGAGGTCTAAGGCATTAAGCCAAACTAACCAAGCAGCTTGTCTGACAGGACGCACTAAGAAGAGCTGTGCTATCTCTACTCTCTGCGCTACAGGGATAGAATTCCACCAGGGTGAGTGGATACCTGTCAAGATGGGAAGGTCATCCGTGATGTTCAACCATCCGTGACCGTGACTTACGCACCACCGCTGCAATACAGTGCAAAGGAAGTGGTCAAAGCTAGGATCCACATCTGTTATAGGAAGCCAGATGCGTCCAGGAGCGCTTGCTACAGCAGCACCTCTTTGACCGGGTTGCACCTCTGAGTGATGGTTAACTTCTCTGAGGATTTTGCTAATGAATTGCCCAAAGCCTGGATCACTAGCCACCAACCTAACATGGTGTTGTCCATAATGCCGTATTGTCCGGCAATGACGCTCATGCACCTGGTGTGAATGATACGGGCGTGGTTGAGATAGCTCAAGCCACCAATAGGTTTCTTCGCTTCCTGCTGAGTCCTAAGGCAGTTCTGAGCCATACACACCAACCCGGCGGCTTCGAAGTGGTGTTGAAACCTCTCCCAAGCAGCTGGATCTGCAAGGTTTGCTTGAGCCCTGAACTGTAGACATTGGTCATTCATTTCAAGGTTCTCAAGTATATCGTGGATGTGATGGAACATGGTAGGTAAGTCTGGTGTTACGGGAGTCTCTACCGTGTCATCCATTCCCGCAGTGGCCTTAAAAACCACTGGAAACTCACCAGGCCGAAAGTCCGGGCCGTCTGAGCTTCGGGAGGGGATTGAGGAACTGGGCGGTTGTTTTCTGCCCAATCGTGCCGGCTTCTGCTGGTCTTGCTACATTTCTGAGGCCTCCTCACGATCACCCCAATTATGTTCACCTCGCTGCGAACGAAGGTGAAACTGTGATCAAGCAACTCGGGACCTACCATCCTGTCAACTTTTATGATGAAAGAACTGGACAGTGCAATATCCTAGCTGTGTAACAACAAAGCGCCTGGACTGGACAACATCCACAATGAGATGTTGAAACACTATGGCCCCAAAACACGGACCTGGTTACTTGGACTGATCAATGACTGCCTAATAATGATGAAATCCTCTCATATAGTAAAAGGCGAAAGTCATAGCTCTCCTAAAACCCGGCAAAGATCCCAACAGCCTGAAGAGTTATCGCCCGATATCCCTCCTGTGCACAGCGTACAAACTGCTTGAACAGATGTTACTAACACGGATACAGCCAACAACAGAGCAGAAGTTAATAGTCCAACAGGCCAGATTCCGACCAGAAAAGTCATGCTGTACACAGGTGTTTAATCTAACTCAGCATATTGAGGATGGCTTTGAACTGGGAATGGTCACGGGCGTAGTGTTGATCGACCTACTGCTGCGTATGATACTGTGAACCACAGAAGTCTGCTGCAGAAACGTTTTGACCTTACAGAGGATGTAATAACAAAATTTGTCGGAACAATGCTGTCAAACCACCGCTTTATGGTTGAACTAAATGGCAAAAAAAGTCGTTGGAGATTGCAGCGTAACGAACTACCCCAAGGCTCTGTACTTTCACCAACTCTTCAACATATACACGAATGACCAGCCTCTACCAGCATCAACAAACAGTTTCCTGTATGCCGACGATCTGTGCCTGACAGTTCAAAAAGAGACATTCGTGGAAGTTGAGACCACACTGACTGCAGCACTAACCGAGATGCATTAGTACTACATCGAGAACCATCTTCAACCAAACCCTGGAAAACCCAACTAGCGGTGTTCCATCTAAAGAACCGACAAGCGAACCGTGAGCTGAATGTCACATGGAACAACATAAAACTAGCTAACACCCTCAATCCAGTGTACCTTGGTGTCACCCTCGACCGCAAGCTAACCTACAGAGAACTCTGCAAGAAAACCAAAGGCAAAATTGCATCACGGAACAACCTACTCCACAAACTTTGTGAAACGTATTGGGGTGCACAGCCACAAACATTGCGCACAACAGCGATTGCTGTATGTGTCTCAACAGCGGAGTACTGCTGCCCGGTATGGTCTCGATCAGCCCACTGCAAGGATGTTGATGTCGCCCTGAATGACACGTGCCGTCTCATTACGGGATGCATCTGCCCAACACCTACACAGGATCTCTACGTGCTCTCAGGAATTGCTCCACCAGATATTCAAAGACAGGTTGCCACCCAAAAGGAACGACAAAAAACAGTGACCGACCCCAGACACAATCTGTACAACCAAGTGCCCATCACATGTCGTCTGAAGTCGAGGCACAGCTTCATAAACTGCACCACAGCGCTTAACTCAACACCTGAAGCCGCCCAACGGGAACTGTGGTCTGAGAAATGGGATCAAATGGACAGTGCACTAAAATAATACATGGCTGTACCTAAAGAACAACTACCTGACAGTGGAGATCTTCCATGGAAGAGCTGGCGTACAGCAAACCAAGTTCGATGTGGAAAGCTGCTACACCATCAGCAAAACTGACATGGGGCTACACTGATACAGACCTGTGTAAGTGTGGCCATCGACCGTGTGACCTGACACACCTCATGACCACATGTGAACACTACGGCACCAGACCGAACACAGAAGACATTCGTGGCAAGACGAATATGTTCAAGACTTGGCTTGGAAGGATGGTGGATACGATATGATGATGACCATGCGCTTCAGCCGTGATGATATGTTCGTGCAGTTCAACCATCTGGTATCTGGTTCATTGCATTTGAGGCTTTGAAATTTATGAGAAGAAAAATGCTTGATTGCTTCTGAAAAATCAACTTGTGCTCTGGAAAAATATGACGTATTAGTGGCACAGTTTGTGCTCCAAAGGAGGCAAAAAGGCACTGTTGTATTTGCGAATTTGTGATGGAAATTTCTTGCAGGTGAATGCTCTCCTTCTAGTGCTGCTCTCTCCCCATCCCTGACTCTCTGTACTAGTTCAGCCCTCAGTGGTCTCCTTCAGATATGGTTTCAGCTTCTCTCTATGTCCCTGTTGGCAAGAAATCTCCCCTCCCATTGTATCCCTATTAATACCTTTCACTGTTTCTAGCTCAAAATGAAACAATTCAGACCTTCTTTTCTGTTTCTCTGTTTCCGCTCTCTTGGTGTCCATTTTGATATTCTAAATAGTTTGAGTATATACATAGCAGCCATACACAGGATATTTAAAAGGGCATTGCATAAAAAAAGAAAAAGAAAAAAGTTCAATATAGCTCTGATTATTAACTATCAAGATTGGACATAACAAAAGTGTAAAATATCTATCTCTGTGCATAGTATTTGCAAACTCCAGTCTATGTGGATACTTTTCTATGAGAAATTACCATTTTATGTCAATATCAGTGTCAGCCTCATAATAGCTATGTACACATTTGAGCTATTCCTGTCAGTCGATCCTCTGTTTGAGGGCTTATCTTGTGTCCTCCACAGTTTCTTTGACCTGTGCAGATAGTCCACATGAACAGGGACTCACTGGCACACTAGCAAATAACTGGAGGTGCACGAAGATGTGTAGAAGGTCCACTTGGCATAATGATATGATTTTCATTGAATCAACCAATGTCTGTTGCCTTTCTTGTGAAGGGAAGATAGCCAGTTCATTTTCCACTGGAAAAATCCCTTAAACTTTTGGAGGGGGGGGCTGGAATTTCCCCCTTTCAGATTAAATCCTCCCGACATCAAAAGTAGAATGTCATGCAGGATTTAACAGCAGTTAAATGAAATATATAGAATACAAAGAGGTTATGGTTAGGCTGGCTGCCCTAAACCTATCATGGTAATAAAACTCTGTTTTTATGCATTCAATTGAATAGCAAGTCAGATATTTCTACCTATACATGGTTTATGTTGTGTGTGGGGTGTGGTCTATGAGTGTCGTTAATTAATATTATTTTTGAAAGACTAAATTGAGTGTATTAGAGCATTGAAGGTATATACCAGTTTTGTGTAGCCATTTCAAACCTTGACCAAGCTATGCAGTTAGTGATGCCTTTACTGGGGTCAACATGCAAATTGGACACAGTGTGCACATTTCTTTCTTGGACTAAAATATAATTATTTAAACAAATATTAAAAAAAAGTTTTTAAAAATTCTTTTAGAGTTTCACTATATTCAGTATTTGACATGCCATGTTGTGTTTGGTGTTGTTGCATTGTGTACATGTATATGTAGCAGCAGCAGCAGCAGCAGCTAGCTGCCAACATGTATGGTCCTCCAACAGCGCAGAGCAACATCTATGGCTTGGGAATGCCAACAGTTTCAGGTGTGCAATAAGGGGGGTAACATCACAATTTTATATATTATTAAAAACTTTTAAGGCATCATTTTCTTATATGAAATCTTGCCTATTTCTGGATATATATCTATGTATCTATCTATAAGATAAACAACAGTGATTCTAAATCTAAAAAACTAGTCAGGCAAATCTGAGGCCATATTTGGACTCAGTGGGTTCATGCGGATGTCCAAGAAGCAAGGAATTCATGAAATGGTGAGTTTTTGAATCTTTGCCATTTCGAACACCATCTTAAAAAAATAGGTTGACTACCAACCATTAAAATAAAACAACTTCTCCAAAAAAAAAAAAAAAACCAAAAAAAATCCAAAAAAAAAACAAAGATAAATATTCTAAAGAAGTATATATGTATACATATGTATGCAAATATATCCGAGAGGCAAAAAAAACAAAAACATAACAAGCATTCCTTTCAATTTCATGAGAAACAAAACAAGAAAGAAAAAACAAAGAAATGAGAAAAAGTTAACAAGCGTCCCCTAAACAAGACAAAACACTCTACAAAACAGACTGGTATACCCAAACTCTTCACTCCCAAACAAGGTCACCAAAAGGAATCTCAAGTTGAAATAAAGTGAGTTGTACACCCCATAACCAAAAGACAGTGAACCAAAAAAAATTTTTTTCTCAAACCTGTATGGTTCAATATATTCCTTAGGATTTTGGTTCTACTCAAAACTACACAAGAAATTTTGAGCACTAAAAATAATAGTTGGAATAAAGTGAGTTGTACTGTACACCCCATAATCAACATTTATTGAACCAGAAAGACAAATTTACTTAAATCTGCCTGGTTTTGTACATTCCTTTACATTTCTTTTTTAAATTTGAAATCATTTCCTATGAAAATCCCCTTTCATGAAATAATTCCACATTATCAAAAAAAAAAAAGAAGATAAAGTTAAATTCATACACATAATTCATGAAATCCATAAAAATAAATACACCAGTGGTGCACACACACATTCACGCCCCAAATAAACAAAAAACAGCTATACTTAATTCTCAACCTGCAGCAGTTATTCAAAGCTGGTCTAGCACTTAAAACCACAAAAAACAGCTATACTTAATTCTCAACCTGCAGCAGTTATTCAAAGCTGGTCTAGCACTTAAAACCACAATATGTAATTTCTACTACCAATTTAATAAAACCTCACCAATGTACAAGCATATTTACCCTTAATAAAGATTTCATTAAAAAAACGAAAACAAAAAAAAAACAAACAACGCTAACCACCCACCCAACTGCAATGAATGCATAAACATTAGGTAAACTATACTTTCAAAGTTACAAAAAAAAGAAAAAATTAGCTTTAATTATAGAAGATCACATTAATCCTACATTTCATTTACACCAAACAATTTAACTATACTTCTTTCAATCAAACAGATCAAACTTTACTCAAAACAACATTTTCAAGGAATCTCCAAGGGCAAGGAAGATATGTCATAAAACCACATTTATTTACTGTTAAATTTAAAGTTTGACTAGCATCAAAATTCAAGAGAAGCAGGCTCAATAAAATCATACAATCACAACACAGGACATGTGAACCACTTGAAACGTCATCAACTAAAGGGGCATTCATGATTACATTAAATGAATATCAAAGAAATGAACTTCTGCATGAACATAGTCACCAAATTGCAGGAAATGCTCCATCAAAATCATTCCTATGTGAGTATATTCAAGTATGCTGTGGAAAACATTGAACTACCAGACCACAAAGTAATAATTAGGGCAGACATGAGACCAGCCGGAAAACATGAACATTGCTACAATGCACCAACAGTGCATGAAGTGGCCATTATCCTCAACAACCAGCAACGTGGCAACAGGCACATAGTTCTGAGGCAAAGATGTGGTTATCTCAATAGAATCTCAGAAACACATCGTGCCTAAGGCTCACTTCAATACCCTCTGATGTTTTGATAAGGCTAAGATGGATACAACTTATGCTTATGACAAGTAAGACCAGGGACTTATGAACAAACCAACAAGTCCGTCAGCTACAAGGACTTCTACTCCTACCATTTTATGGTATGGGAAGGAAACTTCAACCACCTCCTCAGATTTAATAGACTCACCTGCCTACTCATGGTAGATGTCTATGCAAAGATTGAGGCAGAACGACATACACACTACTGATAAACCCACCCTAAGGGCAGTTTTTCATGCCCACCAAAGATGGGGGCTGTAGTCAAAAAAATGTTTACTTTGTTTTACACACACACACACACACACACACACACACACACACACACACACACACACACACACACACACACACACACACACACACACACACACACACACACACACACACACACACACACACACACACACACACACACACACACACACACACACACACACACACACACACGTTTTTTGTTTTTGTTTGTTTTTGTTTTTTTTTCATTTTTTTTTCCAGTGGAAGTTAGCAACAAATCTTCCAATTGTCAGATCTTTATCATGATGTATGTGGTTGTGGTTGTGGTCACAGTATAGTTTGTGCCTTATCCGGAATGTGTGGGACCAACAGTGGCCTGTAACTTTGAAACTGCCTGTAATTTTGAAAGCAGCTAAAACTTGCATACATGTGTGTGTATGATGTGTGTGTGGATGCTACAGCTAAGATTCTATTTATTAGGCTATTGAAAAGGCTTTACAAGCACAAGGAAACATGTATCAGGGGAAGGTCAATGAGATTACATATTTTATGGCACATTGTGATAACCCCATATTGTCATAGCAGTTATTCTAGAGTGGTAAAGGAGGTGTTTTAAGTTATCATGACCTCACATCCAGTGGAACCTTTGTACTTAATCTCAATGGTCAGGTTAGTCTACATCCAGTAGTCACATGCATGGCTGACCAATCGTTGATCATCTTGTGGTAAAATTGAGCAGGTGTTAATTTTGATTGCATTCTGTTGTAGTTCAGAGTTTTCCTCATTGACGGCTTCTATGTTGGGGTAAATTGGTGCGTTTACTTGTCTTCATCACCAGGCAGTGGTGATGGATGTAGCTGTGCTGGTGTGATAGTTCACACCAATGTAGGCACTGCACGTTCCAATTACTGAACAAGCAGGTGTGGAATAGCTGGAGAGTACGTACCTATTTATGTCACACACTCTACCTCTGTTAAGATTTTATGCTAGGCTGTTTAATATAGTTACATATTACATTGTTCTCTTTGATTAATTGGTTACTTATTGATGATGTACATTCAGATTTTTCTTCATTTTTGTATTCAGCTGAGAATGTTGTGGAAGCGACATTGCTTCTTGCACTTTTATTCAACAAAATTCAATCACAAGCATCAAGTTGTTGGACACATTTAGTAATACAACTATACCTGCACACGCAATCAATATTTACCGCTCAAGTGTCTGATTTCTCTGTTCTCCCTCCAAGCTAAACAGATTAGCCTGACTCTGCAATGTATTAAATACAATTTTGAGTTTGCATTTTGGTCGGATAAATTTCTACAAAGCATTCTATGACAACTAAACTTGATTTTTTTTATGAATAAAAAAGAGAGGTATGATGTCATTTAAATTATCTGCTTATATACATACATGAAGTACCATTATAAATATATATTATATATATGCATGTATATACACACTACAATATATTATGTGAATATGTATATGACATGTGATGAATAGTGTTATTATATTGTGCAGGTGTTCAAGGACTCCCTGGTCTCCATCAAGCTGGCAGCAGGGCTCTCAGCAACACTCCGCAGGTTAGCTTTACATGTGTGCATCCTTGCCCCAGCCATGGCTTTCATCATTACCTTAATCTTTAACGTCACACTGTCAGTACCACTAATATCAGTCTTAGTGCTTGCACTGTCCTCAAAGATTGAGGTATTTTATATCATCCTTATATTTTGTATTGTATTCTATAATATAGATATGGCAAGTTTTCAAAATAAAAATTATATACATGTGATTATTTCTTCAATAAATGGCTACCAATCTGTATGTCGGTTTAATATTTTGAGTTTGTCTAAATGAAAATCCTAGACTACTTTTAACTAAACTGAAAGAATTTGATTAGTTTTTCTTCCACACCCACACCCACACCCACATCCACACCCACACCCATATCCACATCCACACCCACACCCACATCCACACCCACATCCACATCCACATCCACACCCACACCCACATCCACACCCACATCCACACCCACATCCACACCCACACCCACATCCACACCCACATCCACACCCACACCCACATCCACACCCACACCCACCCTCCCTCTCTTCCTGTTCTGCCCTCTCTGGCACGTAAACACAGATGGTGAATCGTTGCAACACAGCTCCTGCCAACTTTGCTGTCTCGAACCTTGGAGGTATGACACAGTTAGGAGGTCCTTCACCAGCAGTTGCTGGCAGGTAAGCAAGTATTAGTTAGTGATCATATGTGTGTTAGCCAGAATTAAAAAAAAAATTATATGGTTACATACACTGTTCTTATTATGGAGTCAGCAGAGCATGATAATAGAGTTCCACACTTTAAAGGGTAGCTGAAATGGAATCAAGGAAAAAAAAAATTTTTATTATTTTTTTAAAATTTTAATTGTTTTACTTTGTCCTTGATTCATAACTAGGCATAAATTTTTTTGGAAATTTTTGGTCCAATATTCATGAAGAAAAGTTAGCTTCAAAAATTTTACTTCTTGTGGGGATGTACCTCTTCAATGACATCACAAAGGAATAGCAGCTATAAAAACTCAATGAAAATGATACGCTTGCTCCTCTCCATCTTGTTGCTGGATGGTCTGAAGGACTAGGGCATTATCAAATAACCTGGTTCTTCATGTACCTTTAGAATGGCTGGATACTGGTTCTTCATTTTTTAATAGTATATTAAGCATGGGAGTAAGTTATTTCTCACCCTGCGCTCTTTTCCCCAGTAATTCTGCCAAAGTACTTTATCCCTAATTTATGAGGTATATGAATTTGTCATCTTCGGCCTACCAGTTAATGAGTGGCTTCTTATCTTAGTTATTGCTATATTCTCCTTGATCTCCACTAACCATAAATGCAATGCCAGGTTGTATGGTTCTAGCTTTATATGGGCAGGTGCGATGTTGTTAATGCTTATTCTACTTACTGGACATTTTATGGAATGCTTCCCTCTTCTACAGGACGAGTATGTTGCCCCTGGGCAGTGGACGGACTCTAATGAGTACTGGGCAAGGACTGGTCTCTCCTAAACCACGACCACCCACCCTCTCCTCTGTCATTGGAAGGTGCTGTACATGCATGTATATATTTATATATATTCACATGCATAAGGGTGGGATGAGGGTGGGTGGGTGTTAAATAGAGAAGTAATATATACTAGCTTCTGTGATTAGGGGGATGGTGTGTGCGTGTGTGCATGTGTTATGGGTATGTGTGCTTGTGCATGCGTTTGTGTGTGTGTTGTGTGTTTATCTTTATATGTGTGAGTGTGGGTGGGTGTATCTGCCTATCTGCATGTGTGTGCATAATCGTTTATATGCGTAGATGGAAGAACGAGTTATGAATTTATTTTTTCTAACTTTTTTTTCCTTTTTATATGTAATGGCATCATAATTCTCTTTCCACAGTTCTCTTCCAGTGAATGCGTTCAGTAATCTAGGCCGCACATCCCAGGGTATTATGAGTCCTATATCCTCTGGCTTCAATTCTGCCTGTAAGCATTGGTGTTACTTGTGTTTTAATTAGTGTTCATCATTGTACACGTGTAGAAGTGTGATTATCTATATATGATCAGGTAGAAATAATTACAAGTATTGTACATGCATAATCTATGTGAAAGTGTGTATCGAAGAACTTTATTGTGCTGTATCTTAAAACAACACACCAATGTCTCTGTCTGTGCTTGTCCAGGAACTCCTCCTACATGTGTGGAATGATTTTGACGAAACATGGCATGAATATTCCCTATGGCCCTGATTGGTGACAGAAAATTGTGGTTTCCTTTTACTTCTTATTATGGCTACCACAGCCATTTTTAGTATTTCTTTATGGGTTATCTGTGGCACAGACATTCACTAATAGAAAAATCCCCCTGATCAATGTGGGTAGTGTACAGACACAAATCAACACACACCAGCATCCCCCCCCCCCCCCCAACCATCCCCAAATAGAATTTAAAAAAATTGAGCACTATCGGGTGACCACATCTCCAGAGGCTGGGCAGGTGGCTACTGAACCTGTCACATCTTCAAGGTGTGGCAACGTGAGGTAGTGCTCAAGGACTGCAATGACCACCAGAGGAAACTTTCCCGGCAGCTATCCAGATGTTCGAATTGAGCTGGGTGATGGTGTTTTTGGCTTTGATAATCTTGCTGGGAAGACCACAGATTCTATTGGAGCTTTCCCTGCTAGCCTCTCCTTTGGTTCAAGCCATGATGGTGGCTACTGGTGTTTCATTGACCCAAACCATGGCAATATTGTGGGTGACCATTTCCTTGGTGTAGGCACAGGCGAGCACTCTGGTGTCCAGGAATTTCCTCCTTTTATGTTTTAGGAAGCTTGTCCATGCAGAACTGCATTTTTCAGCAAGGGCTCTCTTCAAGTTACCAACAGTAGCTGTTTTTCCAAAGCCAACAGTTGTAACAAATTTCCTAATTAAGCTTGTACGTGTGTGGGAGGGGGGGGGGGGGAGATTTAGATTCATAAAGAACCATCCCCTGGAGTAGCCACCCTAGGGTATTTAAGTGGTTCATGTGTTCCTAGACCTGTGTGCCACAGGTAAAACCATCCCCAGATGGTCCTAAATATGTACAAAAGTTTCGTTGTGATTGGTTCAGTAGTTTTGGCAGAATTTCCTCACGTAGCAAGCTTGTACAGCGTCATCCAGCATTTAAATACCTTAAATTTTTTGATTCACTTGAATTTTATATAAAATTTAAATGTATTTTTTTTTGAAGGTCAATCTATGACTTCACATGAGAATACTAGCCAAGGCAGGGTCAAACTTACCCGACAACTTCTTTGTCATTTTAAAACTACACTTAACTTTAAAAAACAAAAACCAAAAAAAACTGTCCACTGCAGATATTTTGTATTGAACGAGTTGACCCAGATGTGCTGATATATACCATTTAGCAGAGGCGCTGATTGATCGTAGGGTAGTTCATTAATGGTAGTTTGATTAGTGTTGTGTTCTGTGTATAGAGTAGTGTTTCAAGAACAGTACATGTAATTAAGCTATGTACTTCAAGAACCTTCCTAAATCATGTAAGATTATGCATTGGGTGTTAGATCAATGTATTAATTTTTCAATCTAGTTTCTGAGACAGTAAATCAACCAGGATTCGACCCTTCAGAGTTTCCCCTGCTTGGTTTGGGAAGGAGTCATCATGATGGCAATGGCAATACCATGATGGTGTCTTCTGGACCACTGGGTCGTCATAGCTTCTCAGGACGTAAGTTAAGTGATATTATGCTACACTCAATGATTTGAAGAAAAAACGATGTTGTTTGGATATTTATGGGTCTCCTTAAGTAGCCATTTCTTGCTTCACATTTATTCTCTTAAAAAAAGACTGCCCTTTTTTAATTTTAGGAACAGACAGTTGTACATGATTTGTACTAACATAATTTCAGAAAACTCTAAGTCCATCGATGTGTGCATGCTCATTTAATAATCAAATTACTATTACCCGTCTCCATTGCACAATGTTATCTTTGGGGAAAAATGAGCTCACTTTTTTTGTTCTATTTTATCTTTGGGAAAAATGAGCTCATTTTTGTGTTCTCCTTCAATCCACTTAAATTCATTTCAATATTGAATTAGTATGTTACCATAGAGTTGCCCATAGTGCTATGCTTAACATGGGACAACCCAAGGTGATGTTACTCCATTGTGTATCCCATAGAATTATTGTCAAGCTATTTTAATTTTCCTCAACCCTGTGTGATGTAGATCCAGTGTGCTTATCATTAAGCTATGACTCACTCTAATAAATATATATATTTTTATTTTTCTTTAGCCGGCCAGCTTCCAGTAAGTAGATCAGAATCAGTGCCAGGTTTCCAGATGCACAGTGAGGACTTCCCTGCTCTGCCAGGCACTTCTGGCAAAGGGAATAATGGTATCTGACAGTACAGGGGTAGGGATATCTTGTGTTGTAGTCTAGTGGGAAATAATGTGACCTTCTAAAGATCATACAATTTAGTGTGAGATTATTTAATATATTATTTATGATTTTAGAATTTCTTTGGAGAGATTTGTGAGATGTGTGCATCACATTATCTGGTGAATGTGTGATCATATGGATTACGCATGTGATATTTTTAGGAGTTGATGACAATGAAATTTATAGGAATTTTGTCTAGAGAATATAATTATGGTGGTTGTATTGTCATGTGTTAAATATTGAGGAGTATCATTGCTTAGAAATGTGTGATCATATCAAAGACGATGAGACATTTGGGGAGAACCATCACTGAAATTGTGTATGTTGGGAAGAAAACCTTTTTTGTTAATTAATTTTTAATTACTTTTTTTAGGTGGTGCTATTGGTGTTTACGGTAAGTCTGTAACATATAATTTGTTATAATGAGGATTTACAGAAGGGCAATCATACAAATCATACAACTTTAACATTGGGAGAATATATTCCATGTTTCTTCACTTAAAGTTTTATGCTGTTAATTGTTATAATTATTACTTTATACTGCCACTACAGTCGACTTATTTTTAATTTGCAAGTTAAATTAATCTATATAAAAAATGTTTTGAATTGCTTCTCTGTGATGTGTTCCAGATAAGTCCTTGTCTTTGGGGCTTGGCAATGTGGAGAGGGGTAAGTAAATATATATGCCAATATGAGAATATTCTCATCCTGCCAGTGTTTAATTCAAGCAATGATGTTTGATTGCATGTAGGACCCATTATTGTGGCATCACAATTAACCCCTGATGCAAATCTTAATCATTATCGAGTTCTCATGTTCTGGATCAATTTTAAAAATGAATAATACTTGATTGTGTTGAGTCTGTTCTTGTTGTCATAGAGATGTGTGTCAGTGACCAAGACAACTTTTGTGCCATTAGTTCTTTCTCGTTCTTGTAGAACCTCAAGATATTTCTCAAGACAATAAATTTCCCGTGAGTTTTGATTCATTGATTGTACACCACAAATTTCTCAAGTATGTGAAGAATTAATTTTTTATTGTGTTGGCATGTGTAAGGGTCACTTAATGATCCTTTTGTTGGTACTGTGTAATTAAACTATCAGAGTAATCCTCTCCATAGACCTTTTCAGTAAATTTTTAATGAGAAATATGTACAAGAGTGGTTAAACGATTTTTCTATTCATGGAATGAATCCATCTTTATTTTAGCTCATTCATTTTTGTTGTTGTTGCAAATGTTGTTGATGGTTGATGTTGTTATGCTCTATAGGTTAATGCTGTGAGCACCACAATTCCAGGTATAATCAAATCACTAGTATTTTTTTTTGTATATTTTAATTAAACATATCTTCTTTTTTTTTCTTCTTCTCTCTATCAGACTATCGCTCAAGTTTGTCTTATGACCCCACCCCGGGAGCTCATAAGGAAAGGTAATACAATTATTAATTAACACCCTATTTGGTTAAAAGAGGTGTGTATGCTGTTAAATGCTTGTGTCATATTTGCATGTAGCGGGAAATAGTAATTTGAATGTTTTCATATTTATATTGATATCCATGGGCATATTGAAATCAATGTCCTGTCATTTTATTTAATATAACAATTCACACATTGTCTATTATGTATGGTCTTACTAGTGGCAGTTATTCAACATTGAAGTCCACTTTGTATAGTACATGTTAATTCAGATTTTTGGTGCATACGAATTATGACACAAAAAAAAGAAAAGAAAAATGATCCACTGGAAAGCAAAACTATGCAGGCAATTTAAAGTGAGAACTGGAAATTGCAAACTAATGAGTTGTATCACCACCATTCACGGGAAATGCTCTATGTCAGTGAGTGGACCAGAACCTTCCCATTGTTACAATTGGTAAAGGGTTGGCTAAAAGAGACCTCTTTGCCTTGGCGATACAAAATTCCTGGCTACACCCCTGATATCCTATTGGAAAAGTTAGAACATTTCCTTTTTTTAAAACTTTGTTTAGGCTTGCAGTGTATCACTGGTAATGCCACCATAAAATTTTCATGGATTTTTCACTGCCATCCCAACAATTGAAGTTGGGATAGTAAGTGTACAGTAGAGTGTGTTGTGCAAGGAAAACAAGAGGTGTAGGGAAAAGAAAAGGAACAAAAAATTAGACGCAAGTGGAAAGAACATCTTTTGAAGGGACTCGATTGTCAGCTCCACTAAAGAGGCCAATATTTTACTAATATGATGTGGATGATTGGAGTTTTGAATGTGGAGATACAAGCGGTAGATATCGTCCTAATAAGGTTAAAATATGTGTTTAAAAAAGAAAAAAAGAAATATGTATATATATATACATACAATTTCTTGTGACCTAAGGAGGGTAAGGAAAAATTTCGTCAGAATCTGCATAGGGCAAATATGATTATTGCACAACATCTCGGCTATACATGTATAAAACTCTATATTATGTACATATGTTTTTGCACTGTTTTTATATTCATTGCAATAGCACTGTCTTCAAGTATAATTTAACAATTTCTTTCTTGATTTATTATGGTCTTACTTTGATTGAAATT
Source organism: Lycopodina hypogea (assembly GCA_963969325.1). Lineage (NCBI taxonomy): Eukaryota > Metazoa > Porifera > Demospongiae > Poecilosclerida > Cladorhizidae > Lycopodina > Lycopodina hypogea. Next base: position 8,229,200 of record OZ017779.1, on the reverse strand, counting down.
GTAATACGTGTGTGCAGGTTAGCTGCGTCTACTCCAATTGGTCCTCCAAAGATGAGAAAAAGCTATCAGCCAAGTAAGACTATGAGTACAAAAGTTAAATGATAATTGTAGATTTGTGTGAGTAGTTGGGTTAGGCAGAGGAGCTTATTTCAATCAATACAGCACATAAGTTATTGGTAAAAAAATATTAAAAAAATACTATTAATGTCTGCAGCTACTCTTTCCATACCATCTGGAATGGTTCAGGACCAATTTGGAATGATCGGTCTTCTCTCATTCATCCGAGCAGCCGAAACCGATCCTAACTTAGTTGCTCTCGCTCTAGGCAGGTAAATGGTTGGGAAAGTATTAGTACCCCTTGAGATATCTAGCCTCCCAGTTGTCATTGAACATACTGTTGGTGGTCTGGCATGGAGCCAATATTATTATCTTAAGGTTTGTAAAAGTTACGATTTATTCCTGTATGTATTTCACACTGGCGTCCCATTTAGGTTATATATTAGCAGGTATACCAGGTGTTGCCCGGGCCAATGGCAAAGTGAAACATGATTGAAGCTGCTCAAAACTCCATTTCTAGATTTGTAGTTTCATTCAAATAACATTAGTTCACAAATATGTATGCAACCAGCTTTGCACATTGATTTTTTGGGGAGAAAATATAACTGACTTGTAAAAATCCATTTTTTTTTTTTTTTTTTTTTTTTTTTTGATTTGAAGTCTCCTCTGGGGTTTCTAACGTAACCCAGGTTACTCTCTGGGTTGTTGCTTATGCATGGGTGTGGGGAGGGGGGGAAGGGGAGAAGAATAGAAGGAAAATAAGAAGAGGGGGGGAGAAGAAACTAAGGAAGTAGAAAAAGGGCAAGTAAGAAAAGAAGGAAGAAAAAAAATAGAGATAGAAGGAAGGGAAAGTAGCAACTCCGACCCTGAATTTGAACTCAGGAGTTCCCGCTTAGTAGACCTGTGCCTTACCATTGGACCATGCTTTTTTTACACTTTTTGTACAGAAAATTTAAATTCCCTTTTGCCCCACCATAGATGCCACTTTCAGAATTCTTTGGAGTGAAAAACCTAGCCAGCCCAGTTTCATCAAGTTGCTGTGATGCAAGGACAAACATACGCACTCACGCACACATGCACACGCATACATACCTCATACATACATGCTGCATACATCATCTGCATACATACATCATATATACATAAGGCATGCAGACATACATGCAGATAGACAGACATGCAGACAGACAGACAGACAGACAGATGGAGAAACTTTTTTTTTTTATAAATTCAGAACTATCCCTGAATGACAGTGAAGCCTCACCTTTCTTTTCCAATTCAACACCTTAAACAACAGTGAAACAACAATAGCATCACGACAATAATAAAAATAATATAATAACATATTTAGCGACCCCTTAGCTTGGTTGGTGTCTTTTTATTCTCTATTTTCAATTAAGTTAACCTATAAAGTTTCATGATAAACACAATTTGTGTGTGTGTGTGTGTGTGTGTGTGTGTGTGTGTGTGTGTGTGTGTGCGTGTGCGTGTGCATGCGCGCGTGTGTGCATGCGTGTGCATGCGTGTTGACATCACAAGGGGAACAACTGCAGTCAGAACTTAATGGAGGTGATATGCTATTTCAGCTAAGTTCAACAATTCCTGGAGTCAGGAGGCCCAATTCTGCCGATAAGTCCAGGAGTGGCAGCAGCACATTTATACCTAGCAAGAGAGCAATTGCAGTAGAGCTGCTGGAGTAGCTAATCTGTAGACCCAGCTCTTCTGACGGAATAAGTGAAGAGGTCCCTTTGGAGTGTGCAATAATTTCTAATAACTTCAGAGCCTAGTGACCCTGATTTTTTTATTAGCTTCATCCAGCTATGATTCAAGTAGCTAGCTAAGTATGCATTGTTCATTTTTACACTTGGTTATAACATTTATAGCTAGTAATTACCCTGGGCTATTAGCTATATATGTTATAACCTAGTATAGAAAGAAAAATTACAGTTTGCTATATAGCTAGCTAGCTATGAAATATCTACACCAAAAATGGCAAACTAGCTAGCAAGTATTACCATAACAGATCAATAAGCCTTTGATACTCATTTTCTGTAGCTATATAGCTAGCTATTAAATATCTAGCTCCACAGTAAAAGTAGCCAAAGCTAAAAACGATTTTGCAAATAGCTATTTCTTTTATCATGACAAATCAGAAAGTCTTTGATCCTCATTTTTGTACCTGAATCAGAGATAGATGAAACTGAAATGCAGTATCAATAGGATGTGAAGGTATGAATAATTATTGCGCTCTCCCAAGGGACAGGTCTCTTCACTTATTCCTTCAGATTTCCAACTCCACAACTCTTTTAGTTGCTATTTAGCTAGATGTCAATGTGCTGCTACCAATCCTAGACTTACCAGTGGAATTGGGCCTCCAGACTCCAGAAAATGTTGAAGTTTGTTGAAATAGCGTATCACCTCCATTGAGTTCTGGCTGCAGTTGTCCCCCTTGTGATGTAAATGAATAGTTTCACCCCCACAGGAAGTAAAAATTTTATGCTAAGTTTTCTTCATGAATATTGGATTAAAATTTCCCAAATTTTTTTTTATACCAGCTTATTCATCAAGAACAAGAAGATAAGTCAGTAAACCAAAAAAAAATTTTTTTTCCAGTTCAGTTACCCTTCAATTAATAGGCTGCTCATGCAGATGCAACAGTTGCATGACCTACAATTTTTAAATAATTTACTGATCTCAGACATGTTTTCGGCACGTTTTATGGGGTGTATTTACTTCTGGACTGTGCCAGGTCTTTATAAAGGGTTAAAATGGCCGACTTTGAACTCCCAATGGTTTTAAGGTGGTAATTGTCTGTTGTTAATTGAACTAATTTGTTGCATGTGCATACATATGAACTATAATTAAGTGTATGTGTGGTTATTGTAACCTACTTAAAGGATACAGATCTCTGGACCTGTATGCTGACAATGCTGTGGTTACTGTATATCTATTCCATGTTGGAGTGGTACTACACTGGCGAGGTAGGATTAAAAACAACCAATGAACTGAAGATGGTTTCCTCTGTGACACAATTTCCACTGACTCAGTTTGGTCTGTCCCGGCCAGGCATGCAAGCAGCAACAATCAACATTAGAAAATATTTGCTAAGAGAGCAAAGCTAACCATATCGAGAAGCTTCAAGAGTTTGTTGAAGAAAAAAGATTAACAACCGGAACTAGATCAAAAGGTAGCTTACTAGACCATCACTGAAACATGCAGAATAGATTCAGAAAATATTTTCCTCTTGAATGCAACTGATGGTACAGATAAAACCTTAGTAATTAATTGTATCTTAGCTATGATCAGGATGAATTTCTGCATTTTTCTGGTTGTTGCTTTATTAGGAATTGCAGCAACTGAACTGACTGGTGGCTACACTTTCCTCTCCATCTTCAAATTTCCTTTATCTGTAATATCAGGAGAGGATCCATTTTTCCTCAGGTTATCTAACAACACACATTCTTTGCTTGGGATTAGTGTACAAGTCCCACAAGTTGGCCTATGAAGCATTACACTCAGGGGTAAAAGAGAAAACAGTAGCCGCGTGGAAAGTTTAAAATTTGTTACGGCTAAAAATTTCAGGTGAACTTTGTCCATTTTAACAAGAGGCACTCCTGCTGATTATAAATGTGTAACGAAGTGTTTCATTTGTCAGATTAGTATATGTCTATGTATTGCTACAATTCTAATTATAGTACACTTCTGAATGAAACTGACAGTTCCAACGCGATGACCACATCAGTTACAAAGAAAACATGTGTCAGTTTCAGGGCCCGCATAGTGGGGCTTGAAACTGCTAGTTATCAATAAAAGTGCGAGAGTTATCATTGTAATGTGAATCAAGTGCCATGATTTTTAAGTTTCTCTTTTTGCCCGAGAAGATAATGAACAAACAATTTAAAAAGTAGCAGTTGCAAGTCCATCTAAGAAATAGCTGCTGCTGCTACAAGGCAACAATGAACAGAACGTAAAGGAAGGGAGGTGGAGGTTGGAGGTAAGAAAGGAAAGGAAGGGGAAAAGGAAGGGCCTGAACCCATAACCTCCAGGTTCAAATCTCTATTTTTGACCTCTTGTGTGAAACTTTCATAGGAAGAGGTCTTGCCAGTGGGACTTGGCCAAAATGTTTATGTGGTCCACAGGAGTCCTCTGGAAGATTGAGCTCATTCGGTCCACTGGTTCTCGAGTTTTAGCCCACACATACTGACGGACCAACAGATGGACACACAGACATATGGGCAGAGAGACAGACACACACATACAGGGGAACAGACAGATAAGCTCTCCCTTACTATTGTTCATTGAGAGTCTGTCTGTCGGTCGGTCTGTCATTCTGCCATTCTGTCTGTCAGTGTGTAGTGCAGCTCCTCCCAGGTGCCTGGACCAATCACCCTGAAATTTTAGGGGTTGATCACAGGACCACTGGCCTGGTATGGGGAGAATGTGGTTAGGGTTAGGGCATAGGGTCACTAAATAGACTTTCCTATTCATAAGTTACCACAAGTTGTAATCTGAATTGGTATGCAAGAGGATATCTCTAGAGTAAGTTGTGTTCACAAACCACACAGGAAGTTCTAAAGGTACTAACTACTAGAAGTGTATTCATAAAATATTTCCTTTAGAAATGGGGCAGTGCCCCACATACCCCTTCCCCCACCTATGTATGACAATAAAGAATTATAACCCAGTTAAGTAAAAAAGGACACTCATATTATTTACAACCCCCCCCCCCCACCCACTAAGTTTGTAACTACAGCAGGTCGAAGGCTGACAAAAAAATAACACCCATAGTTATGGTAGGAGGTGTTATATCTAAAGTGGTGGTAGTTTCAGCAACATATACTTGTGAGAATGTAATCAAAAGGTGGTTCAAAATATATCACAAAAGACATTTTTCATACTTTGACTAGGAGAAGGATTCAAGTTCAGTTTATTTTTCTGGTTGCTGTGTAATGTAACACAGTGCAAAGTTTCTGAAATCTGTACAAATAGTATCTTTTATATTATTATACTTATTACTATTCCATATCTTATTAATGTTTGATCTTTAATTTTTATTTTATTCAGTGACCTGACCACCTTGGGACTGAACCTAAATTCCCCAGAGTGAGTAGATTAACTTAAATGTTCTTGTATATTGTTTTTGTCATTATAAGAATGAGAAAAAAATGATTTCTTAAGCATTGCAATGTTAATTTTATGGATTTGTCTACTTTTGGATTGTGACTGTCTCAATTTTCAGTATATTATATTATGTATACTCCATGCGATCAATACTTTTGTGTAGAAATCTCTACAACACCTTCGCTTCCCCTTTTGCTGATTCTCCAAGTAGACCTCAAGACATTGGTGAGTGATGTTTCCTCAATGGTGTCATAAAGATTTGACGTAATGTAATTGCTCTGTCCTCATTTTCATCTCCTCCCTCCTTAGATTGTAGTGTGCCTCAAGAATACTTGATCCACCCTTACATCAGAGAGAAGGTATATTATGCACCAAAAAGCATTATCAACTAGTATATCTGTTTGTTCACATGCGTGATTTTTTTAATTTTGGAGTTGGCATGGTAAGCTGGAGTGATAAAGTCACCCATTTTTCTTCCCCTCATATGGTGGGTAAATATACAATATTTAAACACAAACATGTAATGGATGAACATAATAGTGTGCATAAGATTAAGTTTTATACTCAACATTTCCTAGGAAAATTTGTTTTGCTTGCTTATATAACTCATTTCCTTGTAATTAAATGCAGTGATAAATATTATGTGCCAAACTGATGCAATTATTATATTTGTTGGACTCTTGTCCATAAACCCATTCTCTGAACTCTCTGGCAAATATTGTTTGCACAGTTTACTAACTCAGAGTGCAAAGGACTTGTTCCTGTTTGTGAAACATTTTCGTGCATTTTTCTCCATCAACATGGTGTTATTGACCAACAATATGCAACTATTCCACTGCACTCCTGTGTGCCTCTCCACTCCATGCGTAGTAGTAATTTGTATTTTGTAGGTTAGCAATGCTCTTCTATTGTTTAATACAAACTACACCATTGAGCTCTTATATGGACTGCCACAAGAAAAAAAACGAAGACAAGAAAACCAAAAAAAAAAAAGGGAAGGGCTTGTGTGCAGCAGTTCGATAATAATTAGTTCTTCATTCAAAGTGTATCACAGCATTTTGTGTGCACAGTAATTAATGTTGAATTCAGTTAACTATCACTATTTCTGTGTTGCAGCTTGCCCCCATCAGGCTCAACAGATATCAGGATGATCTTCTCTTCTACTTGTATTACAGTAATGGCGGAGATGTAATGCAAGTGCTGGCTTCTTGTGAATTGTGAGTAAGGATGGAGGGAGGGATGCGGTTGATCATGTTTAAATGAATTGGGATGATTGGATCATAGCTCTTTATATCCTTGAGTAGATTACCCACGGGCCATGTTTCTATTACTTCAATAATTGTCATTATTGGTGGCCCAGACCTCAGTGTCTAATATTTTAAGTGAAAAATATCATAGAAATGTTAGAGACAGCTTATAAAGGTAATTGACAGACATTTCGGTTTTCTGGGTAGCCTTCATCAGTGTGAATGTGTGATATAATAATGACAGAGTATATTATGAAATGAGAAGTTTCTGATTGGTTAGAGTTCTTTATTTAGGCGGGAGATACTTAATTAGCATGTAGGGGATGTTTAATTGTTCTGGAATGTTGGTATACACTTGAAATCTTTGAGTAGTCTTGGGTGCCTTGAATGGTAGAATTAAATTGTCTTGTAATACTTTGATCTGTGGATTAATTGTTGTTTTTACTAACATGAGCCTTGAGCCTATAAATAAAGGCTTTTGAGTCAATTCCTTTAATTGACTAGTGTAACATGGACACTTGACTGTCTCTAAGAAAAGAGATGAGTTAGCTGTAGCACTACTTGGTCTCTATTACTAATTAATATCCAAATATTTGTTCAGTCATTTTGTGCACTGAGGCAGTGTAAGCTATACTCATAGCTCTCAATCAAATTCTGATAATTTTTTTATCTACACCTTTCGACAAAGGTTCCATGTAGATTGTGGTTTCAGTGGTCCTTCCTGATCAAGTAGCTCCTTCTTTTACTTGTGCGTTTCTCAATTCAGATACGCTCGTGACTGGCGATACCACAAAGAGGAGCATCTGTGGATTACGAGAGCCCCTGGCATGAAACCTATCAAACAGGAGAATTCATTTGAGGAGGGAACTTACTGTTATTTTGATGTGCACAATTGGAGGAAAGGACATAAGGAGTTCCGAGTGGAGTACGACAAACTTGAAGATCGGCCACAAGTTCCCCAGAATGTATCTCCTGGTATACAACACCATGGTAGCCATAATATTCCAGGAGCCGTCTCAAGCTAGAGGGACATGCTCAAACATTATAATGACACTGTATCCAAATTATCATTGTCATCATAAAAATATTCAAAAGTATTACTACCAATTGAGTGAATTGTTGCTCATTTTCTCTTCCAGATTGGTTAGCTGTGACTCAATCCCCTTTGTATGACTTCAATTTTGGGACTGAGTACACATCATACACATCATACACATTAAGTCGTACAGATGAAGTATTGCTTTCTTCTTTACTATTAGAGAGCTGCTAACACTCTATTTAGGGTTGACCTGATCTTTACCATTGGTGCAATGCAAAACGAATTCATACTTTACCAGGCTAACCATCGCCAATTTGAATGTTTGTGTTCAGGATCCTTTAATAATGTCTATGTCAAATTTCTAATCCAAACAGATTCCCCAAAATGATGTAAAAAAAAAAAGAAAAGAAGAAAGAATGAAGAGTTTCTACTGATTCTCCATTAACATTTTCCTTATTAGTTAGGCTACAGATAGTGTAGAAACGGTACTTTAGTTAATACTATAATTCAACAGTTTCCACTGGTAAATGCCCATGACCCATCAGTTTTTTTTTTATTCCATTAGCTTACACAAGTATGAAGGCATGTAAGGAAGAACTAATTACACCTGCTGTCATGAATGCCATTTCAATTCCATTTTGATTGCTGAGCATGCATGTGAAAACTGTTAAACTGTTGCTAAACCTTGTGCTAAACACTCCACTTCGCCACTGACCTATGAAAGTGGATCTTCATATCTTCCTGACTGGGAAGAGTGATTTTTTCCCCCTTCACTGCTATCTTACAGTTAAGTGAATTCTATTCAAGTAAAATTTCATACAATCAGTTCAATTCCTTCTCATACAGTGTAAATAATTGCATGCATTAATTTGTGTAACAGATAACTTCTGTAATGAAGGTATTTAGTGACAAAACTACGATGCCCTCTGTTATGGAAGCTATGTATAGTTCTATCCCATAAATGCATGCCCATGAACTTACTACTACCAAATTTCAGATGTCAGGTATTGATAAATGGATTGGTTAACTGAGTACTTGTTTGAGTATTACCTGATACCTGTGACTTCTTATTGTTGAAATCATTACTGAAATCCTGTAATCATTTATTGTTGCCCTAATTCGACTTGGACGTCAAACTAAATTTTATCTATTGTCCGAAAAAAGAAGAAATGCTATTATCATGGGAAAATATGGATAAATATTCCCTTCACAATTTTGCAAAGAAACCCTACCCTCCCCCCAAGGAGACTTTGAAAAAGGCACAGAAAAAAACAATAATAAAAGTGTTTATAAATAATCTGAAAAAATTAGGATTGCATTTAGTGTTTTGGAAACAGGAAAAGATCATTATCTACCAAATAGGCATGAGCACTGAATTATTATGTGCCAAGTTATAAAGCTATACATGCCTAAATCACTGCCGCCAAACTATTTCATCTAGTGCATAAATAAGAAGCAATAAACATGGGTCAGTAATAAAATGAACATTTTCTTAGCAATATTGCAAAGAACCCCTCCCCCTCCCCCCCAAAAAAGCAGACTTAAAAAGTATGGAAACAGAATGTGCAACATGTTTTATAGGAGTGCAAAAATATCAAGTTATGTAATCTGGAGGCAGTGGTTTAGGGATATAGTATTAGGCATATAATAATGGAGTGCTCATGCCTTGTTTTAATACTTCTTGGGCGGATGATGAACCTTTCTTGTTTCTGTGCTCTTTGGGGAAACTTTACATCTTAATTTGTTTCATTCATTTATAATTTTTTTTTATTTTTTATTTATCACTAGTACACAATATTTACAAAAGACCTTCCAATTTAAATGCTAGACCTCCAGGAGCATACTGGACCCTGCCCCCCACCTTCCATCAACAACAACAAAAAGTTATTTGAAATACTGCAGACTTCAAAACATTATGGAAGCAACCTAGCTGATGTAAACTGTCTGAATAAACGTGTTTGACTTCAGACGTTGTCTTCTTTTGGTGAGGGGAGGGGGAAGGGAATCCAAAAGGTTTAAATTTGAGTGTGTGTGTGTGAGTTGAGTGTGTGGGTGTGCCTGCATGCATGCATATATATATATATATATATATATATATATATATATATATATATATATATATATATATATATATATATATATATATACTAGCAGCATATACCGGGGTGTTGCCCGGCCAGTGCCAAGAAGAAACATTATAGAACCCTCTCAAATTTTGGCCTGGTTGTCTCCTTTAATTAGCTTTTGGCAGCAAAAAGAACTTCTGGTGGGCATGGCTAATAAAAATAACACAAATATCACACCCACATGTGGTTGATAATGCTCACCTGGTTACTTGGACAAAGGGAGTCTGTGAATGTGCTGTGGCTGAGAGCTCCAATAGAGTGAAAGTTGGTGACACAAGTTACAGATGGAACAGACATCATATGAGAGGAACTGTGGAGACCCAAGTTCCTGATATTGGAGTTACTGATCCAGTGTGTGATGATGAAGAGGAATGTACTATATCTAGCCCTGCAACCAACATCACAATTATGGCTGAACATACATCTGAAAAGCCAAATGTGAAAGAGTCTGTACACAAATCACATCCAGTTGCCAACAACCAGACCGGTATGGAGAGTGGACTAATTCCTAATTTCAGTAAAGAAAAAGATATGTAATAAGTTGAGCTAAAATTCATAATTAGTCATACCGTATAGGTTGTGACAAACATAATTAGTGCAGCTGTGACAACCTAGCTTATGTGTGTTGTATGTAGAATGATTGTGTACTGTTGATAAATAATGGACACTAATAGCTGTTAATAGTTACAGGTAGGAGGAACATTAAAATCATTAATGTCACTGATATATAAGTGCTTCCATATTGTGCTGCATGGCTTGGTTCTACAATCAAATAATCTTTGTAATTCTAATAAATAAGAAAGTAATATTTTTTTTACAGCTATCTTATTTAGTGAGTTGTTCCTATTGGTGCAGCTCTAGAGAAATAGTACAGCAGAAAAAATCTATGTTGTTCTCTAACTAGCTAACTAGCTATTTCCAATGGAGAAGACAATGCCTTGGAAGGAGGAGGGATAGTCTAAAATGTGTATGTACAATACCCAATTTTTCTGGGAAGATGATAACTGTATAAGCAGTAGCACATACACTGGTGTTTCCTTGGTCAATGTCAATACGAAATATGATTAATTAAGAGTGATATAATATAAAGTTAGGATTGACTGAGTAATATGTATAGTGGTACATGATTTGTACAAGTTTCTTGACTGCATGTTTGGAGGTCAAAATAGTTAGATGTTCTGAAGTTAACTTGGTGATTAATTAGTTCTCCAGCAGATCTAATGCTATTATGTCACCAGGCTGCTAACATAAAAAATATATAAAATTAATTAAAAAAAAAAAAAAGATTGGAAATTTCCGGCCCAAAACCCGATTGCTAATGATTTAATGTTTGGATTTAATCTTAAAATGTTGACTTCCAAATTCACTGAATTTCCACTAGAAAAGGAAAGGAAGGAAGAAAAAAAAAAAAAAAAAAAAAAAAAAAAAAAAAAATCCAGCAATGACCAGGATAACAAGGGAGGAGAGAGCACATTAAAAGTGGGGAGGAAGCAGGGTGGTTGAAGTTTATGTTATTTCTGAGGATCTATATTTATGAAAGCATTAAAAGGTGGGGAATCACTTTAAGTTAGAATAAGTGTGCTTGATACTGAAAAACTTAATGAAAATGAGATTTCAAAAGCTGTAACTGTTTAAAAAAAATTCTCTCATATACATTGATAAAAGTTTTCACCATCGAAACTAAATCTAAAGTCAAAAGGGTATGTAAAAACTTTGTGAATATATAGAAGCATTCAATTATTATGTTTCATCTCTGTCATTGTAGAGTGCATAGAAGTTAGGACACATTTTCACACAAAAGGATTTATTTTGACGCAGCAGAGATAACTAGGATGTCAAATATAGATTAAAGAGCTGGTATATGGTCGGCAGCATTTGTTTGAAAAATATTTCCTTTGCTAGACAGAATTTTTTTTATTGAACAAATTTTACTTTATTTCTAAGTTACACTGTTTGATTACATTAAATCGATCTTCTAGCTCACAATGGAGTAAATCACATGCTTAAATTAAAGTTAAATTGCCAGGAAATGTCTTTGCAAATGTAAATACATTTGGCAAACTGCCATTTTCTATCTGAAGTCTTAGGTAATGAGGTAATTCTGATTGGTCAATAATGTTTTCTCAGCAGTGGTCACAGTCTAAAATCTGTCTAAATTATTTTCAGATCGTATTATTTTGTCAAACTGTTTGGCAACATCAATAGAAAGAGCAACTGTTTGGCAGCATCAACAGAAAGAACCTTCAAAGTCATATTGGTTTTGTTGTTTTTTTTTTGCAATATGAGGGAAATTGGCTCTGCTGCACTAAAATAAAAATGACTACTCTCTTTCCAAACAAAGCGATAAACTTCTCCAATGATTGTAATAAACCACATGCTTTTAAATCTCTTCATCATTCCATTGAATAAATTTCTTCTAAAGCCTCTAAAGAAATATTTTCCATGGCAACAGTTCTCTGGAGTCTATATTGTGGGACAAAATGATTCAAGTTTTGTTACACCTCTGCCACCCCATTGCTACTTGATCGAAAAAGATGCAATATTTTGGAGGAAAAGAATTAAATAAATTATTTCATTGACTATATCAAGATCATCAGGAATACGTGGAAGCTGTCTTTCAATATCTTGAAGCAAAGATTAAGCGAATGAGTATAACAATGCATAGATACTGTAACATGATCATCTTTTCCAAATCTTGCAGCCATGCCCTATCTTTTTCTCATATTTGCAGCCTCATTATAAGCCTTTCCTTGACATAATGATGCTGAAAGGTTGCTCTTTTGTCAGGAAACTTAAACTAACCAACAGAATCCACTTGACATTTGAATTTTAATTTACCCAATGGATGGACAAATTTACTATTCACTGTTGATCACTGTTGATTATATTTGTTTTTTCACCAGCAATGATTGAAAACCAAGAAGGTATTGTTGCCTTCAATGAGCATGTTGCAGCTGCAAACTTACCAAACTTGTTTTGCTTCTGCAAGCTGTATAGTTATAAGTTTGTGTATGAATGAATGCATATTTGTTCATACGTAACTGATAGTGCACACTATTTTCTGTATTAACTAGGGATTTTCTACTACAATTGATCTTGGACACCGATTATACATGCAATTTACAGCATTGCTGCTAATGTAAAGCATTTGAAGGAAAAAAAAGGGTGGTCAAGTTGTGGGAGTGCAGCCCCCCTGTGATAAATTTGGAGGGCTGAAGCCCCCACTGCCCACTGTTTTCTCCTCCTCCAACGAAGAACACTTATGGATGGTGTAATATATGTGTAACTATGTTTCTAAGATGAACAAAAAGAACAACACAATCAATAACAAAGTAACATTTATACTCCGTGACACACTACGTGAGATTGCAGGTAAAAAAAACAAACAAACAGAGATCAAGGGCAGCTCTCATGCAATAATCCAAACAGAAGCAGACATAAATGCCCCATATTTTAAGCATATATCTGCAATCATACTGTGTTTCCTCTTTGAAGTGGCTGCAAATGTTACACATTTTGCCTATAGTACCACTTTTGTTTTTCCTTCATCTCGGCTTGCTTCACTTTTTCATCTTTGGTAGTGCATCTTGGCTTTAGCAGCTGTTGAATTGTTGGCATCAGTGTATGACATTTCTCCAAAACAATCTTTATGCTGGAGAGAACCTTATTTCCTCTGTAGGTGTGTTCCTAAAATCAAGAAGAGATTGATATTCTGTGTACCCAACTTTTCCTGCCTTCTTGAAGAGTTTTTTTTAACAGTTTTCACCGCATTCTCTGCATGATCATTGCTTTGTGGGTATCTCGGACTACTTGTTATGTGTTCAATATCCAGTTTCTCTGCAAACTGCCTGAACTCCCAGGAGTCAAACTGTCTACCATAATCTGACACCGTCTTCTCTGGAATTCCACATCTAGTAAACCATTCATTCAGCAGCTTTATCACCATCGTGGAGGATATGGTTGTCAATCTTCCTATATAAATGTATCCAGAGTAGTAATCGACACAGACAAGTAGAGTACGACCCCTTGAACATTACACAAGTCCAACCCCACTTTGCTCCATGGGTAATTACCAGCATCATGCTGTATGATTGGTTCCTTCTGCTGTTTGTTGCCAAACTTCTGACACACATCATAGTAGCTGACAAACTTCATATCAGCAGCCATTTCAGGCCAATAAATGGTATATCTCATTCTCCTAAGACACGCTTCAATTTTATCATGTGCCTTGTGAGAACATTCCACCATTTCATCTCTTGCTGATCTTGGTATGACCAACTGATGCCCCTTGAAAATGAAGTCATCATCTATAATAAGCTCACTTCTCAGACCATAGTAAGGCAAGAGTCTCTCATCTACTTTGTTCTTCTCTGGCCATCCATTCACTATTATCTTTTGCTATATTTTGAGTGAATCATCTAGCCTTTGTAGCTTTCTGAAACCTTTTTTGCCTGTCTGGTGTTACAGCTAGTGTAGCTCACTGCTCAACACTATGCAAACACTTGACAAACATTGGCATTCTTGCTGCAAGTAAGCTTTTGTTAAAGTATCTGCTAGAGACATCAATTTTCCTTTCTTGTACTGGACTTCAATTACATAGCTTTGCAGTTGCAGTATCATCCTCTGCAATCTCATTGGGGCAGACCTAAGTTCTTTCTTGAAGATTATCTCCAGTGGTTTGTGGTCACTCTTAACAATCACCTTTAACCTCATATATGCATAATGATGAAACTTCTCACAAGAAAAAAAAACTCAAGTAATTCCTTTTGAATCTGGGCATATCTTGTTTCAGCATCTGTTAGAGCTTGTGAATCATATGCTACCGGCTTTTCTTCTTGCAGGAGTACAGCACCCAGTCCATCCTTGGATGCATCAGCTTTAATAGTCACTTCCTTGGATATATTATAGTAATGTAGCACTGGTGTGCTCACAACCAATTCCTTAACTTTCTGCACAGCTTCTTCATGACTACTTTCCGAACAGAACTGACCATCTTTGTGTACAAGATTTCTCAGAGGCTTAGCAATTTCATACAATTCAGGAAGAAACTGGAAAAAATACTCTGCCATTCCAATGAAAAGGCCTCACTGCCTCTGCATGACTGGAGTTGGCATCTCTGTGAATGCTCCAATTTTATCAGTATCAGGCTTTAGTCCCTCACTGGTGAACCTGTGCCCAACATAAATCACTTTCTTCACAAGCAGTTTTACTTTGCCCTTCTAAAGGCTCACATGATGATCCTGACATCTCAATAACAATCTCTCAGGTTCTTTCATGCTTCTTGAGCCCTTTTTCATGTCTTGCCACAGTACACTATTATGAAGTTATTATGTTTGATTTTCACTCCGCTCAACCCTTTCTGCAAACTGATGCATCCATCTTGGAACACTTCTGATGCTGATGAGATACCAAACGGCATTCTCAGCCATCTCTATCTACCAAAAGATGTGTTAAACATGTAAAGCAAGTTGACTCTTCATGCAGAGGAATGTGCCAAAATCCTGATTTCACATCAACAACTGTGAACACTTGTGCACCAGAGAACTTTGTTACACTCTCCTCAACTGTTGGTATTGGATATACATTTTGAATTGCTGGATTGAGATCTTTTAGATATAGACACATCCTCAGACTATTATTCTTCTTATGAACCACCAGCATTAATCATACCCACTGGGTTGGACTGACCACCTTAGCAATAATCTTCTTTTGACTCAGATCATCGAGTATTTTCTTTAGCTTTTCACGCAGAAGAACAGGTACTTTTCTCGGTGCATGTTGTACAGATTTAACTGTACTGTCCAGCTTTATCCTGTAGCGTCCATCCAGTTTTCCAACTGTTTCACTGAGCATCTTAGCGAATCCTTTCACCAGGTCATCTATTGTGGGCAATTCCTCCTGACCACTTGTACTGTAGACTTCAGCACTTAGCCTGATCATTGCTTTGCCACCCAAGATTGCATCAAACTGTGGACCTTTTACAAGATTCAACTTGATGAGACAGCCATCTTTTTGCCTCTAAACTCTCATAATAACTGTACCTTCAATTGGCCAGCTTAGATAACCATATGCAATTATCTTGGCATTGTCAGATGTCTTGGTTACCAGCTATATACTATGGTCTTCAGTTGCCCTTTTATACAACTGGACTGGTAAAACATTCATATTGGCACTTTTATCATTTTGAAATCGAGCATATTTCTCATTTTCAAGTCCCAGTATTACAGTCTGCTCACCTTGAAGAGTGCTAAATATTTTACTGCATACACTTCTGATTTTCCAACTCAATTCACTGTCTTTGATTTACACATTTCCTTCCATATGCAAAAAATTTCTGTGGAAGATGATTGCCATCACAGTATTTGCATCTTCCTCTAAGATCTTCATGCTGGAAAGCGTTTTTCTTACTCTCAGCATGTTTCATCTTTTGTGAACAACCACTTAGCCTTAATAAAATTGACTTCTTCCTCCATCCATTAACTTAGTGCTTTGCTCACTCACTTCACTAGCTCTGCATATCTGTTCAGTTCTTTCCCAAGTAATGTGGGATTCTCTGAGCAAACTTGTTCTCAATTATGTATCAGTTATCCCAAGTATCACTCTATCTCTGAGAATTTCTTCTGCAGTGATGTGTTCAGAGTCACATCTTGTAGCTAAATGTCTGAGCTCAGTAACATATTGGTCAGTATCTTCCTTCTCTTTCTGACTTCTTGCATTAAACTTGTACCTTTCCATCCTGATATTTGCCAAAAAGCAATCATAGTCTCTGTACATCTGTATAACTGGCTCAAGTTCATGCCTCTGGTCTACTTCAGCGTGTAGTGTGATAAACTCTCATTGCTTCAGCTCCAGTCACAGTAATTAGCATAGCTACTTGAGTGGCTTGAGTCTTTTCATTAACACCTGTAGCCACTTTGTAGGCATTCCATGTGAGCTCTCACTCTAGCCCATCTTCAACAGCAGTGCTACTATTAATATTGAAAACAAGTGGTGGTGGTAACATGGTTATCACCTTTTTTCTGTCAAAAGGTCTCTTACCCATGCCACCATGTAAAGAATAATATTTTTTTTATTCAGTAGGATTACAAAGATTATTCAATTGTAGAGCTGAGCCTTGCAGCACAGTATGGAATCATTTATATATCAGTGGCATTAATAATTTGGTGTTCCTTCTGCATGTAACAGTTAACAGCCATTAAGTTTCTATTATTTATCAATAGTACACAATAATTCTACATACAATACACACAAGCTAGGTTGTCACAGCTGCACTAACTTTTTTTGCTTATCACAAACCTATAGAGTACTACTAATTATGAATATTAGCTCAACTCTTTATAGTAGCTACAAAGGGTGAATCTGGATTAGGGATTAGTTATTATTTTACTATAATTTGTTTGTTTGTATGTGCACTGGCTCCCCCCAAATGTTTGGTCCTACAGGATTCAGATTTGAGAGATTCATGCATGCATGAGTATTCACCAAGTTGCATTATAAGCATTACTAACCACAATTCTGTAAATAAATGTAAGTGAGGTAAGTAAAATTGTGCCCAAACCTCCATCATTTCCCTCTCCCCCCCTTTTTTGTTGACCCAATGAAACATTGGGGAAGAGATATGGATAGAACAAGAGTCAACAAATCTTGAATTATAGTGAGATATCTTTGTTGTTTCATCTGTAGAACAGGTACTTTGCTAGTCCATATAATTAGGTAAAAGTTTGTACTTCCCCTGTCACAGGAAAAAAAAATTTGGGGAGGGATGAATTAAGGGGTGAAAATGAGAAGGAAAAGGGGATAGAAATTGAATGGAGTGCTCCTGACTCTACTAGGATGGATATCAGGAGAGGTCCTGACTGGAGTGGCATGGAGGGTATCTGTGATGCAACTGAGAAACAAACAAGTATGGGAAAAGGATGGGAAGAGATACAAAGAAATGTGGTAAACTAGTAATAGCATGCAAGTAATACAGGGACTACAACAAAATATATTGTCTACCTACAAGTACAACCAGATTATCAGCAGCAAGCAGGTTTACCTACCAAGACCAATAAGAATGAGAGTAGAAAACCTGGAACAAGCTGATTAGCCCAAGCCCACTAGTCCAAGCCCACCCTTTCACTCTCCACTAGCAAATATCTACTTGAACCACATACTACTACTACACTCTTAGCTTACTCCCAAGCTCCTCCCTCCAACAAGGAGATGGGTAGAAGGCAACAGTAATGATTATACAAATTACACAATTACATAATCAATCCTAATTATAATTCATCTATGACGTGGTCATGATAAACATATAAAAGGACTTGTTAGGAGATAAAGAGAAGAAAAGAGAACTGTTAGATATATATTATTGTTGCCATTCCCTGTATCAAACTATTGTCTACATTGTAACCACTAGCTTTGAACCTGCCCTATGGGCATTTTTTTCCAGTTGGCCTTCAGCTTCCTGTAGTCACAATCTTGTTCAGTTGCTTAGTGTTTTATATATTGAGTGGGGGATTTGTAGGGCATTTCTAAAGTAAATATTATGAATGCACCTCAGGTAATTACTGTCCTTTTCTACTCTCCTGGGTTATAATTCTTTGCTGTCATACACTAGTGATAGGGAATTGCCCCATTTCTACAGTTAATACTTTTTATAAATGCACTTTTATTAATTTGTATCTTTAGAAATTTCTGTTTATTTTTTTTTGTGAACACAACTTACTCTAGAAACATTCTTTTGAATACCACTTCCAATTACAACTTGTGGTAACATATGATTAGTAAATTTTATTTAGTGACCTTCCAACTTAGCCCTAATTACATTTTCCCCAAACTGGGCCAATGGTCCTGTGTGCGACCCCTGAAAATTTTAGGGTGATTGGTCCAGGCATCCAAGCAGACAGACATTTGAAGGGAGGAACACACACACCATGAATTATAATAATGATTGTACAATTGTTTAAATTTTTATAATCATCACTGTTGCCTTCTACCCATCTCCTTGTTGAAGGGAGGAGCTTGGGAAAGAGCTAAGAGCGTAGTAGTAGTAGTAGTATATGCTCAAGTAGACCTTTGCTAGTGGAGAGTGAAAGTGTGGGCTTGGACATCAGCAGAGACTCAAGTGACTTAGTGGCTATACTGATAGCCCAGTTAAGTGGGATACAGGTGGAAGCGAGTTTCTGACACAGACAGACAACAATAGCTGAAATATAGTAGGAGTTTTCTAATTGTAGTTCATAAAAGTATACTGTGGAAAGAGATTCCTTTACTTGACAATCTTCCATAAATCAGCATATTCAGGGCAGTTCCTGCCCTACAAGATGGCCATGTGTAAAGCTTCTGTCTCTCCACAGGGAGGACACTCCTTCCTGACCCATACAAACTTTGATGAAACTTAGTATGAATGTTCTCTATGGCCTTGCTTGCTGACACATTCTCTTTTTTTTTGATTTCCAAAGGCTGCCTATTGTTACTGTCAGTAATTATTTTTCGGCATTTGTATAGGGTAGACCATAGTATAGACACATACCAGTTCACCCAAGGAAATATAGCCAGGCAATCCTTCTTACCTATTATATCATCATGCCTCAGGTCATTAATTTGTCAGTTTTGCAACTGAATAGGTGGCACACTCCATTCTTCTTGAGTAAAGATGAAAAATTGAAAAGGAAACCAAGACTGGTGGACAGCCACAACTATTCCTGAAAGTCATGGAGATACCAGCAAACTATAACCGTCAGTAACCTACCAGGATTCATTTATATATATATATATATATATATTGTCCAGTAGAGCTAAATTACTATAATATTTATTTATTAAGAGAATGAATAATGGTATTTTATATAGTTGTGTTTGTATACTTATATTTTATCACACCTAAGGAGAATATCTTATAGGGCAGCATTACCTTATCCAAGGAATTGCTATATCTTTTGTAAAGTTTCCTCTACTGAGCAGTTTGAAAAATTAACTTTGTTTTCCCTATGAGTTGTAAAAGGTAAACCCTGATTAGCCAAAAAAATGTTTAACACTATATTATTTGGCAAATGTTTCTTGCTGTTTCAGAAGCTTGCTATCTACTCTACTTTTAAGACCGCCATAATTATGCCTGAAGAGATTTGACTGTTCTGCAATTTGATGATGTATACAGCTTGCTCATGATCAATAAGGATACCATCTTTACCAATCAATTTTGGTAGCCTGAAAATATGATTAATATTTAATTCAAAGTGAAAGAATATTGCAGGCTGATAACCATAATATGACAAGCATATTTATACAAAATCATAACAAGAATAATGTCTATTAAGAAAATGCAATCAAAATTACTGTTAGCAAATTATTAAATTACTAAGAAATAACAGTAAACGGATGATGTGACAGTAACTATAACCTAAACTAACAACCAAACAATCAACCACACATGCACATGTACTACATTCCTTTCTAACAAAAAAAGGATTAAATAAACAAACAACATACTTATTCAATAATTGTAATAGTTTAGGGTTTATAATTTCGTATTGGATACGGTGTAGCAGCTGGCTTTGAAATATCTGGTATTTCATTTATCCTTGGCTTTCTTCAAATACTGGGATGGTAAAATCTTGGTTTGACTATCCCTCCACTATGGATGTGACGATTCCACTGTGGACCAGTTTTGGTCTTAATCAACTATGATACTCAGCTTGCTTTTGTCTAAGGACTCCAGGAATCCACGTGTGTTCTAAACTGTAACTTCTTACCATAATATCCTATCAACTGTTAGTTATAGAGGTAAGCATGTTGATTGTGATATTCAACTTGTGTGGCTTGTTTATTTAGCACTACTCCTCACATGTAGTGTTCAGTAGATGCAATGTTTTTCGAAGATCTTTCTGTAAGAAGAGTTTGTCTAAAGTTTATACTCTGATTGCATATGGTTTAAAATGATAACAAAGTCAGGAAATTATCTAATTATATATGGGGCCAATGAACGTAAGCACCAGCTTTCATCCCTCATTTAAAAGACTACATAAATCTCTCTGTCAAAATATTGAGGCTGAGTGGTAATAAGTGCAACAGATACACTTGACACAAAAGTATTTACTAACTATAATTTTTCTATCACTGCCTTTGGCTGATATTAGATTAAAAAAATCTGTTCACACATGAATTTACAACTCCTTTATGCTATGATGGGATTGTTTCAAAACTAATTTCATCCAAAGAAACTCTAAAATAATTTGATTATATTGACAAATTTAATAAAATCACCACATCAAATCTATACACACAGAATTCACATAGCCTTTCCATTTTCACACATTTTATAATTTTGAGACAGATTTGGATCTTAAACTGTTTTGTGTTGATATCTGACATTATCACTGTCATATAACTAGAGCTTTTACAAATTATTTTAAAGCTGGAATAAGGATTATCTTAATCATTCCATTCTTTACCTTTAAATTTTTTTCAAAATCTGACAAATCCCATTTATGAAAATGCCAAAAAATGACATTAGGTGAAGTTTCATATTAGCTTTGATAGTGGGCACACACTGGACTCTTTTTGGAAGAATATGGACAGGGCTAGGGCACAGATCCCTTAAATAAACTATCCTATTCATGATAACCACTGAGTCATAATATGCAATCAGATCCCATTAAAAAATACATTTCTTGAGGAAGTGGTACATACAAATTACCCAGGAAGTTTGAAAGAACACTACTTATTATTTGTTTGTTTGCAGTCTTCTAACTTTTCCATAATTCTCAAGCAATCATAACTAAATATCCTGTGAGCATATGGGAGGGGGGGGGGGGACTGACACATAACCACACACCTATTCCTCTGGAGGTCATTTTTGCCACATCATAAAAACCTCATTTCAACCACATGTTCTTGAAATATCAGACTCCCTTAAATATGTTGACTTCCCTCAATGGAATTGGCAATTTAACACAATAAAAAAAAAATAAAAAAAATAAATTCAATGATCAATCCCTAATTAAAATTACATGAGTGTATGTGTGTGTGCACGTGTGCTTCCTCCTACTCAGATTAGTTTTGTACATGTAATAAACTCAATATTAAATAGTTGAACTAAATAGATAACAATTGTACTCAATAAATAACAAACTAATTTGAGTCACCTTCTAATATAAAAGATGTACTCAGGAACCTAATCTACAGATAACAAAGAGATTTTGTGTGTTTAAGTGTTCTCTATTTTACATACCATTTTCAAATTCATATATTTTAGCATTAATCTGTGTCAGAATTAGAAAATTGACTGGTAGAATGGGGAACGAAGAAAGAAAGGAAGGAAATAAGGGAAAAATGGGGGCAGGGAGGGGTCAGGGTAGAAGGAATAAAGGAAGGAAGAAGAGAAAAAAAGGGAGGAAATTGAAAGGGAAAAAATCCATACATACTTTTTCCAGAATAAAAGTTTATGTGAAAGTGAATAGATAACATGACAGTAATAAAGAAAGGATATTATAAGTCAGTTCAATTTGCTCTCTGGTGTATGGAGTAGGAGTACTTGTCACGCCAATCATCCTATTGTAAAGTACCATATCGCTCATTGACCATCCAGACCAGCCTCATGATTTTTAATCCACTTGTCAATTGTGTAAGGATCTTTAGAAAGGTCTGTCATAATGGATTGCTCTCATATCACTACCTAAAATCCCTGGTAGATCTGACAAAGATCACTTATACTGATTTATGTCCACTTTCATTATAAGAAATGAACTAGCTCCTAGGGAAGATTGGTCTCCAACTTGGCAGGTTAGTAACAACCATCAAAGCTTTGATCCTGTAGAGAAGACACTCAAATTTCCAACATAGCTATTAGTAAATTCATGGTATTTCCATAACTTTTACACTGGTAGAAGTCAGAAGTGATACTGACATTCTAATATCACCCTTTTCACAGCATGCTGAGTGCATTTCTCTGGTGGACAACTAATTATGCAGAGGGGTGTCTCTATTTATGAAGGAGGACCGATTTTAATAGCAGTTTACTGTCAAGGAGGAAATTTTTTTAATGGGTGAAAAGAGTTTACATTACAGTATCCGACCTTTTCGTGTAGAATGGTATTCAACATGGCAGATATCAACTGTTAGTAAGGCTATACCCCCAAATGCAGGCTCTCTATAGTCCTACATCAATGCAACTCTGAAGTTACCAACATAACCAATTTGTAAATTCAGACTATTTTCGCTAACTCACTATGTGTAGAAGAGAGATTCTACTTTTTGCAATAACGGTTAGTTGGAACATTAAATTGTATTAAAATGATTTAAAGTACCATCATAACTAATATGGTATGGATTGTGTACTACCAAAGCTTCCAAGTAGTGCAAGCTTTGATAAATAACTAACAATGATATATCTTTCATGATACATGATTTAAAGTTCATTTTCATGAAATATAGTTATGTTTAAATAATGGAAAATATTTGTGGGCAGTCATCTTGGTCCACCTGTCGGGGGAGTGATCTGATGACATCTCTCCCTTCTCTAAAAGCTTAACTTCCTTGTCAGCTATGTCTTCACAGCATGCACTGCTGTATTGTTGTTTTAGGAGACTTATGAGGAATTCTTAAGTGCCCTATTAAAGTGGCCAAAAGGTTCATCCCACATGCTCGCAGAAACTACTAAATATTATGTTTGGATAGGGATTTTGAGAGTCTTTATAGAGCCTTCCTTAATGCCCCCAATGGGAAAAGTCTAGCATTTCTGCCACAACACTGCTGTCCCATCTTAATCAGCGAAGGCATGAATGATGGAATGAAGCCATTGATTCCTGCTTTATCACACTCCAGCTGCTTAGCATAGAGTACCCTTAATAGGCTGACAAATAGGTCAAGACATACCTCTCACAAATGTCCTGCTTCAGCTAGTTTGATTGCATCACACATTGTGAGAAACGGGATCTTCCCTGTGAAAGACCGCAAGTCTACTCAAGTTGTGGCCTCAGAGGTGTGTGACCTCTGGAGGGTCTTAACACCATATGGTAAGAATACCTCCAGTGATTTTACAATAGAAGAGATTACTTCTGCCCTCCAACACCTGAAGCCTGGGAAAACCCCATGCCTAGATTCCATCTGCCTAGAGTAAATACTCCATGCTGACTCTGAAATAAAATCGTGGTTGTGTAAATTCCCATCTTTCTGCTTTTGCAACCTCAAGATCCCCTAAATCCAGAAAAGACACTAGTTGTCACTATCCTTGAGGCAAACAAGACCCAGCGGATCCAGAGAGCCATTGACTCATCATCTTTTTCTCTTTGCTGTGTAACCCCTTCAAGATTATTGAGTGCCTTATCTATGCCATGTCCAGTCCACCACTGACCCACTTCATCCTAGGGAGAAAAATGGTTTCTGACATGATAGATCAACAATAGATGAAACAACTATGTTTGATTCATCACATCAAAGGAACTTTTTGGTGGAAAAGAAGGCTACTGGTGTGTTTGATCTCACAGCAGCCTATATACCATATGGCACTGCAGCCACATATGAGAGCTTTTGCATCTTCTTCCAAATATGCAGATAGTCCAGATGATCGTGGAGATAGTTGCAAACTGCAGCTTCACCTTCACCACCAGGAGTGAAACATGCAACATATTACAATATTTAAAAAATGGCCTTCACAGGGATCAGTCTTGGCCTCCCTTCTATATAATATCTACACCTATGACCTACCGACATCAGTCTCGCAGATATATCATACACAAACAATCTTGCATTTAATACATTCTGCTGGAGACTGGCAGAACATCAAAGGGACCCCCAGCCAAGACCTAGTCACATAGCAGCATACCTCAAGACGATGCGGCTGAAACTCAGTTGGTCAAAAATGGTGTCCGCTACCTTCAATCTAAACAACAGTGAGGTAGGTTGTAAGCTCAATGTCACACTTGAGAGAAAACACCTCTCTTTCACCCAGATACCAAAATACCAAAGTATGAAACTGGACAGGGTACTTACATACCACTGACATCTTGAGTCATTGCGTGGAAGACTAACTTCATGCGTAGCCCTTATGAAGCTGCTTACAGAATCAGGATGGGGTGCTAGTGCAGGGGTTCTTCAAACCACCACCTTGGTCCTTGTTTACTCTACAGCAGAGTAATGCACACTTTTCTAGTGTTGAAGTGAACACATCTGCATCATTGATACACCAATTAATTACTCTCTGTGTAGTTACCAGATGTTGGACGATCTTCCCATACTTGCAAGTTTTCAACCTGCTGATCTTTACCAAAGGCGGGCCATGATGTTTCTCAGTTGTTTGATTCTGGTACCGGGCCATCTGCTTACCACAAGCCAGTAGATCCTGCAAAGTATCCTCTGCTGCTGAGGTCACAGCATCCATCTGTACCAGCTGCAAAACAGTTCCTCAGGAGCATCCAGGAGAAAATCCTCAATATGCCATGTTGCGCAATCATGCTTGAATTGCAGAATGGTGCAATAATGTCTCCAGACTCCATATCCTTCATCCCTGATACCGGACTTCGCCCACCAGGATTATCTCTGCCACGACCAGCATGTATACAGCTAAACCACCTTTAAACCAGCCTTGGATGCTTCTGCTCATCCATGCACAAATGGAGAATAGCCCCTTCAGCGAACTACAAGTGTGGCATGAAGGATCAAACTGCAGACCATGGCATACAAAGTGCCAATATTCACCACCAAAGAGCATCTATTGCCTACAGGTCCTGGATCTGACACCATCAAATTGCTCTAGACCTCATGTCCCAACATCTATCCAGCATTGTTTTGGACTCAAGGAAGATGACTTTCTTCTTCGTAAACAATTTGTGATCATTCTCTTCTCCCCTATCTCTGAACAATAAACTATCAAGTCCAGGTGTCCTTTCAAATATTTACATATATAGTTCAAATAGGGTAAATGCTATGTTGGTATAAGAAATACTTTTGTAACCCCCTAGACTCTCTTATCAAGGGTATCAAGGTTCCATACGATCTTTCTAAGCACGCATTTGTTTAAGGGTGGCGTGCAGAGGTCTGTCCCTTCTCAATGTTCAACTTTTTACAAAGTTATTTCATGGAGTGACCTACAAATTGGCTAACCTGGTTGTAAGTAGCTTCAGAAGCACTCACAACCTACAGAAAATTCTAACATGTTTCAGCCACTTTTTTTTTTAGCTATAATGTTTTTCAGGGAAATATCCTAAGGATATTTAAATGCTAGACACATAGCTGTTAGGTCATATGTGTAGACATATTTTGATGTGGGGGAAGAGCCAACTAAATCAAATGCTAGCACCTCAAATGGGACATTAAGTATGGGTATTTCTTGCAATTGAGCATTGGGGTGGATTCCTTTTTATTACTCATCATTTGGGGCATGTCCCACAACAGGCCTCCATATCTTTCCATATATCTGTCCAAGTGAAGTGATGCTTGACTATTTTAAGTATTTTCTTCTCACCTGAGTGCTTGGCCATTGGCAATTATGGAATAAGATTTACCATATGAATGATCAATCCCATTGAAAAAAATTGTGAAAGGGTCAAAATAAAAGTAGGAAGGGAATTTCCAAGCTGATTGTTCAATGTTGATTCCTTTCCATTTTTTCACCCTGCTCCCTTCAACTCCCCTCCTCCCTAAGTTGAGAGAAATAGTTGAAAAAGAACAAGTGTTCTAAAGAAAATGATACTCACTTAACTGAGAGATCAAAAAAGTTTCAACACAAGGTTCAACATTGGAGATAGCCAGGATGGGAAGGATGGAAGGGAAAGCAGTGATAAAATTTTAATTTATTTAAACCTGGGAAAAGGCATAAGTATTTGTAAAGTGGGAGAACAACTTTTCAAGAGAAAGTGGGACTTACTCAAAATGTAGGGCTCATTTCAGAAAGCATCCAAGCGCACAGTTTCCCTTAACTTCCATTGTCAGACCGACAATAAACACATGGCCTGCGCAGTAGTGATCACGCTATACTTTTAATCCTGCCTCGCGCTTGCGGGTAGTTAATCAAACCTAACGGTGTGCTTTAATTAGAGAGAGTATTGACTCTTGAGGTGAAGGCCGTATTGTAAGGTGGAACTTACTAGGGGATTTCACGTAAGTGCTTACTTCTGAGGTTAAGACTTCTCTTCATTTCTGAGGAGGTAAACAACTATAAAACAATGTACACCTAGCCTGGGCAGGAGAGATCGCATCCATACGTGGTGACTTGAGGGTAGTTAACCGAGCCTACGGTGTGCTTTATTTAGAGAGAGAATACCGACTCTTGGCGGTGAAGGTCTGTGCGTATTGAACCACTGAACTTACTAGGGGATTTAACCTCAGTGCTTACCTCAGTGCTTACCTCTGTGGTTAAGACTTCTCTTGATTTCTTAGGGGGTAAACAGTGATTATATGATTGTATAAAAAGTGCAATAACCAAAAAAGGCGCATAAAATCTAGGCCTAAAATCTGTAGATACTTTAAATATAGTTTGGAATATTAGTGAACCTACAGGATGATGGAATGAAAAAAAAAGATAAAAAGGTCGTGAAAAATAGCTTATGTTCCCTTGGGTGGAACTGTTTCATTAGTAACAGAGGAGGGAAGCCCCCCCCCCCCCACAACCAGGATCACATATTCTTTTCAAATACTTTACGTTATCAACAATGCTGTACACCACATGTATTGTTGGTGTCCCAGATCAATTATTAGGAAAATCCCTAATTAGTATAGAAAATAGTGTACACTTTACAGATGCACAAATATCCATTCATTCATACATGAGAATCACACTAATAATAAACTTATAGCTGTACAGCTTGCAGACACAAAACAAGTTTGATAACTTTGCAGTTGTAACATGTTATTAATGGAATAGAACAATACCTTCTTGGTTTTCAATCATTGCTGATGAAGCATTGATTAATCAACAGAAATCCACAGTGAACAATTAAGTTTGCCCATCCATTGGGTGAATTCAAATTAGAGTGTTGATTAGATTCTGCTGGTTTGCTTAAGCTTCCTGGCACAAGAACAACCTCCCTGCATCATTATGTCAAAGACAGGCTTATGATGAGGCTTTGAATATGACAATATGACTGAGAAGAAGATCTGGTGTGGCAGCAAGATTTTGAAAATATAATTCAGTTACAGTAGCTGGGCATTCTTGTGCACATTCATTTAGTCTTTACTTAAGATATTGGGACTGGCAACATATGTTGGTGATATTTTTTTTCCACTTTTTAAAAAATAAATTTCCTTCCTTAATTTAGACTTTTTCTTTTACCTTTTTAGTTTAATGGTGAAAAAAAGTAGAAAAACTATGTAGAGTATGTATGATTAATTGTTATTATAGAAAATATTGTTAGTTTTAAAGAAAATTGGTACATCAAATATTATTTGAGTACACCTGCTTGAAATTTGTAGTGGGAATAAGCTAGATAATGATGAAGGCTGGTCCAGTTGTTAACACACACTGCTATGGTAGGTTTGATACCTTTGTGGAATAATTTTTGTATTGACACTACATAGTGTGACTCTTTTAACAATATAATCTTACAGCAACAATTTAAGCACTTTTTCAACACTGCTCTTATTTTGAAATCATAGATAGCTCTATTTTCATAGTACAGTATTTGTGGTGATAGAGGGGGATAGGTAGGATCTGAAAATATTTGCTCCAGCTGCTCCCCAAAAGTTTCTTTTTTTTTTCTTTTTTTTTCATATGCCACAGTCAAATTTGGCCGGGTTCTTTTTTTGCATGAAATTTGGTGCCTGTATCTTTTTCCATAATAGGCTATTATGGCACACTATTTAGGAGTTCTTCAAATTCTATTCTCCCTCTGAAATCGAAAATAGGTTTTTTTCTTCAACAGGGCTTGCAATGCTGAATTGCATTAATAGCTCTTAGATCCCATTTCTCACTCCCAGCACGGTCCAATCAAATTTTATTTGAAGCCAACAAAGTCATCAGTCCACAATTTGCACCTTTCCAACTCTATTTGATTTATAAAAAGCCAACTGGAAGAAATATCAGCTGATCTAGACTCTGTGATCATCAATATTGAAACTTCCCCAACAGGTTACATGTATTTTATCACCATACTCGGTTGCATCTCCAGAAAGCTGATTCCACGTGTTTGCAGAATATCATACCCCCTAGCCTTACTGGTGACACTGCTTCCAGGTACAAAGGCTACATCAAGCTGTACAATGAAGACCCCTCCTTTTCTGATACCATCAAGGCAGGCGAGAATCTTGTCCATGAGCAATCTCAAGAGTGTGGATGAACCTTGGAGAACCTTATCAAAAACATCAACATGACACACAGCAGCAAGAAAGCCTGGGCCATAATCAACAAGCTGTCCATCAACAGGGGCGTAGCCAGGATTTTGAAAAGGGGGGAGGGGGCAAATAATCATAACTATATAACCATGACTATATAACCATAATTATGTTGAAGGTTTTGCAATGGATGATTGAATTTTTAGGAAATTTTACAGACATTATCCTTGTGTGATGTGATGGTCAATAACAATTTAATTCATTTTTTAATACCATATGTGACCTTTGGTGGTGGTGGGGGGGGGGGGGGGGGGGAAGGGGATAGTAATTCAATTTTTCAGTACAAAAAAAAGTTGTAAAACAATGGAAAAGCATCAAAGCATAGGATTCTCCAGCAGGAAGGAGGTTTGCACATTTATAATCTAGTTATCAGGGGAGCTTGGACATCATCTGTGTATACATTCCAGCTACTGAAACATGCTTATTAATTTTTGCAAATAAAAGGTGTAACAAATGTTTATCATATGAATTAGGTCTTATCCTAATGGTAGCATCTCACCATTTATTTACAAGAAAGATGGTCTGCATCAGATTGGTGGCTTGAGATTCTATCCACAGCAGTGAAGTGTCTGGGGCATTGATTACTTCACTGAACCCCCAATTTATTTATTTGTTGGTTTTTTATATTTTTATTTCTTAATTTATTTATTCATTAATTAATTTAATTTATTTTTAATTGATTAATTAATTAATAAAAAATTTTAATAAAAAATTTTTTTTTTCAATTTATTTATTTTTTAGCAATGGCTCTTGGACTTGGAGAGTTTACCTTAATATGTCCGAGGGACCTTTCTTTAGAAAGAATAATTAAATTTAAAAAAAATTTTTTTTAATTAAAACAAAATTAAATAAATAAAATGAATAAATAAAAATTCTTTTTAAAATTAATAAAATATAATAAAGCTTTTGGTTCTTCCAATGCACAACCTGCAGAAGTTCAGTTCTCTCTTTTTATCTTGGGATAGGGGGAGCATTTTATAAAATGAAGCCTAACTTAGTCATAAAAATAACAGTATAGAGCAATTAGCATTACAGAATGCGGTTTTGTTGAGGACACTCAGCCCCTCTATTAGTGGCAGGGATGGGGTGGGAGTTGGGATGGGGTGGGGGTTGCTCTGGAGAGGGAAGGGAATACTTGGAGGGGGGGGGGGGGGGAATTTCAGTGGGAGTCTTACTGGGGAATCAGGTAAATGAAGTTTGAGCTATTTGTTCTTATAGGGCTAGGGCTAGGGTTAGGGCTAGCATATGTGGCCAAGACTTTTTCTTCCACCCACCCTCCCCCATAAAACCAACCTTTTCTTCCCATCCCTATTTTCTTTCTAATTTTTCTTTTGGGTTGATCATGACCCAACTTTCAGTATTGGCAGTGGGGGCTGTGGAAGTAGAAATTAGGTACCAATTTATAACTATGTTGGCTTTCCAGAAGCTGCTATTGTGAGTACAATTAATTAGAGAATAATGCAATGTAAGTTTTGACTGCTATTAAAAAAAAAAAAAATTATTTCGTACAGTGCTCTACCAAATTTAAATTTTCATAGCCATTATTCTTCTAACAGTGAGCTGCTACTGTCAGTAACTTAGCAAAAAATGAACAAATAAAAAAAAAATAGCAGTCAAAACTTACATTGCATTATTCTCTAATTAATTGTATCATTTTGTTGGGATATTTGAAAGTGCTTCAGAGTTATTTTTTTTTAAAAAGTGTTAGTTATTCCAGTAAATTCATCATTATTTTAGCCAAGCAAAGCTGGGTACCTAACAGTGAGGAATAATCGATTAAATTTTTTTTAATAGCAAACTTTAGAAAGGCTGCTATTGGAGGAGAAACTACTCCTGTATTATTGTAAAGGTTAGAGAATATTTTTAAGGTAGTGATTTATTCAGGGGTTCTAGTATTCATTAAATATAATTTTAGACTCAGATTAATTATAAATATGTATAAGCTTTGAAAAAATAATAAATAAAAAAAAAAATTTAATCCTGAAAAAATTGGGGGGGGGGGGGGGGCAAATGCCCCTTTTGCCCTCCTCTGGCTATGCCACTGCATCAATCCTTTGGTGGCAGTACAACATCACAACTGGCACCCCTGACCAGATAACACATCAGCTGCTCCTGACAGCAAACCACTGACCAAACAGTGTAAGACCAAGTTTTGATACTTTCAGTGTGAGGTATAAACCACAAGCTTCACACAGCTCTCAGCAAGCAAGAGCTCAAAGTGGTCATTCAAAACATGTAACCCAGAAAAGTTGCAGATCTGAAAGATATCTGCATGGATAGGAAGAATGGGCATGATGAAGAAGCATGTGAAAGCCTATGAATTTTCTTTGATAAAAATGAAATGGTCATGGGCAAAGATCCTTTTTGGGCTTTTCTCTGTTCCTCCACTTGAACAATAGGGTGTGGACAAATGGGAACTAGTCCAGGTTATTTTCCCATAGCTGAATATCATATTGGTCAATTTTTAACCAAATCCTTCCGTCATTTGGCAGATCATCATATCATACACATACGAAAAAATATATATACATATATATGCATATATACACATATATATAAATATTACTAGCCCTATTGCTATAAGATCATTTGCCACAGGTCTTAGTGTGGACTGATCTTGTTCCATCTTAAAATATGGTAGCTGAAATAAAGCAGAGGAATGGAATGATAATTCATTGTGTTCTGTTTGAAAAACAACCCTAGAAAATTGAAATTGATTTTTCTATAGCATGGATGAGATATGTACCAGTATATGCAGTACAAATCTTAGATAAGAGCGTGTGCCTACAATTACACAGATAATTAATGCAGGAAAGGATTGATAATACCTTAAATACAAAATTGTGTGTAAAAATTAGAATTTCCAAGAAATATGTTAGCATTGTTTGGCATGGTCTAACATGTACCAGACTATGCACTTTAAACTTCCACCAGTGGGCTAAAAATGCAAATATCCTGGAACAAAATCTAACTTTTTGTTT
Source organism: Lycopodina hypogea (assembly GCA_963969325.1). Taxonomy (NCBI): domain Eukaryota; kingdom Metazoa; phylum Porifera; class Demospongiae; order Poecilosclerida; family Cladorhizidae; genus Lycopodina; species Lycopodina hypogea. Next base: position 8,197,318 of record OZ017779.1, on the reverse strand, counting down.
GTTTTTAAAACTTCACTATATGCAGCATCTATACTATAATTTTTAATTTTGTTTATTCGTTTGTATTTCTGAATGTCTGTGTGTCTGTATGTACCCTAAGTATCTCCTCCTACAAGGCTGAATTAATTGTCCTAAAATTTTCAGGGGTTGCTCACAGGACTGGACTCTTTTCGGAAGAATGTGGACAGGGCTAGGGCACAGATTCCTTTAAATAAATTATCCTATTCATGATAACCACTGAGTCATAGTATGTGATCAGATTCCATTAAAAAATACATTTCTTCAGGAAGTGGTGCATACAAATTACCCAGGAAGTTGGAAAGAAAACAAATTACTACAGGTGTATCCCAACAATAAATATAGACAATAAACCCCCCTCCAATTCCCTATATGTATAGTGCATTCTTTTCCAGTTTGATATAACATGTTTGGTATTGTTCCATTGTATACATGTACATGTAGCAGCAGCTAACTGCCGACATGTATAATCCTCCGACAGAGCATGACAACATCCATGGTGTGGTAATGACAGAAGTTTCAGGTGTGCAATAATAGAGTAACATCAGATTTAAATATTTTATCCACAAGAGCTATTACACTCATGGAGACTTCAAGTTACATTGTTGTTGTTGGGCTGATCATACTTTCTCTTTCTATTCTAAATGTCTATTCCTAGTAATTATGGTTTTTTCCCCTTTCAGTTTTTTCCCACTCCAGTTGGAATTCAATGGATATGCAAGTCAAAATGAAATCAGTATTATGTCAAAACAATAGGTTATAACAAGCAGGTTTTTGACTAAAAATTTATAGTCTTGTTATAACTTTAAGGGCATGATTTTCTTAAAACAACTGATTGCCTATTTCTGTACATAGTTGTATCAGTTCAGTGGAGCTGTCAGCAACAAATCTTCCAATTAACGTATCTTTATCCTGATGTGTGTGTTTATGGCAGTGGTCAGGGTATAATTTGTGCCTTATCTAGTCCGTGTGGGGCCAAGTGATTCCTGTCACTTTTTTTTGGAAATTGTTTGCTACTTTTTTAAACTGTCTAAAACTTGAATCAAACATAAAACTTTTATTAGCACAGGATTTTGATAGCAATTATGAAAAATGGCATTTAACAAAATGATGACATATAGTGCACTAGCTATAATAGGGAATGGACATTCATGGGATTCACAGGAACTGATCAGATCGCAGATATTTTCCCATGGAATGGTGTTTCACAAGTTGATTAACCAAACACTTGTCAATAGGAAAGTGTCACACTGCCAAAGTCGAGCTGCATATACTGCTAAACTCGAGCTGCATATAGTTTGATAGTTTGGCATGATAGGCTGAAGTTTGTGTATAGTCCTGAATAGTAGCTTAGATTGAAAATTGATATATATATATATATATATATATATATATATATCTTTTTTTTTTTTTTTTTTTTTTTTTGGTTTTGAGTTGGCAGGTCTTTGGTTGACAAATTTTCACTTCACAGGTTTCAATTTGGGATAAATTACTTTTTTAAGCTTTGTTATGAATTACTATGTATCACTGTTTCATAACTGGCTCCCTTCTGAAACCATATGACTAATTTTAAACTTTGGAGACACATGCCATCCAATAGACCTAGTGTTACATGAAATTATTCTTAAGTTTAGGGTTGTTCACCTTTTTACCCTAGAGAATGGCAAGAGAAAAAGAAGGTAGAAGAAATGGGTGGGGGTGGGAAAGAAGAGAAAGAAATGAGGAAAAGGGGAAGTGTGGAAGGTGGGTGTGGAATAAAGGTGGGAAAGAAGGATTAAAAAAGAAGGGAAAAAATGAAGGAAAATAGGGAGTGAAAGAAGAAAAAAGGTAGATAAAAAGGGGGGAAGAGGAAAATAGGAATAGTACAATAGGGGGAGAAGGAAAAAAAAATAGAGAAAAGAAGGAAAGAACAAGACTGGAGATTTCCATTAACGTTTTATTTACTAATGACATGGAAAAAACCACAACTCAACCATAACCTGGAGTTGAACCACAGACCTTAGCATTTGTTGTAGGAGGAAGTTTCAAAACAACCAGAACAAGATCAAGAAGAAAGTTACATTCAGATTCCATGAACATCAGGATAAAAAATGGGAAAAGAAGAAAAGATTAAAGGAAGAAAGATAGAATGAAGGCAGGAAAGAGAAAAAAAGTGATAGAAAGAAGAAAAAAAAAACAGATGAAGAAAGGAAGGCTCTCTTGGAAAGTGAAAGGGAAGATTTAGCATTCTGGGAAGTTTTCTTCTAGATGAGCCATTATTTTGATGTTACCTTTTTACCTTGGATTATCACAAATTGGGGTTAAAAATGAGTAAGCATCTCATACTATGTGACAATTCTAGGCATCCATTATATTTGAATCTATTGGATTATTTCTCATTCTTCTTATGATCTTGACAAACATCACTTAAGGACATGATATTTATGTAATAGCAGATTACTATGAGAATATCCTTACATGGTTGAGGTGATCAGGTCTTGTCGGCAAGTTCCATAGCTTTTACCGGGCAAATCAGAAGGGTAGGAATAGTGTTACATACTTTTCCCACATAATTGTTTCTGTCTTACACCACAGTAACAGCTCATCAGTACAAAACTCTGTTATAGTCTTGGACTTACTTAGCTTTCTTCAACCATGTATGATAAAGATAAGTGTGAATACTGTAATTATATGAATCACTCTGAATATATATTTTTAAATTTAGCCGAGCAATTACCAGTGAGTACATCAGAATCAGTGACAGGTTTCCAGATGCGCATTGAGGACTTTCCTCCCCTACCATGCACAACTGGCAAAGGGAGCAATGGTAAGTGTGAATACAATGGAAATTAATAAGGGGAACCTATGCCAGTTTAGGAGTAGGAACATCTCTTTTTGTAATTTAGTTAGAAATAATATTGCTTTTTGGAAGATCATAGGTTTGATACGAGATCATGTAATATATCCTTGATGAAATTGTGTGCATCATGTGTCGTCAGGTCAGAATCCTGAAAATAATACACATTCCTGGTAACAGAGTTTCTTAAACTCCCACAAACATTATTTTCATAAGCCCATTACTATATAATCTTGTTAACAGAGGCGACACCTTCCACAAATATTATAAACACATTCATTAACCTATTTTATATAGTCTATATTTCATAAGTCTATTTTTGTTGTTGTTGCTGCTCTGCCATGGGTACGTAAAGCTTAGCAGAGTATGTTTTGATAGTCAGTGATTTTTGTTCAAGTGCAATTTTATCCAAGAAAATTTTAAGATTTTAATCTTGTTGATAAAAGCGATTAAATTAACTTTGGTGGCAGCATCCTGGATTAGCACACAACCAAAATATTTTTGGATAATACCTGTTGTCCACGATAAGTCCCAGTCCAGATTTGTTCTTGCATAACATTTAGTGCCAGAGGTAATTGCAAATCAATTAGTTACTCTTTTGCATATCAGCCTAAATTTTATGTGACAGTCACTCAGTACTGTTTCCTTGTTATATATATGAGTTTTACTATTTCTATGGGATTATTCTCAAGATGACTGCCCATAACAAGTTAAAGAAAATATTGACTTTAGGAGAAGAGAAACAACAAGAGAATTTTATCTCTGAACCTAGTGTTTCTGTGGATATGCTCAGCACAATGCAACAATTATTTCTAGTGATGGAAAAGAGTAGACAAGAAATTCATACATGATGAGCTCTGTAGAGAAGATAATGGAAGAGAAAAACAAAGAAACAAAAGACAAGGTCAAGAATAGTGAATGCAAGATCAGGAGCAGCGTAGACAGAGCCAGTAAAATATGATGATCATTCTGAAGGAATTGGAAGAATCCAAAGCATAATGAACTAAATGATTTTGACTCAAAAGAAAAATCTCATTTGAATCCCAACAAGACAAGATTATGACAATCCTGCAATATTTGAACCAGTCGTGGAGTATAATAAAGAAACATAAGAACTTCAGGCCAGTTTCTTGGCAATGCAATTGTTTGGCAGAGTCTACTCTACTTAAATAAATAGAGTAACAACAGAGAAGAAGAACGATTAAAGCATAGTCATCTTATCAACCTGGAATGAGATCATGCGATGGTATGGTGTCTATAATGTTGAAATAGCAAAAAGAATTGATTTTAAAATCAGTGCCATTTGAAAATTTTTTCTTGAAATAGATTGAGAAAAATGGATAGAATCTGTGATATCAAATGATATAGAGATGTAAGGGCTTAAGTCTAGCAGCAGCTTTCATTTATTATCTCTCCACACATGAGGGTCAAAGTTTGAAATTGTTCCTGCTACAAAATTTTTCATGTGTTTTTGTGAACCATGACAAATTTTTATCTCAGGGGAATGTGCAATACTAGGGAGAACCCGCCCTATTGGTGATTTTCCATCAGCCTTTAGCCTCCTGTAGTAACAAATATGTTCAGTTTATGTAATGTATTATGTTGGGATTATTGTGAGGCTTCACCCCACTTTAGTAAGAAGGGTTTCAAGTTTGTCCCTTAGTCCAAATACATTATTAATGTAGGATTAATCATAGTTCATGCATATTGTTTGACATATAATTTTCTGTGCTTCCATCATCAAGGAGCCTAACAATTATTTTATAAGGGTGGACCTCCCTGACTCTACCATAACTTATTCTTTGTTATGGAGAGTGGATTAAATTTTTTAATTTTTGAAGTAAGGAAAAGTAAAATTGTGGACCTCAATTGCTGCTCTCTTGATATATCATTCCAATTCAGAAATATTATTCCAAATTATTCTGAGTGTAGATTGATAGGGATTGAATATATAGTAATGGAATATTAGCCTATCAATATAGAATGGGATAGAGATGAAAAAGCAGTTAAACATTTGATAAATAGTTTGTTGGTGGATAACCAGCTGGAGATGGGACTGCTCACTGTTCTTCGAAATACAGATGGACTTTTTATTGTCAAGACTGGATTTCTACTGGTGGATCTTCACCGGATAATGACATTCAGCCTTTACAAGATGAGGGGTTATCAAGCCACAATCCATAAAATAATACATACACTTGTTAGCAGAGTTTCACTGCTTCCAAGTATCTAGCTAGCTATTTCCCTATTAAAAATGTGTTAACTTGATGGCAATTTTCTAAGTTTCCAATGATGAGTGAACCAAATTATTCAATTAAACCATGCAACCAAAAGAGTAATTAATTGAACACAAGTCAGTAAATGTTCCAAGAATCTACTTTTACATATAGGCATGAATTAATGGTTAATTTCTGGAACACTGAGGTAAATAACATAATAATGAACCATAACAAGGCAATATTGTCCATGATGCCTCAGGATTAATTATTACTATACTCAATATGGTCAAGTCTAGTCAATTCTATTAAAACCTCCCTGCTGACAAGCAAGTGAAATGGGTGCTGCCGGGGCCAAAGTGATAGATTTCTCATGCAATATGCTTGGAATAACCAGAGTTCATTCAAATCCTAATTGCCTACATTGGCCTGGTCTTCATGGTCAAGATATCCACAAGCCACCACCTGAGGACAAAATCTTTCACCAGGATTACTTTTTCATGCAACATGTCATTAATTTCAAGACTCGATATGGGAAGAAAATCAACAAGGTTATGCTGCACTGGTGTAGCCCAGAATACTGCCAGAGGAAGGATAAGGAGGGTTGTCCAGTGTGCAGGTTAAAATTCCCAATGGACTGGATGGGGTCTGACATGAAGGTGGAAGATCATAATGAGGGTGGAAGAGCATATTTTAGCAGGCAGGATTCCTAGAAGGTCAGTGGAGGTAGCTGAGTACAATGAGGAGAAAAAATTGAAACCCTCAAGAAATCACCCAGTGCATGTCAACACATTCCAGAAGTACTTGTCATATGTGCTGTCAACATTGAAGGAAGTGTTGTGAAATCGTACCACCAAGTGATCAAGTACCTGCTTAAGTACATGATGAAGGACGAACTCAAGAGTATATTCCTTTTCTACAATTTGCATGGCTGTGACTGAGAATGTGGAAGAAGACTCAGCACTGAGGAAAGTCTTTCAGAGATTCTCATAAAAACGGTGGGCCAGCATGATTTCTCAAAACCAAAATGTGCCCACATACTCAATGGAAACGAATTAGTATAGGTGAGTTGACCCTTCACTAAGATGATTGTTATGGGCGCAAGCCAACTGAGGGCACTGGAAGGGAACAACAATGATGATACTGACTTGGCCGCAAAGAATATCACAGCTATATATTGGAAAATGGACTCAGACTTAGCCTATAAGGTTACTGTTAAGCTCCATGAAGAGCAACCTGATATTGTCAGGTATCCAGCCGCCGAGAGCCTGTACTCATTTGCAATGAGATACACAGTGAAGTGGAGACTTTGTCACAATCTGGAGAAGAAGCTTCCAAATGTTCACCTAACTTCAGAATGATTCCCACATGCTGCAGAAAGAACCAAGAAAGACATGAGTGTTTTTGTGATCATTTATGCTAGTGCATAAGCCTGGTACTACTTTTGATGGCTTTTTCTCACTCAGCTTGTCTCAGCTTTAGATTAAAGTGGCACAATTTTACCATGCTCTCAGGATGCCCTAGCTGGTCACGGAAGTATTTAATCAGAATCAGAAGGATGGAAAAATATCTTGTTAGAAGACGATGGAGAGGCAGACATTTCCCATGAACATTACCTACTCCTACAGCCTGATGATCCTCAGGAACCTGTTAAGCAGGAAACTGGCAGGTGCTTCTGGAATAAATTCACAAGGATCCACACCTTGAGGAAGGAGGGGGTGACAATGTAATGAAGAAATACTCAATATGTACAGAAACAATGATTGGCTAGGATTCCAGGTTGTTGGGGCTTTCTGAAGTAGAAAAGAAAATCATGCAAGCAAGGGTGGATAGGCATGACAAAGATTTCAGAGAACTTCAGAGAAGACACTGTTGTTGGTAATCACAAGTAGTGCCAGGCTTGTCAGATTGTCTGCAGCTATGTCAATAGTGTAATGCAGGACAGGATGAAAAAAGACCTCAAGCACTAGTTAACTTCTGCTGAACATCTAAGGTACAGTAGGCACAAGCAAGAGTTTCTGGATCAACACTGTTCGATGTTATGCCAAGAGCAAGCCCAAACTTCACAAGGATTCATCAAGTCAGCAGCACCATTAGGAACTGCAGCCTTTCTTATCAGTGGTGAAACTTTGCCTGGTTTTTTGTACTTTCCTGTGGTAACACCAACATTCAAGCTCCTCACTTGAAGTGCTTGTCCGATCTCCAGCAAAAGTTTGAGTATGTTGACATACTAGTTGTTGATGAAAAGTCAATGATTTGACAGAAAGTATTTTGCTATGCCAGCAAGTACCTGCAGGAAGCCAGGCCTGAGACTGCAGACCAACCATTTGGTGGAATATCCATCTTCTTGCCCTAAAACTAGAAACAGCTCTCTCCCATTCTAAATACACCCCTTTATCATGATTCCTCAGTGCTATGAGGAATAATTGATGCTGCAAGACAGAAGGAGTTTCAAAAGAAGGCAGCAACCAAAAGTCGGCAATGCAAGGCTCAGGCATACCAACAATATCGCTCATTTGACAAAGCCAAGAGTTTATCCAGCGACAAAATGGACAGGAGCATGTTTTCTCTTGCCAACTAGGAGAAATGGAAGTGCTGGAATCTTGACTGTCTCCTCTCTGCAGAACTGCAGTCTTGCTCGATTATGGTACCTTTGCTTGTGCTTTGAGAAAAGACAGGTATTCCATAATGAAAGAAAAGTTCTAAAACTTCAGCAACCAAATGCTGTGATAAAAGCCAACACTACCCTTCGATCAGAGGCAACCAGGCAGTCTGCAGATTCTAATAGTGGCTTCCAGAACACTGCACATTACAACTAGGAATAGATGTCCATGGGAAATGGTCATATATTCAAAGGCTTTCCCATGGAACAGTGTCTCACGAATCACCAAACAAAAAATATAAAAAAGCAATATTATATCAAGTACATACATATCATACATATATACATGAATTAAACCAGTGATATTCCATTTGAAATGAATAAATAAAATTAAAATTAAAAGAAGGAAGAGATAAAATAATGGAAAAGAAAAGTATATTTATGTTGGTAGAGGGGGGGGGGGGGGGGTGGGGGGTTTAGGGCTACCCAACACCCTAAGCTTTTCGAATTTTCCAGTATTTTTTTTTTTTTTTTGGAAAATTTGAATTTTTCCCATCAGGGGTGCCACTTTTGGAAAAATGCTTTTATGCTAAAATTAAGTTGGATTGTCCTGATTATAAATTGTCTGCATCCCCAGAAAATTTGGGAGCCATCTCAGCTAAACTTTAGGAGGATTTCGAGGTCAGACAGAGGAACAGACAGAAAAACAGGTTGACAGAGGAGAGAAAGATGGACTTCCTTATAAACACCCCAGGGTGACCCCCACCAAACCCTAAAATTTGAACCATTTAGGCCCAATTGTCATTGGAGAAATTGTTGGAAAAGCAAGCAAACAAACAAAAACTAACAACGATCAAACAAATTAAGGATTATAGAAAGATGAACAGAGTGATATATTGCCAATCTTTAGTGACTTAATGATAACAAGAAAATGGCCATCGAATGGATGAAGACTATAGTCCCACGCACCTCCCCACCCCCTCTACTGAAGGATATTTGAGCATACATTTATCCAATGGACAATAACAAAAAAGATCTCTTAATATAATCATAGATATGTGGTTTTCTATCTCATCCCAAATGCTTGAACCTGCAGGGTTAAAAAAAAAAGTAAAGAAAAAGAGCTGGGTGGAGTCAACAGTTCTGCTGAAATGTGTTCACACAATGGTAGTTTGTAGTAAGTGGGGTGGTTTACATAGGCATTCAAGCAATATTATTACTGCAATTTATTGAACAAAATTCAATACAAGAATCAGGTTATTGGACACAAATTAGTAAGATGACTGTACTTGAGCACACAATCAATATTTACCATTCAAATATCTGATTTCCATAATCTTCCTCAGAGCAAAACAGATTAGCATCACTTTGCAATGTATTCAATACAATTGTAATTTGCCTTTTGTTAGAATAAATCTCTACAAAGCAAATTGTAACAATGAAACTAGATATTTTTAATGATTACAAATGAAAGCATGATGTCATGTACATGCATGTACATACTATTATTGATATTGGATATATTATGTATATATATTTATTGAAATATATTACATGAATATAAATGGTATGCAAATATGCATAGCACATGTGATGAATAGTGTTATTATATTCTGCAGGTTTACAAGGACTTTTTGGTTTCGATCAAGCTGGCAGCCAGGCTCTCAGCAAAACTCCACAGGTTAACTTTACATGTGTGAATCCTTGCCCCAGCCATGGCTTTCCTCATTACCTTAACCTTAACCTAGTATTGACATTTCCATTAATATTAGCCTTGGTGCTTGCACTGTCCCCTAAGCCAGTGATATTTTATATCATGCTTGCATTTTATATTGCAGTCTAAAATATAAATATGTCAAGTTGTGTAATATGATGATATGCATTTTATTATTTCTTCAATCAATGGCTACTTATCTGTATGTTGTTCTAATATTTTGTTAGCTTGCCTAAATGAACATCCTAGACAACATTGACTAAACTAAAAGATTTCAATTATTTTCTTGCCTACCCACACCCACATACACATACACACACCCTACCTCTCTTCTGCCCTCTATGGCATTTAAACACAGCTGTGGAATCGTAGCAGCACAGCTTCTGCCAACTTTGGTGTCTCGGGTGTGGCACAGCTAGGAGGTCCATCAGTTGCTGGCAGGTAAGAAAGCATTAGTTATTAACCATGCATAGGTTGGTCATTAAAAAAAGAAAAAAAGTAGCTACAGATACTGTTCTTATTATGGAGCTAGCAGAATACCATCATGATAACAGCATTCATAGTTTAAAGGGTGACTGAAATAGGAAATATAATTTTACTTTATTTTAATTGTTTTACCTTTATTATACTTGATGCACAACCAGGTATAAATTTTGTTTGTGGAAAGTTTTTATCCAATATTCATGAAGAAAATTTAGCTTTGAAAATTTAATTGTTGTGGATGTGTGTTCAATGATGTCATTAAGGGGACAGCTGCAGAAATATATCAAATGAAAGTGTGCTCTATCTCTTCTCTGGATTGTCTAAAAATGTATTTTGTTTTAAAATTACTTGTTCACAACTGGTAAGCATTTGCTGTGTACTGCTGACTTTTTGTTGGTACCTTCTTTTCCCAATCTTGCCACCATGATCACCTTATCTGCTTAGCCCTGAGAGATCTTGGTATAGTAGGAGTGTGTCTAGAACAGGAGGCAGCTATTTCAAGTCTGAAGAGTATAATGCTGAAGGTTTGGTCCACAGTCTTGGGCTTGTCTTCCTGCAAATACTTACTAATGTAGTAAAAAACCTTTTATCAAATCATTGACTCATTATCTACAAGTATACCAAAATATTTGATTTTTTTGCGGGAGATGAGACAGGCACTTTGCAGTGAGGGGGTTGAACATTGGTGTCACCACAGCAAAGCTCTACCACCAATGAGAAAGCTGCAGTTACAGATGGAACTACTTAATTGATGAAATCTGTGTAAAGCTCGGGCTTGCGTATGGTATAACACTGGATGATGCTGAGCAAAAAGTTCTTCCCTGTGCCCGTAGCACCAGAGATGTTCGATAGAAATTGATTGGTGTTTGAGGTCTTATCACTGTTAACATAATATAGATGCAGATGATCTGGTAGGCCTTGCATTGATAGGGGTAGAGGTCCTCTCGCAGGCCACAAAGAACTCTGTCCTTTTCCTTAATGATTTATGAGGTCATAGTTATGTTTACCTACCTGTCCATGGCATATTTTTTCTACTGACAGTGTTTAAGTCTATTAATGGAATAATAAACTCCATTAATGTGACGATTAATAAATAGATGTGCAACTCATCCATTCACTAAGCCAGTGAAGTAGCACACAAGGATTGCATGAAAATGGAACTGCATACCTTGAGCTGGCTCAACCCCAAAAATCCCCATTGAAAATTAGCTACATAGTGCATACAATTGAAATGACATCAGGGCATCATGCTAACAGAGAGAAACATAAAATTTTGTGGTAATTTGTGTCTTATAATCATATTTACACTGGAAACCATAAAAAAAAAATTCATAATTTGAGTCTTCTCTCTTGAGAGGTGAAATGATCCACTCGGCCATATGTTAAATAATGGTAAATATCATGGGGCCATGACTAGTGGTGCTAGCACTTGCAGTCCAGTTAGTTAAGTGTTTATGATTGTGACGGAACCTGCCACAGCACCTGCCACAGCACCCACAATTTTAGCCTCTCCAGCCAAAGGAAACTCTGCACCCCAGCAGACTGCACACTCTGTCTGCACCCTAGTTCCTCAGAAGGATATTGCCCATAATTCCCAAGTCACAACACAGGCAAAAAAGAATCTTTTCAAGAGTGAACTGACAGTTCTCAGAATCTCAGAAAAAAATGCACACCACGTTATAACATCACAGACAAATCAGTGAGCACAAAATCATACACCATTAATGTTTTCTGTCCAGTCAGAGGAATCCAATTAATAGCAACACAAAACTAATATAAATCAATGACCACAAAACCACACACCATTAATGTTTTCTTTTCAGTCAGAGGAATCCAATTAAGAAGCAACACCAAACTAATATAATAACAAACACATAACTAATAATGTTTCTTCTTCGCCAGTTCACCATCAAGTCTCTGGTCGTCTTGCATCACCCAGGTCATCCGGAAAGGGTCGTCCTCGATCCTTCACAATGATATAAGTTTCATATAAACAATAATAGTTCATAGTTACGAGGAAGATGCCTATAACCCCGCCAATATGGGTCGGATGGTTAAGGCCTGGATGGAAGCTGGCGGCGCTAAGGACTGATCAGTTATCAGGCCTACATGCAATTGTAATTTCCCAATGCCTGCTCACGAGGCGTGCAGATAGCGCTGTTGCAAACCCCGGAAGCACTAGTATTCAGAGACCTTGGCAACGACATCGCCTGTTTTCTGTTTAATAAACAACTACAGAGCGAATACTCTGGCCCGCATGCATCAGGTCAAAGGCGTTATTGATGTCGTCAAGGGGCATTGTGTGGGTGATCAGATCGTCGATATTGATCTTGCCGTCCATGTACCAATCAACAATGGTGGGAACATCGGTGCGACCGCGAGCGCCGCCAAAAGCTACACCGTGCCAACTGCGGCCAGTCACTAACTGGAAGGGGCGGGTAGCAATTTCCTGGGCGGCACCCGCTACGCCAATAATGTATGATTCCCCCCAACCCTTGTGGCAGCATTCGAGCGCTTGTCGCATGACTTCTACATTGCCAATGCATTCGAAACTATAGTCCGCACCACCGTTGGTAAGGTCCTGTATCGCTTCGACAACGCTGTCTACTTCTTTGGAGTTAATGAAATCGGTCATACCGAATTTGTTGGCCAGCTCGACTTTGCCTGGATTCAAATCGACACCGATAATTTTGCTGGCGCCGACCAGACGGGCACCCTGAATAACATTGAGACCGATACCACCCAGGCCGAATACCACCACGGTTGAGCCCGCTTCGACTTTGGCGCGATAAACCACGGCACCTACGCCGGTAGTGACACCACAGCCGATGTAGCAGATCTTGTCAAAAGGAGCGTCCTCGCGAACTTTGGCAACCGCGATTTCCGGTAACACGGTGAAGTTAGAAAAAGTTGAACAGCCCATATAGTGCAGAATTTGCTCGCCATCCAGAGAGAAGCGGCTACTGCCATCTGGCATGACACCTTGCCCCTGGGTTTCTCGAATCGACTGGCAAAGATTGGTTTTAGGATGCAGGCAGAAATGGCATTCTCTGCATTCCGGTGTGTATAACGGTATCACATGATCACCAGGTTTAACCGAAGTGACCCCCGAACCGATTTCGCGCACGATACCGGCACCCTCATGCCCAAGAATCGCCGGGAAAGCTCCCTCCGGGTCATCCCCTGACAGCGTAAAAGCATCGGTATGACAAATGCCGGTAGCCATAATTTCTACCAATACCTCTGCGTGCTGAGGCCCATTGAGATCCACATCAGCGACCTCCAGTGACTTGCCCGCCCCAAAGGCGACTGCGGCTCGAGTTTTCATTCTTTGTCCTTAAGGTTGGTCAGTAGCGAAAGCTGAAAAGTTTAACACTTGCATGGTTCCAGGCTGCTAGCGCAACACGGCGATCAATTTCCTCTTTGTCGCTTGCTTGCCGTGGGTATCGAGCGTATTAGCGCTATCGCCAAGCAACATGGAGGATCAAACCTGGAAGTGAATGTTATGCGGGAGCAGGTGAGGGGTGCAACACCCTGAGAGTTGGGTGGGCCGGTGTACATCTCGTCAGCCAGAGCGGCTGTCGGCAGCAGGCGATTGTCATTAATCGGCGGGTCATGGGTGGCCTCCTGCAACACTTTTCCAAGGCATCATTCAAAAAAGACTGCATTGCTGGCCAGCGACTGCTGGCAGATGAAACAGTTCGCAGTTATCGGCCTTTATCTCGGTTTGGTTTAGGCCATTGCGTTTACACGCTATAGCAAAACGCTGTGAGAGCAGATCCGCAAAGTTCCAGTGCCACGCATGCGTTCTCCATACTCACAGTTGTAGTCATTGCCACCCCGACACTGTCTGATCAAACTTATGACATGCTCGGCGCGCAAGGGATAGTGTTCACGGAGCCAATCGTAAAACAATGTCCTGATTTCAAGTGGCAGGCGCAATAAAATATAGCTGGCAGCGCGAGCACCATTGTCCGCCGCAAGTGCCACAATGCTTTCCAGGTCTTTGTCATTCAGCGCGGGAATAACCGGAGCGAATAACAAGGAAACAGGTATGCCAGCACGGCTCAACTTCTCGATGATGCGTATGCGGGCCTCTGCGGAAGCTGCTCTGGGCTCCATCTTGGTTTTCAATAGCTTGTCCAGGGTGGTCACGCTAATGGCTACAGATATCAGGCTGTCCTGAGCCATCTCCGCCAGCAGGTCTATATCTCTTTCAATCAAGCTGCCCTTGGTGATGATGGAGCAAGGATGACGAAAGCGTTGCATGACCTCCAAAATATGGCGGGTAATTTGATACGTCTGTTCGATGGGCTGATAGGGATCTGTATTGGCGCCAATAGTGATGGCTTTGCACTGATAGCCGGGTTTTCTAAAACTTTCCTCGAGCTTTTGTGCGGCATTGTGCTTGTAGCTAAGTTTAGTCTCAAAATCCAAACCGGGTGATAAATCGAGCCAGGCGTGTGTTGGGCGCGCATAACAATAGATACAGCCGTGTTCACAACCACGGTAGGGGTTTATCGACTGCTCGAAAGGGATATCCGGAGACTGATTACTTGAAATAATATTTTTCGCAGTCTCCCTGCGGCATTCTGTTTCAGGGTTTTTCAGCGGTTCCAGAGGGTTAAACTCGCGTTCAGTTTTAAGGGGCGCGTAGCGACTGTTAATCCTGCTGCTGGTACCCCTGCCTTTTAAACTCATGGACGAATTGCCTTTGCAGCCGTGATTAGTGGCGGGTTGGTTTTAGCCTTTGCTAAAAAGACTGTATATAGATACAGTTTACGGTAAATATGCAGTCAGGCCAAGCATTTATTGGCATACTGTTAGTAACACATAAACTGTCCGGTCTTGTAGCACATGATCTGTCCGGTTCTCATAGGACCCCGAGGAGGGGCGCTTATGAGACGGACAGAGTGGCTACAGGAGACTCGACTAATGAGATTCGAGGACGCTTATGAGGGGTTGGACGGAGAGCCGTCTGACCCAGGAGGAGGCGGCGCGATGCGCAATTAGGCTAATTTTGCTGCGCTGATTTTTTGGTGAATAGAACTTAAATAGCTGCACCGTAAACCCATAATCCCGTCCCGCGCTGGAGAGCGCCAATGTACCATCGGTCAAGATCATTTCTTTTATTGACTATTGACGTTGCTCACTCGTTTAGACCCTCTCTATTCCACATACCCTATCATCCCCTCGACATCCGTTGCCTTGATGTATTGGGCAGGGTTTTCAGTATCTTTCGCTATTTCTTCGAAATGTCTTTTTCCGCACTTGATCTTGGCGCCTTCAAGGTGGCGCAGGTCGTCCCACCATATGCTGCCTTTCGTTTCTACAACAAAATAAAGTTTTTCTTCGCCATCATCTTCAACCACGACAGCCCAGTCTGGGTTATACGTTCCTAATGGCGTCGGCACTTTGAACCACGCTGGAAGCTTGGCGTAGACCTTCACGTTTTCGTTCTTTTCCAAATCCTCAGCAAACGACTTCTCGACGCCACCAGAGTCATACACGACATGCGTGTACACCGATTTTTGTGTTTCCAGCGTATTCTTTAAATAGCCTTTCAGCTCTTCTTGCTGAAAGAGTTCCTGAGCATAAAAGTGCTCGTCACCGATCCTGGTGTATTTGATGCCATCGATCAGTGCCAGCCGCTTGGTGCGATTAATTGCCTCGGAACAGTAATCCATGAATTGTTGGGGTTACGAAGCAAGTCTTGCAGCCGTCGGCTGTCCCTGAGTATCTGGACGATGCTCTTCCGGGTGAGCTGGGTTTTGTCTTGCAGGTCAGTGATAATATCCGGCAGTTCGATATCATTTTCATGAATCGTTGTATAGCCGGACGTACTTGTTTCCTTAACACCCCACGCCGCCTTTTCCTATAGCGATATCCGCCTTACGAAACTGAGCGCGTGTCTTGGTGATTGGCGGACACTTTCTTATT
>OZ017779.1:8058807-8181309 GCA_963969325.1 Lycopodina hypogea | reverse complement strand
GGGAGTGGTCAGTGTAGAAGGAGCGAAAGAATGAAGGAAAGAAAAAGGGAAAAGATAGAAAGGGGGGGGGGGGAAATTTATATATATTTTACCAGAATTAAAGTTAATGTGAAAATGAATGGATCAACAAGAGTGTAATGAATAATAGATATGGCCAAAAGTAACTTCAATTTACTCTCACGTTTATGGAGTAGCAATACTTGTCAAGGAGATCATCACATGGTAAATCATCATTTAGCTTGTGGCCCATCTGCACCAGCCTCAGGAATTTCAATCCACTCATCAATGGAGTAAAGATCTTCATATAGATCTGTAGAGTTGAGTTGCTCATATATAACTCTCTAAGATCCCTGAGAGATATAACAAAATGCACTTTGCACCGACTGGTGTCCATTTTTATTAAGGGAGCATTTTTCTCCAAGGCACCACTGTGAAGACAGTGAGGCATCCTTGAAATGTCTAACATAGCATTGAGTAAATACATAGTATTTCCATAAGTTGGCAACCTAAGAAATCAGAGATGGTTAACTGGAACATAAAATGTAACCAAGAGATGAAATGATACTGATATTCTAATGCCCACTCATTTACACCATGCTGAGTGGCTTTGTCTAGTAGGCAACTACTTGTGGATGTGTTCAACTATTTACAAAGGGGGACCATTTTAATAGCAGTTCTTGGTTGCATGAGGGGACAATTTTTGAAGGGGGAAGACACTTGATATTACAGTACCGACCTTCTAGTGTGTAGTGTATTCAACCTTATGACTGGCAACTGTTGGTAAGGCCACACACCAAGTGGAGGTTATCTATAGTCTGACATTAAGGCAGCTCATAAGTTTCCAATGTAGCCAATTTGTAGATTCATATTATTTTCGGTAACTTACCAGCAGTAGAAAACAGACTCTACATCTCACCCAAAGCGGTTAGTTGGAACATATAATTGCATTATATTGATTGAAAGTACTGTCAAACTAAAATGGT
This sequence comes from Lycopodina hypogea, assembly GCA_963969325.1. Taxonomy (NCBI): domain Eukaryota; kingdom Metazoa; phylum Porifera; class Demospongiae; order Poecilosclerida; family Cladorhizidae; genus Lycopodina; species Lycopodina hypogea. Next base: position 8,180,326 of record OZ017779.1, on the reverse strand, counting down.
TCACATCTTGTAGTACCAATGCTTTACTATGTTCAAGTTTGATAATCTATTAGTGTAGTAGTAGGAATCATTAGTGGCATAACATGAACTGAACTATCATACTTATTAATATTACTATAGTACTGACGATATTAGATATAGTGGTATTGTTTCAATAGTTTATTGTAATGTGTTTAATGTCACATCCTGTTATGTTCTTTTTACATCATTTATGCACAACTCTTAAAGTTTGTTGTCTTCTGGTTGGTTCTATCTTTGGGTTATAAAATGATTTTATGATTTATTTAACATGATTTCATTGATCCTGATTTATTTGAATAACTAAGTTACAAGTTATCACAGTGGCAATGAGGATGGCTGGTTGAATTGGGATAACCAACCAATTTGAGGAGAAGAAGGAAGTTTGGACACAATATGTCGAAAGATTGGAACATTTTTATGCAGCAAATGGTCACACCCATGCAGGAAAACAGAAGTCAATCTTGCCCACAGTTATAAGCAGCACAGCTTACAAGTGCTTAGTAGCTTTATCAGCCTGGATAAACCAGGAGAAAAACATATTCTCAGTTGGTGAAGATCATGAAAGGTCATTACAGTCCAACTCCATCTGAAATTGTCCAAAGCTTCAAATTCAACTGGTGGGACAGACTTAAAGAGGAGACTACAGCAGATTTTTTAGCAGTACTTCGTACACGAACTGAATTTTGCAACTATGGTGAAACATTGAATGACATGCTTAGAGATACATAGTTTGTGAAGTGTGGGATAAGCATATTTGACGATGTCTATTGGCAGAAGGAATCTGACTTTCCAGAAGGCACTGGATATTGCCCAATCAATGAAATGAGCAGTCATGAATGCTGCAACTCTGCATGGAAAGGAAAGTCACCAGGCTACTGCAGGTTCAGGTTTCAGCAATGGGAATGATGTACACACAAATCCTTTATTGGATCAAGTACATATGTTAAAAAGTTTAAAAATTTTATGGACAGCATTTTATGCATAATTCTAATGGACGGAGACAAACTCTGCCTCAGTGTTTTAAATGTGCTAAAACTTGTCATTGTCCTGCTTTGTGCAAGTTCAAAAATGCTAAGTGTCATCACTGTGGGAAATTAGGCCATATCAGTTCTGCTTGCAAGAGTAGAGTGAAAACTTCCCATAACCTTAATAAACTTGGAGGTGTTCATCATGTACAGGAAGAAAAATTTGACAGTGATTAGAAATATTGCCTCTTTTCTATCTCTTTCCATGGTATGTCTAAATCCTATACTATAATGTTAGAAGTGGCTGGTCAGCAATTATAAATGGAAATAGATACTGGAGTGTCCCTTTCTTTAATTCCTGAAAGTATATGTAAAAAATTGAGGCCTGAGAAAAGAGTACTACAAACAATTGCAAAACTTAAAACCTATTCTGGTGAAACATTGCCAATTTTGGGTAGTTTGAATGTTCAGATATCTCACAATAAGCAGGTTTGCTTATGATTAGTTGTAGTCACTGGCAGTGGACCCAGTCTATTAGGTTGTGATTGGTTGGAGAAATTAAAATTGAATTGGCAACTAATCAACTGCATGCACCTGAAAACTTTGCACATTTGCTGGAGGAACAGAAAGTAGTGTTTGGAAAAAGTCTTGAAAAGCTAAATGGGTTAAAATTTAAATTTTTTGTAGGCCCACCTGTCACCCCCAGATTTTGTAAAGCCCATTATGTACCATAATCAATACAGATTTTAGTGGATGATAAACCTGACTAATTGATTGAAGAAAAGGTCCTAAAACATGTACAATATGCTGATTGGGCAGCACCCATTGTACAGTATTTAAAAGTGACAAGAAAACTGTCCGAATTAGTGGTGAATTTAAACTTACAGTTCAAAGAGCTGCTAATCTAGACAGGTATTCTATATCAAAGATTGACAGACTAGCAGGTGGTCAATTAAAAAAAGAAACCAAAAAACATTTTTTTTTGATAATTAAATAAATAAATAAACAAATAAATATATAAATAAATGGGGGGGGGGGGGGCGGGGGTTTCAGTGAAGTAATCAATGGATGCCCCAGGCACTTCACTGCTGTGGATAGAATCTCAAGCCACCAATCTTACTTAGACCATCTTTCTTGTAAACACTGGTAAGATGCTATCTGCTAGGATAGGACAAAATTCATATAACTTACAATTCTTTATTTGCAAAATTTAGTAAGGTGTTTTGTATCTGGAATGTGTACACAGCTGGTGTTCTGAAGCTCCCCTGATAACCAGGTTATGAATGTACAAACCTCCCATGTAGTGGAGAAACCTGTGCTTTAATGTTTTTTCCATTGTTTTCAAACTTGTTTTTTTGTTCATCTTTTACTGAAAATTTGAATTATCACCCCCCTCTCCCCACCACCAAAAGTCACTTATGGTATAAAAAATTAAAATAAATTGTCATTAACAATCCCATTACACAAGGATAATGTCTGCAAAATTTCATCAAAATTCATTCATCCATTGCAAAACCATCAACATAATTGTGGTTATATAGTCATGACTATTTGCCTCCCCCCCTCCCCCCCCCCCCCTTTTTCAAAATCCTGGCTATGCCCCTGATCAGTACACCTAAATGACATTCTCATCATTTGGTCCACTGAAGAATTACATTTGGAAACATTTGTGAAATTTTAAAGAGAATCCAGAAGGCTGGTCTCAAACTGAGGAGAGAGAAGTGTGTTTTTATGGTTCTCTCTATAGTTTCTCTTGGGTATAGAATAGATTCACAAGGGTCACATCCCATACCAGAGAAAGTGAAAGCTGTAATTATCTCAGCTAACAACAGTTACAGAGTTAGTCTTATTTAGAACCATTGAAATATTAAGGCAAATTCCAGCCTAATATTTCTACTATCTTAGCTCCACTTCACACCCTTTTACGAAAATCAGAGCCTTAGAAAGGGTTTGATGAGAAACAGTCAGTTTATAACAAATCAAAATTATTGCTAACCTCCTCACAATTATAGATATATTTTAATCCTCGAAAGGAACTAATACTTTCATATGATGCCTCAGTATAGAATAGGAGCTGTGTTAGCACAGATTCTCTGATGGATCAGACAAACCAATTGGGTTTTTGACACATACTTCAATAGCTGCAAAAAAATATATTCTCAAATTGAAAGAGGTCTAGCATGTGTATTTGGAGTAAAAATATTGCCTTCTTATCTCTATTGTCATAAGTTTGATTAGCAACTGACTCTAAACCACTAATAATTTTTTTGGTGAGAAGAAAGCAGTTTCTCCACATGCCTCCAGTAGAATACAACTTTGATCCACTACCTTAAGAATGTATGAATATGCTACATCTTTTAAGTCAACTAATACACATGGAATAAAAGTTCCCTGAGTTGTTTGCCACTTCATGTTCAAACTGCACAAGGATCAGAACCTATGGAAACTATTTTGTTTATGGAACAGCAAAACATATTAAAACATAGACTGAAAGAGATCCATTGCTTTTTCATGTGATACCGTTTGTACAAAATGGTAGGCCAGAAATTGTTGATGTAGATTAACTGAAACCATTTAAGAGAAAGAATCTAGAACTATCCTTCCAGAAAGGTTGCATCATTTGGAAAAGCAGAGTTGTCATACCTAAATCTGGTAGAACAAAGTTATTGCATGAGTTATATGGTGGTTATTCTGGAGAAACTCATATTAAGAGATTTGCCTGCAGGTTTGTGTGGTGGCCAGGATTAACGCAGGATATTGAGGGCAAAGTAAAAAAAAACTGCACTAAATATCAGAAAAATCACTTTACCGCTTCTGTTGCACCATTGATGCCATGGAAATGGCCTAGCTGACTTTGGACTGGAGTACATATTGGTTTTGCAGGTTGATTCCTGAAATACATGTTTTTCATTATGATTGAGTTATATTCTAAAAATCAATAGACGTATATTCTATGTCTTCCAAACAATTCAGTATTTGAATAATATTTTTGCATAATTCAGTATACCAGAATATGTAGTATCTGAGAATGGCCCAACTTTTACTATCATGGAATTTAAACAGTACTTATGGAGGAATGGTGTGAGGCACACAACTTCACCACCTTAATATCTTGTATCTGATGGATTAGCAGAGAGAGTAGTGCAAATATTTAAGCAAGTGTTGAAAATTGACTGATGGAACACTACAACTAAAATCGCTAGATTCTTATTCAATTATATAGTCATGCCTCAATCAACCACAGGAATGTCTCCATCAGAATTGTTACTAGTAAGAAGATGGAAATCAGCATTTAATTTAATAAAACCTAATCTACAAAATAGAGTTGAGAAGGATCAAGAAAGATAGAAATTTGCACATGATCATAGAGAAGTTAATCGAATATTAAATATTGGGATAAAAAGTTTATGCAAGATATTATGTTCAAAAAGAGAAGTGGCTACCAGCCAAGATATTGGGAAAAAACTTGGTTCACAATTGTTTACTGTGGAACTATTGCAAAATAGGATAGTATGGCATATTCATCAATTACGACAATGCTATGGAGAACATTCTGACCTCCTAGGAACAGGAAAAAGAGCAACCTCTGCTGAAATACCAACAGAGCCTATTGATTGTCCATCTTTCCCTGCTGAAGAATCCAGGGTCCAGAATTTTTCAGATATCACAGTGGATGTAGCACTTGAAGCTGCTGTTGAACAGCCTATATGTCCTTGCTACCCCATTTAAGGGGAGAAAATGTCATAACACAACTGAACTGTTATGCTTATTGTTATTACTATAGTACTGATGATATTAATTATAGCGGTATTGCTTCATTTCTTTATTGTAATGTGGTTAATGTTATATCTTGTTATATTCTTTTTACATCATCTATGCACAACTAATAAAGTTAGTTTTATTTTGGTTGATCCTACCTTTGGATTGTGAAATGACTTTATGATAGTTTTAACAAAATTTAATTGATCTTGATTTATTTGAATAATTAAGTTACAAGTTATTAAAATTAGGGTAATCACATCAAATGCTATAAGGATAATTTTTGGCATTTTAACATGGCATGCTCACAATTTGAAAAGAAACCTTTGCATGGATGTGCAGTAAGGTCTTTTATCAATCTCTGAAAGATTTTGAAGATTCCTCCAGCATTTTGAAGGATTTGGAGTCCATACTTACCGAAAGATGGACCTACTGATAGAGAGACAGACAGACAGACAGAGAGAAAGATCTTGAATTACTGTGACATATTATCTACATTGATAAAAAAATATATTTTATTTATCTTTGATCCTTACTGGTTGCAATTATCAAGTGCAGTTGTTGATACCTCAGGTAACTATTTTTTATGTACTAATAAATGTAGTAGTGCAACTATAATAAAGGCCCTGAATAGTAAGTATGTATTGTGTACTGGCACTCACCCACACTTCAAGTCACGAGATTAGTAGCTCACTTTTTAGGTATATTAGAACTTGCTCAGTAGTTGTTCTCCATGTACATTTATGACTGGTTGAATACTGGTTCTTCATGTTTTAATAGTATATTAAGCTTGAAATAAGTTGGTACTCACCATGCGCTCCCTTCCCCTTCCTCCCCCTCACTTCCACAGTATTTCTGCTAAAGTACTTTCATCCATTATTTATAATGTTAAGGTGTCTTCTTCAGACTACCAAACAATAAGGGGCTCCTTATCTTAATAATTGCTATATCCTCTTTGATCTCCACTAACCATAAATGCATGCCAGGTTGGATGGTTCCAGCTTTATATGGGCAGGTCTGATATAGTAAATGCTTATTCTACATACTTGAAATTTTATGGAATTCTTTCCTATTCTACAGGACAAGTATGTTTTCCCTGGCGAGTGATCAAACTCTAATGAGTACTGGGCTAGGACTGGTCTCTCCAGAATCACAACCACCAACTACCTCCTCTATCATTGAAAGGTGCTGTACTTGCATGTATTATATTCACATGCAAATGGAGGAGTTAGGGGTATGACTGTTAAAGATGTGAAAGTTTCACACACACTATCATCTGTATTTTGGGGGGATGGTGAGTGTGTTGTGGTTGTGCATGCTTATGCGTGCATTTATGTGTTGTGTCTCTTTATGTATGAGTGTTTGTGGGTGTGTTGTCTGTCTGTATATGTGTGCATAATATGGTTATTGCATAGATGGAAGCAATAATTATGAATTGAATTTTTCTAAATTCTTCTTGTTCCTTAATTTTGTATTTGTATAGTGATTGTTTTTCCTCAGTTCTCTTCCAGTGAATGTGTTCAGTGATCTAGGCCACACTTCCCAGGGTACTATGAGTCCTATATCCTCAAGCTTCAATTCTTACTGTAAGAATTGATGTTGCTTATGTTATAATTAGTGTTCATTATTGTACACATGTAGAAGCGTGATTGTTTACGTATGATCAGGAAAAAAATAACTGCAAATAATATACAAGCATAGTCTATTTAAGGGTGTGTCTTCAAAAGTTTGTTTGTGCCGTATCTTAAAACAAGGCACCAATGTCTCTTTCTATGCTTGTCCAAGAAGTCCTTCTAGAGGTGTCCAGTGATATTGATAAAATTTGGCATGAATGTTTCCTATGGCCCTGATCTGTGACAGAATATTGTAGTTCCCTTTTGCTTTTTATTATAGCTATGACAGTCACTTTGAGGTATTTTTGGTGGGTCATCCATGGCACAGACATTTACAAATAAAAAACAACCCTTAAGGAATGTGTATTGTGTACTGCCATACAATAACGTATCCCCCATCCCCCAAATTCTCCCACCCCACCCCCAAATATCAAGCACACTCTCGGTCCATCACACCTGTAGAGACTGCCCAGGTGGCCACTGTTTAAGGTGTAGCTAAGTGATATGGTGCTCAAAGGCTGCAATACTGCCAGAGGGAATTAGCCCAAAAACACTCCAGTTTCTTGAAATGACTGGGATGATGGTGTATCTGCTTAGGATAATCTTGATGTGAAGACCACATCCTATGGTAGCATTCTATGTTAGCTTCTCTTTTGGTTCAAACCATGATGGTGGTTACTGATATTGAATTGTCCCTGACCTTGGCAATATTGTGGCCTACCATATCCCTGGTGTAAGCACAGGTGAGCACTCCTGTGTCCAGGAAGTTCTTTTTGTTATGTTGGGGAAGCTTATCCAGGAAGAATTGCATTTTCCTTCAAGAGCTCTCTCCAAGTCACCAACAATAGTTATTTTTCCAAAGCCAACAGCTGTAATGAATTTCCTAAATATGCTTTTGTTTGTGGGAAGGGCCCCCCCCCCCCCCCCCCCAGTTACCCCTAGGGTAACCAAGGGGTTCAAGAGTACATAGCAAGCACCAACTATATTTGATGGCACTTATTGGATGCAAGTGTTTGTTAGCTTAATAGGTGTGCTTGGAAATCTAAAGCCATCCCCAGATGGTCATAAATATGTACAAAAGTTTTGTTGTAATTGTAGTTTCTGAGGCAGCAAATCCTGCAGAATTTTACTCTTTAAAGTTACCCCTGTTTGATTTGGGAAGGAGTCATCATGATGGCAATGGCAATAATATAATGGTGTCTTATGGGCAACTGGGTCATTATAGCTTATCAGTATGTAAATTTAGTGACATTATTCCTATACTTGATGATTTGAATAAAAATAAGTCATTTCAGTATTAATGAGTCCTCTTAAGTAGTCATTTTCACTTAATGTTTATTCTCTTTTTTAAAAAAGGACCACCCACTTTCTTTGATTTTATGAACACAGAGTTGCACTTTTAATTAGTACTACATGATTATCGTATATTCCTTTGGTGCATTGATAGACACTCAATAATCAAAGTACAATTACCAGTCTCTATTGCATGACATTATCTTTGGAAAGAATCAAACACATTTTGGTGTTCTATTTGTTCAATTGATTTAAATTCATTTTAATATTGAATTAGTATGTTCCCATAGATTTGCTCATGATACTATGCTTAACATGGGGCAACCCAAGGTGATGTTACTCCAGTGTGTATCCATAAAATTGTAATTAACCTACTTTAATTTCTTCAACCTGGTGTGATGTAGATCCAATGTGCATATCATTAACTTATAACTCACTCATATATATATATTTTTTATTTTTCTTTAGTCGGCCAGCTTCCAGTGAGTAGATCAAAATCCATGCCAGTTTTCCAGATGCACAGTGAGGACTTTCCTACTCTACCAGGCACTTCTGGCAAAGGGAATAATGGTATGCCAGTACAGGAGTAGGAACATCTTATGTTTTAATCTAGTGGGAAATGATACAATAAAGATCATGCAATTTAATATGAGATCATGTAATATATATTATATGATTTTAGGATTACATTGGAGAGATTTATGAGATAGTATGCATCAAGAAATCTTGTGAACATATAATCTATAGGATAGGCATGCAATGCTTTAAGGAATTGAAGACAATGTAATTTATAGGAATTTGTCGAGAGAATATGATTATGGTGGTAATTTTATCATGTAGAAAAAAGTGTGATCATATCAAAGATGATGAGACATTTGGGGAGAACCATAACTGAAATAATGTGTGGAGGGAGGAAAAATTTTTTTGGTTATTAATTCTTGATTAATTATTTTTAGGTGGTGCTATTGGTGTTAATGGTAAAGCTGTAACTTATGATACATCATGCAATAATTTCAGTAGTGCAATCATGCAAGCCCTACAACTTTAATATTCAGGAAATAGATTCAAAATGTTGCTTCTTTTAAAACTTTATGAACTTAATTATTTCTCAATATTTAATACTTCAAATACAGTTAACTTATTTTAATTGATATGGTTTGTGTTGAAAATATTTTGAATTGTTCCTCTGTGGTGCGTTTCAAATAAATCCTTGTCTTTGGGTTCTGGCAATGTGAAGAGGGGTAAGTAAATATATACAGTGGAACCCCTTAAATCCAAATTTCTTGGTACCAAAAGAAATGTTTTTATTAACAGTATTTTTTATTATGTAAATACATCACTTCATTGATAGATTCATTATTATAAAGAACTATTGAATTGATAGTTCAATCACTAAAAAATGAAATCAGCATGAGCGGTAAAATGGTGCCGCTTTAGATCTCTTTCATGTTTTTGATAACCTACTAACATAACACAAATTTATTGATAAAATTCATATGAACATCAGCAACTTGTTGAAAAAATCTTGTAAGGTGAATCTGTTTCTTAAGATTCTTTGTGTTGTATAACTTAATGTGGTTTGTCACCATCTTTCTCCAGGGAAATAGATGAAAGACCTCATAGATGGCATTTTGTAAATGATGATTTTAAGCACACACTAGGACAATGTTTTCACCAGACAGTGTTTTCTAAGCCAGAACTTGATCCTTTACATGTAAATTGTGTGAATTTACCAACTTTAACATAAATACAAGCTGGCATCTGTTTTATATTATTTACTAACCATGGTACTATTTCTTGGTGGATCTAGTAAGCTGCAGTTGCTTAAAAAAATAAGATAAAAATATATGTGTGTGTGTGTGTGTATGTATGTGTGTATATGTATGTATGTGTGTATGTGTGTGTGTATGTGTGTGTGTATGTGTGTATGTATGTACATACGTATATACATGTGTAGTTAAGTAGGTAGGTAGGTAGGTAGGTAGGTAGGTAGGTAGATAGGTAGGTAGGTAGGTAGGTAGGTAGGTAGGTAGGTAGGTAGGTAGGTAGATAGGTAGGTAGGTAGGTAGGTATATACTTGATTTTGTTGAGTTTGTTCTTGTTGCCATAGAGATTTTATTTTAGTGACCTAGATACGATTTTGTGTCATTACTTCTTTCTCTTTCTTGTAGAACCTCAAGGTATTTCTCAGGACAACCATTTTCCCGTGAGTTCAGATTTATTGATTTACACCACAAGTTTCTCAAGATGTGAAAAATTATTATTTTTGTGTGTCGACATGTTTAGGGGCCACTTAATGATCCTTTTATCGGTGGCATGTAATTAAATCATTACCATAATCATGTCCATAGCTTGCCCTTTTCAGTAAAACTTAATAAAATCTAGTACAAGAGTATAAATTATTCTGCTGTTCACTAAATGGCTTCCATCTTTATTCTAGCTCATTTTTTGGTTGTATACAAATGCTGATGGTTTATGTGGTTATGTTCTATAGGTTGATGCTGTGAGCACCACAATTCCAGGTATAGAAAAATTAGCCATTTTTTATCTTATAAATTTAGCATACCCTCCTTTTTATTCTTTTTTTTTCTATCAGAATATTGCTCAAATTTCTCTTATGATCCCACTCCGGGAGCTAATAGGAAGAGGTAATACTATTCTTAATTAACACAATATTTGATTGAAACAGGTGTGATATATGCTATTAAATATTTGTATCATGTTTGCATTTAGTAGATAATAGTAATTTTAGTGATCTCATATTTATATTGATATCCATGGGCAAATTGAAATCAATGTACTATCATCATATTTATTACTAAAGTACATTCCTGGCTTTATCTAGGATATAATGACATGCCTAGAGGAAAAAGTGTGGTCTAGTGTTACCCAACCATTTCCCTAACAGATTTGAGTTGTTTGCATGCCTCTAGGTATCTAGGTACATAAATTTGACCATCAATAAGTACCATCAATAAGTACCATCAATACATTGCATCATTTTCAATAGTTTGACCTGGCATGCCCATAGGAAGAGATATGGTCAGGTGATCCAAATCCTTTTTGTTGCCAAAAATTATTCACTGTGTGGAATGGAAAGTTCTCCACTGGACCCTTGCTCTGATGTCCCAGGCCTGCTGCTTCATCACGGGTTAGTTAGATACTGATATTCCATGGGAAGAAACATCTTATAGAAAGGATTGTGGACACACATACTCTCTGTAAAGGTGTAGCTTGCAAAAGCATTTCAAGAACATTAGCAATTGGATTGGAGATGTTGTGGTAAAGAGCTTGATTCTTTCTACAGCTTTATGAATACCTTTCTAAGAAACTTGAAAGCTTTCCCTTCCAGTCTCATCCTATACTGCATGGGCAGCTTGATATGGTCCAGCTTAGTCTGGAAATTTTGACTCCTGCTGAAAATGTGCGTGCAAGGTTGTGTGTTCTCTATTTAACCTACCAATTTTAAATTATTTCTTTTTACACATTTGAGCAGTGGATAAAGTAAGAAAAAAAAGTGGCTAAAAGAGGAAAAATACTACAGAATGGAGTATGTTAGAAAAAGGGGCAGAAAACAGTGTGATAAAAGAAGAAAAAGGGGAAGGAAAGAAAACGGAACAAAAAAGGGGAAAAGGTCAACCTAGTCCTGGATGAACAACTGAGCTACAGTTTGTGAAACCCATACCTTTACCACTGAGCCATGTTATATTCAGGCCATTTTTAATGAAAATATAAATTCCTTTCCCCCCCCCCCCCCAAACCAGGGCTAACAGTTTGGGAAAATTGGAATTGTGAAAAAATTTGTAGACACCCAAGGATGATGTCTGCAAAGGTTTAGCTTCATAGGTCCAAAGATTTATTTGGTTAAAGTAACATTTTTGGCATTTTTGGACTGACGTGAACACAGAAAGTAGTGTTAGCCATATATATGTATTTAAAACTTCTGAAGATGCCTATTCCAAAAAAAAAAAAGAAAAAAAGAAGATGGGTTTGAGGGTAGAATTTGCAAACTAAAATGCTACAGGAAGACGTACATACTACAGAGGCAACTTTATATACTAGCGAAAAATCCCGCTCTAAGGGGTGGTTTGTGGGTTGTGGCCACAAATGTCTATTTTAAGGACATATGTTGTAGACCTTTAAAACAAAGTGAATATATGTTTAAGTTAAATTTTTTTTAAAGTACCATTTTGACATATTTTGCCTTACACACAAAGAGGAAGAGGTGTGGCCAGATGTGACTCACCCCATGTTATTCACAAATTAAAAAAACAAAAGAAAATATGTGATTATGTCTAAGTATTTTTTTAAAAGTATCATTTTTACATTTTTAGCCTTACACACATAGGGGAAGAGGTGTGGCCAAATGGGTCCCACCCCATGTTATTTGCATAGTCAAGTTGGGCCTTCATGCCAAAGTTTTAGGCCCTGAGTTCCATCCTTTTTTTTCCTGGTCAAAGTACCATTTTTGGCATTTTTTTATTGCTGAATGGTGTGGTCATGATGATATGCTAATGATATTCCATTGGTAACACTGATTCTAAATATATATGAGTTTGTGGGTTAAGCTCCATTCTATTTTCAGGCAAAAGTACCATTTTTGGCTTTTTGAGTACAGAAGGGAGGTATCTATATAGATATGCTTATGATGTTGCCCTGGTGACACTGATGGGAGACACCTCATGTTATTCACAGAGTAAAGTTGTGTCTGCATGCCAAAGTTTTAGGCCTGTAGTTCCATTCCTTTTTCTTGCAGGAGTACCATTTTTGGCTATTTTTGAATCAGAGAGGGGTGTAGCCACATAGATATTCTCATGACATTCTCCTGGTGACATTGATTCTAAATATATATATGGGATCATAGTGTAACTTGAACCATTCATTCATGAATCGTTATCACACAAACAGACAATCAAACAGACAGACAGACAATTCTCACTTTATATTACAGATTGATAAATATTTACACGTCATCAACTATACACTACCTTGCTAATAGCAGTCCTTCAACATTGAAGTTTGCACTGTATAATACACGTTACTTCAGATTTTTGTGCATGCAGATCATGTAGAAAAAAAATTGATCCACTGGAAAGTAAAACTATGCAGGTACTTAAACATGAACTGGAAATTGGAAATCAATGACTTCTATCAATCATCCACAGAAAATGCTCATTTCAGTGAATGGACCAGAACCTTCCCATTGTTGTAATTGATAAAAGTGTTGGCTATGTGAGACTTCTCCGCCTTGGCAATAAAAAATTCCTGACTAATCCTATGACATCCTATTGAAAAAGTTGGAACACCTCATTTTGAACTTCGTTTAATCTAGGTGTATATCATGGTAATGCCATCATGAAAGTATTAAACACCTCATTTTGAACTTCGTTTAATCTAGGTGTATATCATGGTAATGCCATCATGAAAGTATTATGGATTTTTCGTCATTCCAATAACTGAAGTTGGGGTAGTAAATATAGAGTAGATTGTGTTGTCCAAGAAAAACAGGAGGTGTAGGGAAAAGAAAATAAAATTAATCAGATGAAAGTGGGGCAAAGATGATTCATAGGTATTTTATCCTCAGCTCCACTAAGGAAAGAAATGCATCACTACTATAATGTAGGTGATCATGGCTACTGATTGTGGTTTTGAATGTGAAGATACAACCAGTAGATATCTTTTTAATGAGGCCCCAAACTCATTAAAGTTTGCAGGAAAAAATTATACTCACATTTCTTGTGACATAGGGTAGTAAAGAAAAGTTTTGTGAAAATCAGCATAGCATAAGTACAAATATAGATTAACTTAGTTATGCATGTATGACTGTATATATTATGTACATAAATTTTTCGCACTGTTATTATAATCATAGCAATAATACTGCATCTTCAAAAATAATTTATAGTCTATTTATATTAAAATTGTACTATTTGTGTGCAGGTTACCTGTGTTCACTTCTCTAACTATGAGAAAAAATTGTAAGCCAAGTAAGACTAAAAATAAGAATGTTAAATGAATAATGTATATATTATTAGTTGGTTGTAGGAAGATGAGTTTATTTCAACATATATAGCACCAAAGTCATTGTATATTCTCTCATTTAATATTGTGAATGTCTGCAGCAACTCCTATACAACCAGAAATGATTCAGGACCAATTTGGAATGTTTGGTCTTGTCTCACTCATCCAAGCAACTAGAAGCAATCCTAGCTTAGCTGATCTCACTCTAGGCATGTAAGTGATAGGGAAAATATTACTACCTCTTGAGATATCTTGCCTCAAATTATCATTGATCATACTGTTTGTGGTCAGGCATGGAGTCAATAGTGTTACCTTGGGGTTTGTAAGAGTCATGATCCATTTCTGTTATATACCATGATCCACTTCTGTTATATATTTCAGCTGGCATCTTATTCAGCTATATATTAGCAGATATTTCCAGTGTTGCTGTTCCCAGTGTTGCCAGAGTCAATAGCTAAGTGAAACATGATGGAAGCCACTCAAACTCCATTTCTTGACCTTGTGTTTTCATTCCAGTAACAATAGTTAGCAAATATGTAGGCAACCAATATTGCTCATTGATTTTTTGGGGGGGAAATATGGCTGATTTGCAAAATCCATTTTTTTGGATCCACAGTTTCCCCCGTGGTTTCTAATGAAGCCCTGGTTACCCTTGTGGTGAAGTTGCATAAGCTAAAAATAGTGACACAACCCAGACTTGAATTTTAACTAAGGATTTCCGATTAGTAGACTTGTGCCTTAATCATTGAAGCATAGTCTTTGTAGGCTTTTTTTTGGGGTGGTAATTCAAATTTACTTTTTTCCCCACTGAAAATGCCACCTTTATAATTCATTGTAGTGAAAAACCTGGCCATGTACCTAACAACTATGCCTGCAAGGTTTAATCACACTAGGCTGTGATGCGAAGGCATACATACATACATGTATACATATATACAGACAAACATAGAGATGGATAGATGAACAGACCGACAGGCAAGCAGGCAAGCAGGCAAGCAGGCAGGTGGGTGGGCAGGCGGGCGGGTGGGCAGGCAGGCGGGTGGGCAGGCAGGCAGGTAGGCAGACTATTCCCATTTTATGGTATAGGTAGATAAAGAAGAATGGATGGATGGATTGATAGAGAGAGAGGGATGGGTGGATGGATGGATGAATGAATGGATTGATGGATGGATAGATAGATAGAGGGATAAATAGATAGATAGATAGATATATAGATAGATAGATAGATAGATAGATAGATAGATAGAGAGAGAGAGAGATAGATAGATAGATAGATAGATAGATAGATAGATAGATAGATAGATAGATAGATAGATGGATGGATGGATGGATGGAGAGAGAGAGAGAGATAGATAGATAGATAGATAGATAGATAGATAGATAGATAGATAGATAGAGAGATAGATAGATATAACTATAGATTATCGCTTTTAGGGCTCACTCAGGAAGCCAAGAAAAGATCTATCCCAATTTTTAGCTTCCTGAGAAATTTCCTTCTATGTAAGTCACTATTTTGAAGCCAATTGGTTATCCTTGGGGGATGTACTAATTCTACAAATTTTTTGCACCAATCTCACTATGCTTGGTCAGCCCCTACGGTGCTTCCCTCACTTCATGATACTATAAATTCACAATTAGTCTGTCTGTCTGTCTGTCTGTCTGTCTGTCTGTCTGTCTGTCTGTCTGTCTGTCTGTCTGTCTGTCTGTCTGTCTGTCTGTCTGTCTGTCTGTCTGTCTGTCTGTCTGTCTGTCTGCCTGTGAATACTCTATCTTTTCCATAACAGCAGGAAAGATCTTCATGAATAACTTCAGTATAGACCACACCCATTTACCAAGCCACACCCACTTTTATAAATAGTCGTTGAAGATCATGTAAAGCGGCCACATAAACTGCTCATTAGCTAATGAATTTCAGCTTCCTCAGTTGTTTTATTGATATAAATGAAGATAATTGTTGCTTAAGAATGATATTGTTTGGAGAATTAAACTTCTTCACTTAATATCTGTTGTTCCTGCTATCAATGTGGTGAGTAAAAGACCATTCTCTTCAATGAGACATACCAAGACCTACTTGCAAACCACTGTGACTCAGCAATAATTTATTTTCTCATGCCATTACACATCAACAAGGACTACACTCACAATTCGGATCTGAATGCTGTTGAAAATGAATTTTTTTAATACAAAGGACACAAAAGTCAAAATTTTCTATTTATTTATTTTACTTATTTCTTTCATAATTTGATTCAGGGGAATAGGAACAGGGGGATGTTAATTGGGGTGGGGCATTGCTCCCCCTCCCCAATATTCCTATGTATAACATCACCCATGGTGGGCTACCTTTTAATCACCTTAGTATGATTGGAAGAGCAGCTTGATAAATCAGCTTTCAGCTCTGTATTACTTGTTACGACAAGATATTTCCATCAGAAATGACCATGCAGGGACATCAAACTTGACTGTTATGCTTCAACATGTTCTTAGTGAATTGCCATGGGTAGATAACCATAAATTTCAGTCCCTGGAAATTATTAATGAAATGATACACTTAATGGGCCATATAGTTCCACATTCACTTATTGCTGATTTACTGTCGAAAACTTGGTTTTCATTGCCAGCTGATGAGACCAAGGACATTTCTAATCCTAAACACAGGTATCAGAAAAGTATAATGTTAATAAAATTTTCATTGATTTATTCAATTTGTTGCTACTACAGCTGAATTTCTTTATTCATCTTTGAAGGATAGCTTAATTGGGTTAGGCATTCCATTTGGTCTCTGCAAAGGCCATGGATATATGGGGCAAGAAATTTTCAGAGTTGCATTGGTGGTGTTTCTAAAAGATTTGAGAATGAAAATAAATTAGCAATCTCAGTACACTGCCTTGCACATTGGATAAATTAATGATATTGCCAGGGATAGCATATGTATGAAAGAAGCCTTAAACTTTACTGTGGAATTTATGCAATCAATAAATATTCAACCAAGTGGGAAGTAGTTTTATAACAGGAATTCTTGACAGCTATTTGTCACTTCGAGAAATAATGGAATCTTCTTTGCATGGAGTTAATGATTGCTCTGGAGGAGCTTGTGCTATGCTAGCTCTCATGGAGAATTTCAATATTATTATTTTTTTAAGCTTTATGTCTTGGTTCTTTGTATTATTGAACAGTTATTAGCCACTCTTGAAGAGTGAATAATTGTTAATCACTGTTTTGTTAACATTCAAGGTCTAACTAGGCACAGAAGTGATATTCCAAAAAAAATTTTAATTGGTCCAACATGAAGCAGAAGACAAATTCGATCCACCTGTATTGCTTAGGAAATGAAAACTTTCAGGAGGTCAAAGGATGGTGGAGATGGACATTCCTTTGGTTCTGTACATGGGATTTAGACCAAATTTTTAGGAGTTTGAATTGTCTACCCAGAATATTTCAACATCCAATGCAACAAATCCTTTTTAACTTAGTGAGTACTCAACCAATAAATACTGAAAAACATTTCTGGTTTGTTCAACCAATTGAGAATGCTTGGCTACCTTGCTTCCAATAATCTTAAGTGGTAATTATTATCTCCCCCTAATAATATTCCTTTTAATCTCATTTAAATACCTTTATTATATATACCACATCTACATACCATTTTGTAGTGGTTTA
Organism: Lycopodina hypogea; assembly: GCA_963969325.1. NCBI lineage: Eukaryota > Metazoa > Porifera > Demospongiae > Poecilosclerida > Cladorhizidae > Lycopodina > Lycopodina hypogea. The sequence continues at coordinate 8,162,997 of OZ017779.1, read as the reverse complement.
TTACAGCCAGTTTAGCAAAGATAAAAGATATGAGGGACTTGCTTATAAGTTGAAATTAAAAGGAATGTCTGAGCGTGATGTTGCAGTGTTCATCATTTGAATGTGACAACTACTTCAGCAGGCCTAGTAAGAATGCTTAGCTCCATTAATCACCCCTGCCAGGGTTCAAGAAAATCTCCAGTTAAATCAGTATTCCACCAGAAGATAATATTAGGGCTAAGTGATAAATATGAACCCTTCTTTTGACAATTTTACAATATTCTTACATAATACATTACACAAATGGAACATGTTTTTTACTACAGGGGGAAATATAGAAATCACCCAGGTATTAGATAGTACTTTTTATTATACCATATCTTATTGATGTTTGATCTTTTATTATTATTATTTTATTATTCAGTGACTTGACCACCTTGGGACTGGACCTAAAATCTCCAGAGTGAGTAGATAAACTTAAATTTCCTTGTATATTGCTTTTGTCAGTATAAGAATGCATAAAAATGATTCTCATGCATTGCAATGATAATTTTTGGGATTTGGATATTTTTGGAATGTGACTGTCTCAACTTTCAGTATGTACAGTGCCCATCCCTACAACACCTTCGCTTCCCCTTTTGCTGATTCTCGGAGTAGACCTCAAGACATTGGTGAGTAATGCTTCCTCTATGGTGTCATGAATATTCTATTTATTTAATTACTCTGTCTTCACTTTCATCTTATCCCCTCCTTAGATTATAATGTTCCTCAAGAATACCTGATGCACCCTGCCATCAAAGAGAAGGTATATTATGCACCAAAAATCATTATTAAAAAATATATTTGTATGTTCTTACACAGATAGAAAAAAAATTAGTCTTTTTAGAAATGCAACAAAGGATCACAATATAGGCACATTATTAGACAATTTTATTTGATGATTTGCAAATTCTGATTTGAAATAAATTTTAAGTGATTTGCTTGGATGACATGAAAAACTCTGCATATCCAAAATAATTGTACTATTGGACAGAGTTTCCCCCTAGCCCTAGCCCTAGCCCTAGCCCAAGGTGGTATCACATGAGAGGAAATCCATTTTGGGTCTAAATTGAATGTCTTCCAGATGCAGCCCAGTAATTACTGTTCCTAATGCATCTTGCCATTCTCTCATTGTTCTGTTGCCATAGCTGAAAAATCAAGCACAAAATTTGTGAAACTGACAGCATCAACCACTACATATGATAGAGCTACATGGTTGTCTTTGCCAGCAATGTGCCATATATTAGTAGTAAACTCTGAAATATCTACTAAATGACTTTGCTGATGGGGGCTGGGGAAGTGGGGAGGTAATGTGCCTAACACCTTAGTTAATGCAAGTGTGAGAGGTTTGTGGTCCAAATAAATTTCAAAGTCATATTCCTCTAGAAAATGGTAAATTGTGAGGTATATCGCCAAAAGTTCATGGTCATAGGTACTATACCTAGTTTTTTTAGGATGTAGTTATTGACTGAAAAATGCAAGTGGTCTCCACTGATCATTAATGCATTGTTCCTAAACTCCACCGAAAACAATGTCGGAGTCATCCACAGTGATGGATGTAGGGGCGACAGCCTGAGGGTGAACTAGCAGTTTGGCTATTGGTATTGGCTATCACTAAAGAGTGTCCATTGAAATTTTTTTAAACCATATCTTCAGACCATGTCACTGATTTAGCCTTTCCTTTTATGCTAGCATAGGGTGAGCGCATAATAGCTGTGGCATTGGTGATAGATCTGTGAATCAAATGAATCATTTGCTAAAACTATTGCATCCCTTTCACAGTTGTGTGTTGTGGATCATTCCTGATAGCTGTAACTATGTCAGGTAGTGGAGATACATAATGTTGATCAGTATGGTGACTGAGAAAATGAATGGAAGTTACTCCAAATACACATTTGAACAGTTCATAACCAAATTGTAAGCCTGAAGTCTTGAGAAAAGGAGACGAAGAAGCTCCCCATGTTCAGCAGATATAAAACTAGCCAACAAGATATTATCCAAATAAACAAGAATTAAATACAAATCCTGCCAGACAGCATAGGTCAGACACTGAAATGTTAATGCTGCATTTCTGAGGCCAAATCCTGAGGTACTCAAACAATTCTAAGGAATAATTATGGGAGTCTTTAGAATGTCATTTTGTTCATTTTGACTTGATTGAGACTTCATGATAACCCTTTTACCAAATCAATTTTGAGAACATTTTTAGTTGTTCTAAATTTGCAGCAAAATCTTGAATGTGGGGAACTGGGTATATTTCTGGAATGGTCATTCTGTTTAAACATTTATAATCACCACAAGGCCTCCAACAGGAATTAGATGGAGTGGAGAAGACCATGGACTACTTGAATTATGAATAATAGTTGGAGCTTTAAACGTATTTAGTCCTTTTTCTTTTTTGCACTAGCGTTAGCTTGTCTGGAGATAAACATTTGACTTTCTCACTGAGTGGAGGTATGTGAATCAGCTCAAATGCTGTATTCCATGTTTTACTACCTCAGTGGAAAAGTTTTGGTGTAGAAATCAATGGAAAACTCTAAGCTGGTCAGCATAGCATAGGTTTTAGTTTCAATAAAACTATGACTTTTGAGGTCAAACCATGACACTATTAGTGCACCAAAAATCAGCACCTAGTAATAGTTGTTTAACATCAACAAGTCCAAAATTCCATAAAAGGTGCTTCCTCCTATAGTAATAGGCACGGTACATGTACCATCAGTGTGAATGGAGCATCCATATGAAATCTTAAATGCTGTAGATGCAATATGTTTATCCTGTAAATCAGCTGGGATTACACTTAATTATGCCTCCAAGTCCACTAAGAATCTACACCCAGAAGAATGGTCCCAAAAATGTAGAACAAAGTTTTTGTGGGGCCTATCACCACTTCTATTACAGGTTGTTGGCCTGCCCATTTTCCACCACTTCAAAATCCACTTCTGTAACAGTACTACTCCACAAGGAAGGACACCCACATTAATATGCCTTTTCTCCAAATTTTGCATTATAAACACATAATCTTGAGAAAGGAACCAGTCTCATTAGTCATGTAGATTCTTTGGCTTTGCTTCCATGCTGATGACAAAGAGACGAAACCTTGTGCGAGGACTCAATACCTGCTACCTGCTCACCCTGAATGGTATCTTCAATGAGATTTTCTCTTGCAATAATGTTATCTAAGTTAATTAAACCAGCAGTTACTACATGTTTCCTTAATTCTATGGGAAAGGTTCAGAGCCAAACTTGCTTGAAGTGGGCTGAGCTGTCCAGCGAACACATGAAAGCTAAAATATCAGAATGTTCTATGTCACCCAAGTAATTAGCATTGAGAAGCTTATTATCTTTTCTTCATCAGAAAGAGCATAGGTAGCCAATAAAACTTGCTTCAAGTTGTCTAATTTATTAGCTACAAGAGGGGTTATTAGTGTGAACTTGATTTACCTCTGAACAACTGAGTCCAAGGCTTGCAGCAACAAAATAGTATTCTATTTTGTCAACCTTAATTATTTTAATACCAAATTGGGTGTCATGTTGGATGAACCATAACTCTGAGTATATGGCATCAAAAGGTGGAAGCTTCACTGATGACATGGCAAGAGGGGCTGCATCCACTGGAGTGTCCATCACTATCCGTAGTTACAAAACACAGCTGCACTGTCGGGGTCAACACTTTAGCAGCAAGAGAAAAATTTATTGTCTTTTCACAATCACTACAAAGGAATACTGGGGTAAATATTGTTACAGTAGCAAGTTAGTTTTACCACACCCAACAAGGTGAAAAATATCCACCTTTACAGTTCACATGCAAGAGATGAATATTCAAACATTTATTTTGTGTTGGTATGGTGAGCTGGAGATTACATCACTGATTTTTATTTCTGCATATATATTTCTCCTTTTGCAATTCACTAACCTGCTTTGGATAACCCAATGAACTAATTTACTAAAATATATTTTTGCATAATGACGGGAAGTACTGATGCTCTGTGTTTGACTTAAAATTGCTAGCAGGAAGATCTCTAAGAAACCTTAACAAAATAAAAGTGATGACATAATCAATATCATTTATAAAATAGTTTTTGCACTCAATAATATATTTTATAGCAGTCCAAAACATTTTCTATTTTTAAAATGACACGTGTACAGTGAGTGTAAGGGGTTATCATAATCATGCACGAAAGACTAAGTTTTGCACTCATTATTCCCGAAGAGGACTCCTTTTTGCTTGACAATGTGACTCATTTCCTTGTAATCAAAGTGATAATAAACAGAAACAATAATCATATTTATCGAACTCTGTCCTTAAACCCTTATCTAACCCTTTGGCAAATACTGTTTGCCCAATTTCCTAATTACAGAGTGCCAAGACTTGTTCCTGTTTGTAAAACATTTTTGTGCATTAGTTCCTATAAATATGGCACTATTGATTAACAATATGAAACTTCTTCACTGCACTCCTGAGTGCCTTTCAACTCCACATTTATTAATAATTTGTATGTTAGCAATGCTATTTTATTGTTTAATACAAACTACACCATTGAGCTCTTATATGAACCGTGGTCACAGGCCAAAAGAAAAGGCCAAAAAGGGCTTGTGTGCAGCAATTCAATAATAATTAGTTTTTTATTCAAAGTGAATCATAGCATTTTGTGTGCACAGGTAATTTAAATATAATTCATTTGACTACCACTTCTTTCGATGTTGCAGCTTGCCCCCATCAGGTTGGACAGATGCCCAGATGATACCCTCTTCTACTTATATTACAATTATGGTGGGGATGAAATGCAGGTGCTGGCTTCTCGTGAATTGTGAGTAAGAGGAGAGTGAGGGGTGTGGTTGGTGATGTTTAAATGAATGATTTAGGGATAATTGCATCATAGCTCTTTATATCCTTGATTAGACAATCCATGAACCTGGTTTCATTTGTTCATTATATTTTAATGCTCCAGTTATTGGCTTTTTTTTATTCACATGGGTCATGAGCACATAGCTTAAGATAAACTGCAAACATTCATGTTTTTCCCAAAATTGTCTCATAAATTAAATTAGCAAAAGCTTGGAGCTGCCTGGCTCTATTTGAGTAACTATGTTTATTTTTGTTGAATTTATTCAATTTTTTAAAAGCACTAGTATAACAAGGTCACTTTACTATGTTCAAGAGAGGAGATGAGATACTTGTTGCACTACTTGGTCTCTAGTACTATTTAATATCCATAATATTTGTCCAGTTATTCTTGTGCACTGAGGCAGTGTAAGCTATATTCATAGCTCTTAATCAACCCCTGATAAAATTTTTATCTACACCTATGACAAAAGTTCCATATGGAGTATAGTCTCTGTGGTCTTCCTGATCAAGTATCCCCTTTTTTACTTGCATGCTTCTCCATTCAGATATGCTCGTAAATGGCGATACCACAAAGATGAGCATCTGTGGATTACGAGAGTCCCTGGCATGAAACCTACCAAACAGGAGGATTCTTTTGAGGAGGGAATCTACTGTTATTTTGATGTGGATAATTGGAGGAAGGCACACAAGGTGTTCCGAGTGGAGTACAATAGACTTGAAGGTCATCCATGAGCCCTATAGAACGTGTCTCATGTTATACAATACCACAGTAGCGATAGCATCCAGGTAGCCATCTCAAGCTAAAGAGATATGAACAGACATTATGCTGATCCTGTATCCATATTTACATTATGATCGTAGATATATTCAGAAATATTATTACAAAATAAGTGAATTGTATGCTGGTCTCTACTCCAGATTGGCTAAATGAACCCAACCCACTTTGCATGACTTAAGCTTTGGGGCTAAGTCATATATACACATCAGTGAAATGCTAAACCTTCAAGGAACATACTGACCTTCCTCTCATCAAATGCAATAAATGCTATCCAAGCTTGAACAAATAGGAAGCTTTGGTAATACCCAGTCTGTACAATTTTTTATTTTTATGACTGTATTCTCAATCATTTTTATGTAATTTTATGTTCCAACCAACCACTCTTGGGAGAAGTAGAATCTGTGTTCTACAGCCAGTAATTTGATACATTTTGGGGTGTGGCCATACTAATGTTTTCTAACTGCCATGTTCGATATAATTCTATGCTGAAATATTTTTACTGTCATAAAAAAAAAATCTGTTCCCCAATAAAATTGTCTCCCTGGCTGCTAACTACTGTCAAAAATGGTCTCCCTTCGTAAATAGCGATACCCCTCTGCCCAAGTAGTTGTCTACCAGAGAAAGACACTCTGTAAGCTGTGAGGGAGGGAATATTAGAAATTTTGATTGTCAGTACCATTTTATTCCTTGGGTGCAGTTTATGTTCCAGCTGACTATCTCTGATTTCTACGGTATGAATTTACTCATAGCTGTGTTGGAAATTTCAAGAATGCCTCACTGTCTGATGATAGAGTGCCTGCACTAGAGGATAAGCTTTACTGGTGGCTGCTAACCTACAAAGTTGGAGAAAAATCCATCATAAAACTAGTCCATTTTGTACCCTCTTCATGGATTTTAAATATCACTTTTTGTTGTTCTTGTTGTTGCTATTCTTATTGGAAAAAGAAAAGAGAAAAGAAGGAAAAAAGAATTTAGAAATTGAACTGGAGACCTTAGCAATGGTTTTTCTGAGGAAATTTCCTCAGAAAAACCATTGCTAAGGTCTTCAGTTCAATTTCTTGCTACAGTTGGGTTTATTTTATTCTTTTTTCCTTCTTTTCTCTTTTCTTTTTCCAATAAAAATTGAATTAATTTGGAGGTCAGCATTTTAAGTCATTATTAAGCCAAAACTTGAAATCATAAATGAGCAGGGTTTTGGTTGAAAAATTTCAGTCTCACTTTAATGAAAATGGACACAAGTCAGTGTCAAGTGTATTTTGTCAGTTTCTCTCAGGGATCTTAGGGTGTGATAAGAGAACATTTCAACTTTACATATCTTGCCCACCCAAGATCCTTACTCCATTGATGACTGGATAAAACTCCTGAGGCTTGTTCGTATGGTCAATGAGCTATACGAAGCATTATAGTATGAAAATATGCATGACAAGTACTCCTACTTCATATATCAAAGAGCAAATTAAAGTGACTTGGCCATATCTAATGCTCATTACAGTTATGTTGATCTATTTACTTTCACATCAACTTTTATTTTGGAAGGAGGATGTATAAATTTTTTTCCACTTTCCAATACCCTTTTTTTCCTCTTTGTTATTTCATCCTTCTATCCTGACCCCCACACCCTCTTTTTTTCCTAATTTTCTTCCTTCTTTTCTTTTTTGACTACTGCTCCCCCAGTTGATTTTCTGATTTTGAAACAGACAAAATGTAAAAAAAAAATAAGTATTTTAAAATGGTAGGTTGAATAGAGAACAGTTAGACATGCATACACAATTTCTTTGCTACCTATTGATTAGAGTCCAAAGTAGATATTAGATGATGATTCAAGTTGATTTGGTAGTTCTGGAGTCCAATTGTTATCTATCGAGTTCAAATGTTAGCGATTTTGTTGATTATATGTCCAAAATTTATCTAAGTAGGAGGAAGCATACTTGCATACAGATGCACACATGTAATTTTAATGATGGAGTTGATCACTGAATTTTTTTTTCTTGTTATATCCTCTACTCCATGGAGGGAAGTCAACTACATTTAAGGAATTCTGATAGCTGGAGAATGTGATATGGAAACTTTTTTTTTGATAGTGAGGTTAAAGAGGCTAAAGAGGCTAAAATGACCACTAGAAGGAAAGGTGTGTTCATGTTTCATTTCCCTCCCCCCTTTTGATGTCACCTCCCTCCCTCCAAATGAACACAGGAAATTGTGTTTTGATTGCTCGAGAGTTGTGGAAGAAAACAAACAAGCAATTTGTTTCAATGAAATAAAGATTTTAGTTTCAAGATTTTGGGTAACCCTTACAATAAAGAGAACTATCAAGTGCAGTTCCATGTAACACAAGACATATATGGTGACATTTAGATATAGTATTTCAGTTAGAGTTGATAAAATTGCTTAATTTGTCACTGATGAACACTTTCCTTCTACTCCTGATGTCCTTAAGATTTTTGGCATTATTTAACATTTCTATGTCCAATGTGTGTGTGCATGCGTGCATATGTGTGGTGTGTGTGGGGGGGGGGGGTAGTGTGTGAGGTGGTAGGTGGGTGGATGGGCAGGCGGGCAGGCATGCATGCGTGTGTGTCTGTGCCAGCTATATGTTCCTTCAATTATGGAGAAGACTTATTTAGGTTGCAGTAGACAAAAGTAACAAAAAAAGACCATTTAAGGTTGATTAATGGGAGAAGTTGTATTGAAGAGCCCTAAAAAAGTTGCATTCTCTTGACATTTTTTAAACTTATCAACTAAATATGTGTATATTTCTTGCTTCCTATATATTCTTTAAGTTATTTTGGGCTACTGACTCATGAGAGGAGACAATAGAATTGAAATCAGGTTCTTCAGAAAGTAGTTTGGTATTTCAAATGACCATTTGAGCTTGATGAATGGTATCAGTTGTATTATATCAGGCAGCTGTAGTAAAAGGCCCAAAGGGAAATCGCATTTTCCAGGCAGTTCATTGCAGTAAAATACATCGCTTACAAAGAATTGCCTGATAAACAACACAACATCCTGCACAGTAAAATTTTGAGGGTGGGGAAATAAAAATTATTGTGAAGAAAGGAATGAAATAAAACATTTTTAAAAAAATTACAAAAAATTATCATTATTTAGTTAGTTCAATACATACTTCCAGGTTTTCTTAGATTATATACTCTTCATAATCTGTGTTTGCTTCCTACTATATATTCCAGGGTATCAAAAAAATAGAAATCAAGCTTAAAGGACAGTAGTGTGGTAACTTAACTTTTAAAAGACCTATTCTGAGCATGGCAGATAATATTGAAGAAAAAACCCCTGGCAAACTGACAGTTGGGAGCAGCTTCTTCGAAAAGGAAGGGGGGAAAGGAAATATTTTTTTGAAGGAGAATAATTTAGTGTTGCAAGGTACCAACATAGCTTAGCTTTTATTTTCAGGAAGAGAGAAAAGGAAAGTTTAGCAGTAAGTATCTTGTTCATATAGCAATATCTTGCTTAAGGTTTGGACCACTATCTTGGCAAGTCTATTGGAAGAATGGTGATAGGGTGCACTGGTGATATGATGAATCCCAATCATTTGAACAAAATGTTGAAAGTCGGCACTGGTGAATGACTTAGCATCATCACTCACTATGGTCAGGGGCAATCCATGGGTAAAATAAATTTATATCAGTTTCTCAATTGTAACAGCAGATGAGGCTAAAATTGTAGTGTGAACTTATAACCACTTTAAGAAGGGATCAACAACTACTACAAAGGCTTTCCCAAAAAATGGCCCTGCATAGTCAGTATGCAATCTTGACCAAACTAGCTGAGGGAATTTTCAAGGATTCAATGGTGCAATTGCTGGTGATGGTCTTGAAGATTCACAAATTTTCATTGTGTTTTCAAGGGCTTGATCAAGCTTGGGCCACCACACATAGCCACTAGCTAAGCTCTTCATTCAACTGACCATGGAGTAGACTGAAGATGTTCTGTTATCCTTGATATATGATAATCACTCCAGATCCCCAAAGTAGGCAACCATCTTGAATGGAAGTCTCTGCCTTCCTCTTCAGGATTGCTATAGTTGCTCATGCTTACTCCCTGCCAACTTGGGACTATTCAAGACTTCGGACTATTGGACTATTCAAGATATCACTCTGTCCATAACTTGATCTGGCTTAACTTGATCTGGCTTAACTTGACCATGGTAGACTCTATCTGGTTCATTACCAATACAACATCTGCAGGCATTGGAACATGTCCTGCAGCTTCTGGAAGAGGCAATCTACTCAACCCATCAGCATTCCCATGATTACTGCCAGGTTTGTAACCAATTGAGTAGTGATAAGTAACCAATATCATTGCCAATTGATAAATATGAGAAGATACCATCACAGGTATTTCAATGGTTGATGATCAGTGTAGATTGTAAAACTTATGCCATCAAGGTATGAATGGAATTCCTCAACTCCAAAAATTATTGCAAGTACCTCATTCTCTAGCTCAGAATATTTCCTACTGGCAGATGACAATGAACTTGAAGCATTTATTGGACATTCGCTCTCATCTTCCATATGATGAGAGATAACAGCTCACACTCCATAAGGTGATGCATCACATGCTAAGATGATCTCCCTTGAGCTGTTAGTATGTAAAAGTACAGGGGCTTCCTGTAGCAAATGTTTGGACTTGTTTAGATAAGCTTGTACTCCTTTATGGGGTGAGTGTACAGTGGAGCCAACACTGTAGACAGTTTAGAAAAGAACTCGCTATAGTCGTTGATTAGACTGAGAAATGAGCGTATATCTGTTATGCTCATAGGTGATGGAGCCTTTTCATCAGAAGGATGGAGGCCATCCTGGTCAATCCTGTGACCCTGTTATTCCACAGAGTTGCAAAGAAATAATTCTTCTGTTTCTACCACAAGCCTGCATCCTAGATTCCTTGAAGCAACATGATCAACTGATGCAAATGTTCCACTTTGGTCTTTCCTGAGACCAAAATGTCATCAAGGTAGGGAAAGAGATTCCATAGTGCACTTAAACATGGCAGGAGCTGGTGCCACTCTAAATGGTTGTCTAATATACCTGAAAAGACACTAATATCTTTTAATGACCACATAATCCTTAGACTGGTATCCAACTACAATTACTGATGTGCATGTGACAAATCCGATTCACTGAAAAACTTTTCCCCATTCATTAGAAAAAATTTCATCGATTTTAGGGAGAGGGTAAGACTCAATCTCAGATATTTGATTTATAGTAGTCTTATAATCACCACAAATTGTTATCTTCTTATCTCACTTTAATATAGGTACTATCAGACCATCCAACCATGAAAATTGTATATGCTCAATTATTTCCAATTTTTCCAACTTACTTAATTCACACTCAATCTTATCTTTTAAGTATAAATAGAATAGATCTAGGTTTGAAGAACCGTGGATGAATATTCTGATCCACACGCAGTGAAATTATGCCCTTCAGCATCATCAACTCATCCTGGAAGACAATAACCCTCTTCTGAAGAATCTTATCAACTCCTAAGGTTGCCTGTAGGTGATGGATCTTGTTCCAATCCAGGCGCATCTATCCCAGTCAGTCTTGCCCAATGAGGCTAATTCCATCTCCCTTGACAACGAGTAAGGTAGATTGTGTTTGCTCCTTCTCATGCAATAAGTGCACTTGGATTTTCCCAAGGATTTCCAACCTTTCTCAAGTATATGTCTGGATATTAATTGAAGAATGTTTAGTGACAGGTGAATTGGCCTTCCAAAGCTTCCAATATGTGCTCTCACTAATAATTGAATGTGAAGAACCAGTGTCTAGTTCCATGGTGGTCTCGGAGCCATTGAGAGTAACATTTAACCCTATTTAAGTTGTAGGATTCGGTGTCAGAATCACTTGAACCAGGTTTCCCATGAGTCCTTGAACCAGCACTTGGAGCTGTTGTGTCTACCTCCACAGCAGTAGCATGATAATCTAGCAAATCTAGTCATAAATGGTGGCTTTTTGGCTCCCACAACATTCTTCCGCATTCTTTGCTTAACATGATCCACTTGTTTAAAGTGGCTACTTTGGTTACATAGTTTTTGCAAATACTGAGAGTCCTTATCAGCTCTCTCCATTGATATGGTAATATCTACGGCTTTGTCATAAGTTAGCCTTGAGTCACAAAACAACCTTCTCAGAATATTTTGGTCATTGATCCCACACTCCAACTGTCACCAGCATGTCCCTGACAGTGCCTCCAAAGTTACAATGCTCTGATAAGGTTTTTAGGAAAGCAAAAATGTCAACAACAGATTCACCTTGAGACATTACAAGGGTGTTGAACTTATGCCTCTGTACAGTCATGGTGGGTTGCGGTGCTTCTTTACCAATCCACCAGCTCCTGAAATGACTTCTGCTTGGCTTACTTAGGGTAATGATGGTGCATGGGCATGAGGTGATACGTAGAGGACCCAAACTATCAACAAAAGAATAGCTCGTCTTTTCTGCTGCCTCTATGTTATTAGCAGTGAAATACTGTTCCCCCCTTTCTACATACTCAACCCAGGTCTTGCTAGAGACTCAAAACACTTTCATACGACTGTGGCCCTACGATATTGCCATCCTTGTGCCAACTTATGTGATAACTTCAAGCGCCATATTTTTAGTGGAACCTATCAAAATGACAATTAAAATATCTTAAGAAGAAGAGCTTCAATCACAAAGTCCGGTATTGATGGAATAAAAGCATACATACAGACACTGGTACATATGACTTGATATAGTAAGAACAACAAAAAACCATAACAAAGGGTTTTAACAAATACCACAACAGTTCATAGTTCATATTACAATTAATCATACTAGTAACTATACACAGTAGCATTATTACAGTATTTTTTCATTAAAGCTGCACAATGCCGAATGGTGTGTTTAGATTCATTAACCCAAGGAATTGTTTATCACAGTTTTTATGTGTGTATATGTGTATATGTGAGTGTGTATGTGCAGCAGAGTGGCTGAGTAGTGATACTCTTGGACTAAAAACAGCAGGTCTGTGAGTTAAAACCAAGAACTGACAGGAAACTTTCTTGTCTTTCAACATATTCCTACAATGGTCCACCCAGCTGATGGGGACCTGGAATTTTCTGGAGTGCAAATTCATTGGCCATTGCTTGTCAATCAGCTAAGGGTTCAATCATTTTGATACAATTTTATGTTTCAAGTAACCACCCTTGCAAAAATAGTATGATTTACCAATCCGCTATGTTGGGAATTTCAGGGTTGCCAAGATGTTAAACTATAGAGACCCTGCATTAGAGGCCGGTGTGGCCTTACAAATTGTTACTATCCACCATGTTGAATTTAATTCTGCACTAGAAGGTCAGTACTGTAATGTTAAGTCTTATTCCCCTTTAAAAATTGTCCCAGTGTACTAAAAACTGCTATTCATAGCACCCCTCCTCGTAAGTAGTTGCCCACAAGAGAAAACCGAACAGTACACTGTGATAGAGGGTATATTAGAATGTCAGTACCACTTTATTTATTGGATTTAAAGACCTTTCTGTACCATATTCTATGCATATTTTAGTGGATAAAAAACTGGACCAAATATTGAAAGAAAAGGTCATAGAACCTGTACAGTACATTAATTAATTGGTCATAGAATATATGGTTACACCACTTTCCCACTAAACCATCATTCCAAAACAAAAAAGAAAGAAAAAAATACTCACTCTTCATGCTAGTCATATCTTACACTTATTATCTTTTATTATCATAAATCTTGGGTTACTTGAGGACACTTCTTTCTGTGGGAGGGTCTGGACAAAGATACCATAAATTATATGATCTATTTTTGTACTTCTGGCCAATCAAATTTATGAACCTAAAAACATGCTAAAAAAATTAACTCCATAAAATGGGCTCGGTCTCACATGGCCACATGTCTTCCTCTATCTATCTATCTCTCTCTCTCTCTCTCTATCTATCTATCTATCTATCTATCTATCTATCTATCTATCTATCTATCTATCTATCTATCTATCTATCTATCTATATATAGATGAAAAAATTAGGATTTAGGGTTTCCCCAAAAAGTATTGAAAAAAGAGACCGATAACTACTGACCCAAAAAAGCATTGAATAAGGGCATACACACTTAATTAAATCACTGCCTCCACACTTTACAACTTTATATTTTTTTACTTTAATTAAACATGATGAGTGAGGGGCTCACCTATTTTGTTTCCATACTATTTAAGTCTTCTTTTGAGGAGGGGTGGGGGTGGTGTGTGTGTGTGCGTGCGTGCGTGCATGCGTGTGTGCGTGCATGCGTGCATACGTGCATGCGTGTGCGTGTGTGTGTGTTTTGCTATATAGCCAAAGAAAATATTCATTCTCTCATTTACCCATGATACTAGATTTTTTGACACTAGATGAAATAAAATTTGGAGTCCGTGATTAAGGGATCTAGAATTAGGCACATAATAACTGAGTGCTCATGCCTTGTTTCAACACCTCGAACTCTTGTGTAGGTATGATCTTTTCTTGGTTCCATATAATTAGGTAAACCCTAAATTTTAAATTTTCATTTCTTTTAAAATCTTTTATTACTAGTTTCTGTGCCTTTTTCTGAGTTAACTCTCCTTTTGGGAGGGGGGGGGGGGGGGGGGGGAAGTTTCTTTGCAATATTGTTTCACTCTCTTATTTACCCATGGTAATTGCATTTCATTTTTGAAATTGAGATGGGAGATTAAGTTTGGGGTGAGTGATTTAGGGATGTAGAATTAGGCCAATAATAATTGATCACAGGATCTCTGTATGATTTCAAGAATCAGAAGTCACAGCTGTCAGGTAATGCTCAGTAAAACAAGTACTATGTTAACCAATCAATTCATCAATGTCAGAAATCTGAAATTTGGTAGTACTTGGGCATGCATTTATGGGATGGAACTACACATGGCTTCCATGACAGAGGATGTCATAGTTTCAGCACTATATGCCTTCATTCCAAGAATTATCTGTAACATAAATTAATGCATGCAATTAATTGCACTATATAAAAAGGAATTGAACTGAATGTATGAAATCCCTCCTTCCTGCCAACTGCATGCCTATCTGTGTGCCTGACAGCTAACTGTTTTGCAATGACATCATTGTGCTGATGCACATGGGAGTCTGCAAATGCATCCATGGCACAGCTGTGAAGTAAACACCATAGTAGAAGCTAACTTTTGTAGTTCCAGCATGGTACTCAAGAAAAAAAAAGGGGGGGGGGGGGGGGGGGGGAGAGAGAGAGAGAGAGAGAGAGAGAGAGAGAGAGAGAGAGAGAGAGAGAGAGAAGACATTCTTTAACTTAGAGTCAGGGAAGGGGGAACAATAAACTTCTGAATGAAGAGTGGGTCATTAAACCAACCTCCAACTTTGTTCTTCCCTTCCACTCTATAATATTATTATTCTTACTGAATATAAAGTGGGGATCCATATCTTCCTGACTGGGAAGAATTTTTAGTGTTATCTTACATTGAAGTGAATTCTATTCAGGTAAGATTTCATACATTCAATTCAATTCAATTCTTTTTCTTTTTTTTTATACAGTGCTAATAATTGCATGCTTTAATTTGTGTCATAGATAACTCCTGCAACAAAAATATATCAATTCGTAATGAAACTATGACAGTTACATCTTCTGTTATGGAAACTATGTGTAGTTCTATATCATGAAGGCATGTCCAAGTACTAACAAATTCCAGATTACTGACATTAATCAATTGATTAGTTAACTGAGTGCTGGTTTGACTAAGTTTATCTAACAGCTGTGACTTCTGATTCTTACTGAAAACCTGTGATCAATGATTATGTGCCCAATTCTACATTCCTAAATCACTGACTCCAAACCAAATTTCATCTAATATCAAAAAAGAAGACATACTATTAATTATCATAGGTAAATAAAGAGTGAATATTATCCTTTACAATATTGTAAAGAAACCCCCAATCCCCAAAATAAAGGAGACTTATTTTGAAAAAAGACACAAAAAAAATTGTGGTGTAAAACATTTTATAAATAAATTTAAAAGTACAGAAACAGGAAAAGGTCATTACATACCTATGAAGTACTGAAACAAGGCATGAACACTCAACTATTAAGTGCCTATTTCTACTCCCTGAATCACTGACTCCAAACTCTATTCCATCTAGTGAAAAATAAGCTATTATCATGGGAAGTAAGAGAATGAATATTCTTGGCAATACAGTGGAACCTCCTTAAACGGACTCACTGAAATAGGGATAATCTCTGTAATGGACAAAGAGTAAGGCACTGATTGATTCCCTGCAAGAGATAATAGATCAGTACCTCTGAAAGAGGATCCTCCTAACTCTGAACAAAGGACAAAAGTTGGGGCAGCTTCCAATAAATTCATTGAAAATGGACCTCTGATAATGGACGAAAGCCACACCTCCAGACTTTTTGTGAAAGCATGCCCCAGTCTTTTTGTGAAATGTAATAAACAAAAGTCAAGAACAAAGATACACATGCTAAAGGAGGTTCTTGACATGAATGACTCTGAGCACATTCTCTACCAGTTCCTTTAGCATCCCAATGTAGAATTTTAGTCCCTACAGTAGGTAGGTATATTGTTTCCAGGCAAAAACCAGCAATTTTGTTCACAGTTTTGCACCAGAATCCCTAGTTAATCTCTCCCTGAGCAAAAACAATACAGTAATTATTGTTTCTCACAACAACAAAAAAAACAAAGAGTGCATGCCAGTTGAATCTTAAAACTGGGCATGAACACTCAGTAAATCAGTTCCTAATTCTACACTCCTAATCACTGCCTTTATTGCTTTTCCCCCTTTTCATTATAGTAAAAGGTATTAATCATTGTATATACTTCCCATGTTAGTAGTAGGTGGATTCAATCAGCTGTAGTAACATAAGAGATTACCACTATGGCCTTAATTAGGTTGATCTTGGAAGGATCTCTGATTGAGGACGACCTCTGATTGAAGACGACCTCTCCACAAAGGACAGATGAGTGGGTTCCAAGGTGTCCTCTATTTGGGGGGGGGGGGGGGGGACTCTACTGTATTGCAAAGAAACCCCCTAAACCCCTCCCCCTCACTCCAAAAGGGGCCTTAAATAGTATGAAAGTGAAATAGGTGAATGCCTCATCATGCATAACAAGAGTACAAATATATCTAATTGTGAAGTCTGGAGGCATTAGAATTTCAATTTGTGTTACTTAAAAAGTGATAAGAACATGCTGCTACCAAAAAAAAATGTTGTCAGTTTCAACTGTGACAAATACTATAAATGACATTTAAGTCCTGCCCACACTAGAACCGGGTCTCCAGCAACAATAGTTCCAAACCTTTTCTTGCATCTACACTGGCATAGTGCTGAACCCGCTCCATGACACCTGCGTGGGCTGAATAATTGGCTGGGCTGATTAATTAGCTTTCCTCTACCACATATAGAGCACAAAGGGAAGATACAGAGGGGAGAGAGAATTGTTAGTAGCTAAAATCCTAATAGCAAACATCAGCAATAAAGCCACTGGTATGTTCAATAAATCTTGAAACCTACCCTTCTGAAGGTTTTAAGTGAAACCAGGTTCAACCTGTTGGTATCAAACCAGTGTAGTGTGGACTCTGTGGAAACCATTCCAGACACATAACTGGTT
Source organism: Lycopodina hypogea (assembly GCA_963969325.1). NCBI lineage: Eukaryota > Metazoa > Porifera > Demospongiae > Poecilosclerida > Cladorhizidae > Lycopodina > Lycopodina hypogea. The sequence continues at coordinate 8,145,714 of OZ017779.1, read as the reverse complement.
TTATTGTGCATTGTGGACAGGGCTTTAGAGTGAAAAATATATTAATGTAAATTTCAAACTTGATGTGTTACCAAAGAAAATTTGAAGTAAAATATTTAGATAGGGATTGCATAGGTACCAACCTTTCACAAATTATTTCTTGGGCAAAATTATACCCAGTTTCCAAATGGTGCCATAATAATGATGTCTATATAAAACTGCAACTGTGAAGTGGCTAATAAGCATTGAGCAGTTAAAACTGTTCATCTTCTAGTAGTTCATCTTCAGATTATCATTATCAGCACATTTTTTATAATCCTTGACAGTCCTCAGACCATCTTCTTAGAAGGCCAAGATAGCATGTTGAATGGCAAGGAGATCTCAGCATACACAAACATATTTGCTGGTACTTTCTGGCACTACATGAGATTACAGTAATTGAAATACTAATCCTGAGCAATGTTTGTTTGTTTTTAATTGGAAGAGAAGATGGAAATCAGCTAGATTACTCTACAGTCTATCAATTGCTCTCTGTTAAAATTAACAATAATAGATCTTGTAAACATTTTATGGAACATAACATCATATTAACAAATGCTGATTACCTTCTATGAATAGCTTAATCAAAATAGTTAGATTCACTCTAATATAGTTACATTTGTCATTGTCACTTCAATTTACCCTTACACTTTCTTTAAAATACATATTGGGGTTTAAGTACAAGAGTGTAGGGGGTTGTCCAGCTATAGCTGGATAAACGCTGAAAAATTATATCTTTTTTTACCCTGAAAAGTTTTCACAAATCGTGGCAAGTCCAAATTCTACTTTTTTTGCCTGTGTATGTACCCTACCGGACAGTCATTCCACTTTCTTAGGGACAGACACAATTCGGACTAAACCGTGGGAGAGGGGAATTTAAGAGCTGGGATGGACTAAAAGTAAAAGGGGACAAATGAATTTTGCGAGGGAGTACATGTACAGCTCACTTCTCAAATTTTCACGTCTGAGCAGACAGTGGGTGTGCACCCAGCCCCGCCCCCACTTCTGATCTAAAATCCACCTGGGTCTCTAGCGATAACTGGATCGTGGGGCTGTGCAGACCGTAGTACAGCAGAACTGAAATAAACTTAGACTGAATTTCCAGGCAACAGAAAGTTGCCCAGGATTCAGGTTATAAAGAGTGCTCAACTGCTCCCTCCACCGCTCCCTCGATATTGAAGGTGCGTCTTGACGTTTTGACTGAGGTGCCATACTGATTTATAGCGAGCAGGTTATACCGCCCAAGGACAAGCGTAAGTATGGATAGCTAGTTGCCTGGCTGGTTCCTGAAGACATTCTTTTGTCTGCTAGCTTACTTTATTTGATTGTAAGTCTGTTTTTAAAGTATTGTAGATTTTATGTATTGCTTTGGCCTAGAATTCATGCTTTATTACCTCAATGCAGTAGCTGATATAATTATCCATAGCTATGATATATTTAATAGCAGGTGGTTTTCAAGTAGCCAGCTATTAGGCCAGATAAAATTAATTTTTTACTTTCTCAAGCATATTTTTTTTTAAATATTGGTGAGGTGAAGCAGCTTTTTTATTATTTTTTTTATGGTGTGTTCTCAATTTATTTTAACATTTCAAATACAAAATATTAGCTACAATTACTATTGATAGATGAGGAACTTACTCCAGAAACCATTATTTATCCTTGAAATATAAAATTTGACTTGTTATTCCTACCAGGTCACATGATAAAGGAATTGTATGCCAGTACCAAAAAGTTGATTTGGGTGGGCCTGAGAAACTAAAATATAATTTTATTCGGCCTTATCAACTCATTAATTTTTTTCAGTTTTTGCTGGAGTTTTTTTCAGTACAGATTTTACATGAAGCATAATGGTAATGAACATTTAATCTAGCAAAAACACTATTTTTCAGCCTCCTAGCTGAATCACAGTTTCCAGGAAGAGCACTCCAAGTCACCAATAAAGACTCTTTTTCAAAGCTCACAGGCTGTTATGTACTCTTAATTTTGCTTTTGTATAGCACACAATACAACCAAGGGATGGAAGGTCATTCCAATGCAAGTAATTCATTATTATTATAAGAAAAAATAATAACTTAGTCATGTTAATTTATATATTTAATTTGATTTTATATTGTTACTTTTTTCTTTTTTAAAATTTATTTATTTGCTTATGTGTATATGTGTGTGTGTGTGTGTGTGTGTGTGTGTGCGTGCGTGCGTGCGTGCGTGCGTGCGTGCGTGCGTGCGTGCGTGCGTGCGTGCGTGCGTGCGTGCATGCATGCATGCATGTATGTATGTATGCATGATGCATGCATTTATTTATTTATTTATAATTAGTGCTAGGAAAGTACCCATCCTATGGATAGAGACCAAAAAATCTTCTCTAATTCGACTTCTTTTTTTTTTTTTTTTTTTTTTTTTTTTTTTTTTTAAATAGCCCCACAGGCAGGGTTTACTCTGATCTTCACCAAACTTCCTTATATCCACCCCGGAATGACCACCATACATCAAACCCTGAAATTTTGAGCCCTTTAGACCTTCAAACAAACCGATCTTCACCAAACTTCCATATAACCACCCCAGGGTGACCCCATCAAACCCTGAAAATTTGTGAAAATTTGATCCCTTTAGACCCAATCATGTGGGATAAGTCACCAAACAAACAAACAAACAAAAAATAATCAAACAAATGAACAAACAAACAAACAAACAAAAAAACAAACAAACAAATTGAGAATTATATTAAGAATGTTATTAAGATTTTTTTCTTCCTGTTCATGATAACGCTAGCTGCTTCATGGCTAGCTTGTCCTCATACGAAGATACTTCATTACACCCGTGTGGATAACGACCCAAAAATTTCTGAGAGGTTGTACTGGAGTTAGTGGGCAATTCAATATTGATGTCAATTCCCCCCCCCCCCCCCCAGAGTAGGAAGAAAGAAAGAAAAAAAAGGGGGGAAAGAAGAAAAGAGGGGTGAAAAGAAGAAAAAAGCAAGGGAACGGGGGGGGGGGGGGGGAGGGTGAAGAAGAAAAGGAAAAAGGTTGGGGGGATGACAAAGGAATAATAAGTAAAGAAAATAAGAAAAGAAGGAAGGAAAAAAGGGGAGAGAAAAAAAAGGGAAAAATTAGGAAGGAAAATAAAGGGGAGTGCTGGAAAGAAAGGGGGGAAAAGGAGGGGAAGAAGAAGAAAAAGGAGAGGAGGAAGAAGAAAAGCTATAAGAAGGAACAAAAATCCAATAAAAAAAAATCGACAACCCAGAACTGGATTCCTGGAGTTCCCACTAAGTACACCTGTGCCTTTAACCATTGATCCATGGTTGTGAAGGCTCTTTACATGGAACATTTGAATTCCTTTTTCCCTCGTCCAGGGATGCAACATTCAGAATTATTTTTGGTAGCTACATTATTCTCAGAAAAGTATGCATTGACGCATCAAAATCCATCTAGAGTTGCTATTCATAGATCTGCAGACACACACACAGTTTTTATCTCCAATACTTCTAACTTTGTAAGAGGAATATTGTTGGTGGGGTTTGCTTCTTTTGCTGTTGGGTTTTTTAAAAATTTGTTCGTTTTTGTCTGTTTATTTTGCTTCTTCTGTTGTTGTTTTTGTTTTGTTTTATTTTTGGTTGTGTCCATGTTAGAAAAGTGTCAATACAGTGCTTGCACAGTGTGTGTGTGTGTGTGTGTGTGTGTGTGTGTGTGTGTGTGTGTGTGTGTGTGTGTGTGTGTGTGTGTGTGTGTGTGTGTGTGTGTGTGTGTGTGTGTGTGTGTGTGTGTGTGTGTGTGTGTGTGTGTGTGTGTGTGTGTGTGTGTGTGTGTGTGTGTGTGTGTGTGTGTGTGTGTGTGTGTGTGTGTGTCTCTTTGGACACAATTAAAAAATTATTTTGAAAATAATTTTTTTAATTTTCTTTGCATGTCTTCATTTTATCGATTTTGCTGCAATCTTCAAGCAGAAGTGACAGAGCTAAAAGGAGTAAGGGGTTGGCTTATTTATTTCTATAGTATCGTAATGTTCCAAGACAAAACAAAGTTCATCATATGCTAAAATTTAACTCAATCATAATTCTTCATCCTGTTGCCTTCTCTTTTTTAAGGTATATTTACCAATTTCCTTGCAGATAGAAGCTGATAATTTCTATAGCACTTCTGTAATATGCTATTACAGCACTATAATTTTCATGTAAGATTTGAGTAGTTTTGAATATATATGAATATATATATATATATATATATATATATATATAAGATGAATATTAACACTGCTGCCAACAGTGTTACATATTTTTATGTTCTAGAATGCCAATCTTTTTCATAGATCAATCAATCTTCAAATTTGCAACATAATTTTAATGGTGGAATAAAGTCCCCCCCACCCCCCTTCCACCCATCCCCAGAAGATCATTCATCCTGAAAATATGTGTGGGTGACTTGATGGTATACTCAGCTTAACATATATATTTTTTTAATATAGCTAAGCTATGGTGTTTTTAGAAATGAAATGCATTTGTACATTCTCAAATCACATTTAATTCATGCCCATATTGACTATGGATCATTAGAATAACTACTTTAACCAGCTGAAAAAGAAGAAAAATAAACCAGAAGCATAGTCTTCCAAGAGGCAGTGAAGTGATTTTTTCGTTGGATTATTTGGATATGCAATAGAATTTGTGTTCTCAATATTATATCAGGTGAACAGCAGTTATGTTTCAATTTAGTCTAAAAGGAAAAACTTTGTATTAATCGTTAAATGTTAAGTGTTTTAAAACTATGTTTGGGGGTTGTTAGATATCCAGCGAAGCAGGAACTCTCTATTAGTACTAAAAGATGGCATAAAATGATGCATATTTTATATAATTTTTCTGGTACCTTTACTAAATGTCCCTAGATTACTGCTTCTACAATTTAGTCACTGAAGATGCTATACAACTAGCTAAACAACATATAAACTGCAATGATTTTTTTCTTTTTAAAAAAAATATATTAATGGTTTACTTTAAGCAAACTTAACACATTCATACTGTCATGTAGCAATAGCCTCCCTCCCTTCCTTTATATTATAGGGGGGAAAAATTCCAATATTTCTTCTTTTTTTGTGTATGATTCTATAGCTTAATAGCACCAATACAAAATTTAAATACCTAAAATTAGAAAAGGGAGGAATAAAATCAAATCAACAGTAATGTGTTTAGAGTCAGCTATGTAAGAATTGTAGTTGAACATGCCCACTGTGAATACAAATCAATACTTTTTACTTCCTTCCCAATCTGACAGTATAATATCAGGTAATGGTGGATTGAATTAATCATTGATACCACTAATTAATATGATGTAAAGTTAAATTTTAAGTATGCACAATGTTAACTTAGAATTAACCATTTGTGGCAGTCTGTTATAAACTATTTGGTACACATAATACAATATATTCCTGTTTGTGTGGATCTGATGATCTAGTAGATCTTTCTCCTTTGATTTCATGCTATATTTATCTATGATGGGCATCAATTACAAGTATTCATGACACACTTGATTGGATACATTCATATATGCATATCATTAATTGTGTGTATCTATGGTGTTGAAACAAATCTCTCCAACAAACCAACTTACATTATATTAATATATTATCATATGGTAATTTGGAATAGCAAATTATTTATCTATTTTACTCTAGGTATGTTCCTGTGCCACTTTCTGAATTGTAGTTTTTATACTACGTCACATATCGTCTGTTCAAGCTATACTTTAATTAACAGCATGAACAGCTAGAAACATCTGCATGTTTATAGTATTATATTATACTGAGATATTAAAGTTTATATTTTTAGGGGAATATAATATATTCACAACACCTCAGTTATGCTGTTAGTTCTGTGGCAATAATCAATATTCAGGAAAAAGCTTTAGTGTTGTGAATGTTAAACGAAAATTGCTGTTCCCAATTTATTATTGGTGTTATATGTGCAGTTGTTTCTAAAATGTGTTGCAATATTAATCACACCTTTTTTTTATTTAAATAGAACTATTCTTCTTCCATGTGTGATTGCTGGGTAGCTAACTATCTATAGATAAAGTTACTAATTTGAAGCTAAATGGAGAATGTGTTTTAAAAATTTAAAGAAAAATTAGAAACTCTAGAAAATATTGTCATAGAACAGTTGTGGTGTAAAGTTACAAGATTCTTGAAGTCATGCAACATTGGGAAGTAATAGTGTTGTGAATGATGTCAGGGAGCTGTTTGAACCACAGAATTAGTGTTAAACAACAGTTACATTTAGCACCTGATATAAGATACTAAAACCACGAAGCCAGTTTGTAGAGATATGAAAACCTTAAATGTCAGTTTAGAGGAGCATCTACCACTTAGTGCCTAAGTCTTAAAAATATATGAAATTTGTATTATTTTGTAAATAAATACCTTCAAAGTTTTGATAGTATTCTTACAAGAAGAACTGTTACTTGATGCACCATTATTCACTAGATTATTTTAAACTAAAGGGAATATAAATCTATCAAGTAGAAAATGTGCTTCAGCATGCAATGAATAAGGTGGTGGATATAAATATCTAAATTTGTATCTGTTCTTTTAGCATCTACTAGCAGACATACCCGGCATTGCCCAGGATATAATGATATGCCTGCAGGAAGAGGTGTTACCTAGTGTGACCCAGACCATTTCCCTACCAGAGCGAATTTGTGTTTGCATGCTTCTAGGTCTTTATGTCCATAATTTTAACTATTCTTATGTACCACAATTCGATCACAATATTTTTAGCATTTTTGACCCCAAAAGCTTATTTCTTTCATGGGATCTTAGTTTCATCTCAGGATATGTAAATGTCTGTATTTGAAGGGAGAACAACAACCCTATTGGCCCCCTATGGCCTATTAGAGCCCAGCTAGCTCCCACAGTTTGGGAGGAGCCCCATGAACTTGGTAGGTTATCATTAGAGATCAGATTGGCAGTTACAAAAAAAAAAAAAAGGTTTCCATGGTATATTAGAGCCCTTGCCCACCTTGTTGTGTTGTTTGTTGTTTGTTTTTTTTTTTTTGGGGGGGGGGGTTCTGGCTCCTGCTAGTGAACTCTAGCATTCTATGTTAATAAGCTCAGCTCAGTCTATGTAAGCTGTTTGCCTTACTAAATGCTCAAACCGTGCATGTACTATATATATAATATATGGATTACTGTATGTTTCATATAATTATTTAAATACTTTTTAATGTCACAAAATATGGCATGTAATTTGATTCTATTTGCAGAATGTCTTCAGAGAATAATGGAATCAAGAAGCAGCATACACTAATCGACATGTCTAAAAGAAATGGCAAGTGAATTTATATTACTAACAAAATTAACCTATGTTTGTGACACCTTTAACTGCCAGTTTTAACTCTGTATGTAAATAAGATTGTGCCTATCACACACATTAAACCAAAGACTCGTGTGTATTAAGTCCACTGTAAGTGGTCAGCTGAATGATTAGCTAAACTGACAGAGATATTTTCCAACCTAATATATAGAGCGTGCTGTACAAAATTTGCTCACAAGTTAACAAAATTATCTCTTTCTTTTTTTTGTCACATATTAATATTATGGGTAAATGTCAGTACAAATTTAATGACGTCTTCTCTTAATGATTTGCTTTGTATTACCACAAGACATAGCTGATTGAGTGTGTTCAATGTTTATAACAATATTCCGCTTGGTTGCCGCCCAGAAGTCAATTTAGACTGTGTATGAATTTGCCATACAATTTGCCCCTGTATCCAACCTTGGGTCCAAAGCAGAACCTGTGCCAAGCCACACCCAATTTCCCTCTGCATGTATAAGGAAGGAAGAGGGAAGAGTATGCTACACTGAAATATGTAGTCCACAGAAGAGGATTTTTTGGCATAGCCAATCCCCTCCACAAAGCTTTCTAATGTCAACATCACATCTATAGATGTTTTTTAACTTATTGGCCACTGAAGGTTCATCATCACAACTGATTAAATTTTGTGATTAGTTATGTATTCAACAATTATTCCACTCTATGACTTGACAATAGGCTTCATGGCTGGAATTTTTGACACCTCAGTCTGCACACGCAATTTGCCTGACAAAAATACTCAAATAGTGTGTCTACTCCTAGTTGATATATACAATATTAACACGTATTATACTGATACTAACTTGATTTGACTAAATAAAATAGCATTATAGTATCACTGTTTAGGCTTACTTTGAAGGATATTGATTCACAATATAGGAATAAAGGTCAATTGGTTTGTTAAACATTTTAACTATTATTTGCTTTTAGCCAATAGTTTTTATTTTCCTAAGCAGTTACCTGTACAATGAGGATCTATTTGAACAGTGTAAGTAGTTATGTGATATATAACTATTTATATTTAAACTTGAAATTCTAGTTAGTATAGTGGATAAACAAACACCCTCAATACAATTGTCTTATAATATGTAAAGTTGGAGCTCATTAATGGTTTTCCATCAGAAGCCAGGATGTGAAGGTTCTAACTAGAGCTTGACTCAAGCAAGAATTAGGAGTGTAGCCCACCAAGGAATTTGTGCATACTCTCTGTTGTATTACGTAACTTCCCAATTATGTTTTATGGCACTGACCTCAAATTTCCAATTGGAGTGAAAACAGATTTCATAAATTTTGAATTACTAAATTTTATGATGAAGATGGTGCATAATTCTTAGTATCAGTTAATTTTAAACATGGTACTTTAGCAGTAGCTAAATATTTCGTACTGACAAAGATTCAGAACAAAGATAATGACATCTTTTCATAGAATATTAATCTCAATATCAATTTACAAGAAATAACAAGTCCGCTTTTGATATCCCCAAAGGCAGTAAATATGAACCACTACAGTACTCAATATGTTGACTTTTTTTCCTTTTTTTTTTAATATTTTTTTTTAATAAGAAGATTTTAGAGTCTAATTGCCTGGCTATAGTGGCCTTGTAAGTATAATTCAAACTAGAAATTTATGTTGCTTTTTTTTTTTAATGTAGCAATATTTAATATATATATTTTTTCCATTCTGAATTTACATAAATTCACCAAATTGATGTATTCATTAAAATAAAAAAAAAACAACTAATTCTCACTCCCATAAAACTTTTTAAGTAACTGAAAAATTTTTCTTACATTTATTTGCTATAGAGTAATAATTACTTATACATGTTCTATATATTAAATATAATATAGAGAACTCACTGCTCTAATCTCACATATTGTATGTATGTGCCTACCTATGTGGCTACTGTACTGCCAAACCCTTGAACTTAGATATCTGAAACTTGTCTTACATACAGAACTTGACCAGGGGAATAACTTGGGATATGTTAGAACCCCAGGGTGGGAATCTGGGGGCCTCATTACATACTTGCAGTGAGTTTTCCTGGTTTTGATGTATTGCTACATCTAAATTACAAGAGTAAACGTATACCTAGTGCCCTAGTCACTTATCTACAGGCAGGAAGAATATGGAAAATTTCCAAAATAATATGTGTGACCACTTGCTATTATAATAACAAGATCACCTTTAATAGCATTATTTATTTACTGTGGAACTGTTAGAAACATTTTATTCAGTTTGAGGTCTATAGCATGTTAAATGTAGACCTTTTGTAATAGACTTGTGCTATTGATAATAAATGACATAGCCTAATGGAAATGTATTCACCATTCCGGCAATCAAAATATATGATTTTACAAGTTTATAAGATAGTTTTGCAAAAAGACAGAGTAACCTCCTAGCTGTGATTCATCATCTATTTATGCATGATTAATTGTGTAACACAATAACAATACTAGACCACACTCATCTCCACACCCAACATAATTATATCTGTTTGGTGGTGGTGGTGTTGGTGGTGGTGTTGGGTGAGGGGATTAAAATAAGATGCCAAAAAAAAAAAAAGAAAAAAAAAAGAAAAAAAAAAAAAAGAAAGAAAAGAAAAATACAGCAGATGTTATAGAAACATGATTTTCTGTTATCACAATTTGCAATCAAGAATCATGCGTTGTAAAATGTGAAGAGTGTTTTGTACATAACACTCTAATGTGTGTGCATGTGTGTGTGAACTCCTCCCAGAGGAAAAGGCTGAATACCACCACATTTTAAGTTCAGGATCTTGAGGTCCAGGTGGTCATCGCTATTTTATTAATTTTTTTTCAAAATTGGCCCCTTATGACCTGTAGGGCAGGTTGTTGTTTTTTTTGGAAAGTTTCGTGGGAGAGAGGGGGGAGGGGGAGGGACTACATGAGTAAGGGTAGTACTACCAACCACATTTGTGTAAACACGCTCTAACAGAGGTCAGCAAAACAGTGCCCAAACTCTATTAACTTGGCCAAATCCCACTGTTACATGCATTCTAAAACTCTACCAGATATGTCCCTTCAGCAGATAATCATGTGACGACATATCAACCAGAGGCTGTGAATGCAGGCTAGTATATACAAATGAACTTAATTAAAACTTTCATTAGTTGAATAGTAATAAGGAATATATATTTACCATTTTATTGCAACTCCCTTTGAGCATGATCAGTCAAATCTTATCCTCCCTGCCGTTCTCAGTTCATTGTGCTAGGCCAACCACCTCCTCTTCTAATATGCAGAGTAGTGTGTGTGCACTATAATAAGAGTTAGCACTTGCTCACCTTTTAGATGAACTGCAATAGTATAGCTACGTTTATCCACCCAACCCTGTTTATATCTGGAAGGAGATAGCTATAGCGTAGAATGTCATCAATAATTTATTCTTATATATATATATATATATATATATATATATATATACTAGCAGAGAGTGCCCAAGTGCTGCGTACCCTATGCAAAGAGTGGGAGAGTTTATTGATAGATTAAGTTGGGCTGAGTTCATAACTATGCTGGATCTGGCCCTAACGCCTATTGCAGCGGAAAAGTGGAAGTTAAAAGGAAAGAAACCTTCCTTGACCAAATTTTATTCCAGTCTGCCAAGAAGTTAGCATAAAAAAAAAAAAAAAAGGGATAGCTATTGAGAAATCTGTATTCTAAATGTTATTATTTTAAAACTATCCCCCACAGACCCCAACTGTGACTGCCAAATTTTATCCCAATCAATCTTCCCAGTGGTTACATGCAAATAAAAAATAGATGGATAGGTAAACTACGGCAATTGCATATTTTATTATGTAAGAACCACCCCCACCCACTCTAACAGCTCATGGTAAATTCCATCCCAATCAGACCTGCTGCTCTCTAATCCCAGTGGTTCTGCATAAATAGAAAAGGATAGCTAGGCAAAAATCCTGCACTTCTGATTTTAATTATGTAAAAACCAACATCCTCCCTCCCCATGTGCTTATGCCAACTTCATCCCAATCAGCCCAGCAGTTCTATAAATTCTAGTGGTTATGCACAAATAGAAAAAGATAGATGGATAGACAAAATATGCCAATTCAAAATGTAATTATCTAATAACCACCCCACACCCATCACCAAATGCTCATGCCAAATTTTATCCTAATCAGCCCATCGGTTCTCTCAATCCCAGTGGTTATGTATAAATAGAAAATGATAGATAGATATTCTAAAAATACAGCAATTCAAAATTTAATTGTGTAATTACCATCCCACACCCACCCCAAGTGCTCATGCCAAATTTCATGCCAATTGGCCCATCGGTTCTTTCACAGTGGTTATGCATAAACAGAAAAAGGTAGATAGATAGGGGGGAAAATGGAGCAATTCAAAATTTATGTACGTATAAACCATCCCACATCTACCCAAAGTACTCACGCCAAATTTTATCCCAATCGATCCAGCGGTTTTCAAAATCCTACAACACAGACAGACAGACAGACAGACAGACAGACAGACAGACAGACAGACAGACAGACAGACAGACAGACAGACAGACAGACAGAGAGGCAGGCAGACAGACAGACAGACAGACAGACAGACGGATGGACGGATGGACAGAACTAACCTTTTATGTGTGTGTGTGTGTGTGTGTATATATATATTAAATTAGTAATCTCTGCTGTATGTGTAATTTTACATTGTTGTGATTTGGCACAGAAGTGACTTCATCAGACTACTGCTATTGCCACCCCAGAGATAAGGAGGGTGAAAGAAATCAGAACAAAGCAATCAGAAAAATCATGATTGCTATTGTTATAGGAACAATCTTCATGGCTGGAGAAGCAATTGGTATGTAAGAAAATACTTATTGTATTTACCTACTCACACACAAGCTCGCACACACCACACCACACCACACCACACCACACCACACCACACCACACCACACCACACCACACCACACCACACCACAAATGCTAATTGTCTAGCTGCCATCAACACGGTCACACGCACCTGACATAGTCAGGATGCCTGTGCACTAAGCAGGCACTATGAGCCAGTGCAGGCAAACTCCAGGAGCTGGGCTAGGAACTCGCAGTAGGACTGACCAAGGCTCTCAGCTTATGGGTGTGGGCACCTGAAGTCCCACCTGTACCCTTAGCTGATTGACAAGCAATTGCCAGTGAATTTGCACCTCAGAAAATTCCAGGTCCCCATCACAGCTGGGTAGACTGGTGTGGGAAGAGATATTCAAGGACAGGAAAGTTTTCCTGTCAGTGCTGGGTTTGAATTCACAAACCCAGGGTTGTGAGTCCAAGAGGATAACTACTCAGCCACTCTGCCACACACGCATGCACTCACATGCACACGCGCACACAGCACAGCATGCTCCAACACACACACACACACACACACACACACACACACACACACACACACACACACACAATACACACATATTGGTATGCATAGTAATGGTGTGAACAATGTGCTGATAATTAGGTAACCAAGTTTGCTTATAAGGAGAAATATGGTTATGCTTCTACAAGAGCAATGTGTCTTTAATTCACTACCCTTCCTCAATTATTTTCCACAGGAGGATACTCAGCAAATAGTCTGGCTGTACTAACAGATGCTCTGCACATGCTCACAGATGTGACCAGCTTTTTTATCTCTTTGGTTGCTATCTGGCTGGGTAGGAGGAAGCCTTCAAAATACTTTACATTTGGATGGAAGCGTGCAGGTATATGTAGTTGTTAAAGAAACAGAGGTACTGTATAACTTAAAGTAAGATTAGCAAAGCTGTTCCTTACTTTTACCCAACTTTACATAATGATTTTTAAAATGATGCAGGCCTGACCAGAACTTTCTTATGGTTAATTATCAAAGGTGGTACTGTTAAGACACACTTCAGTGGTTACTCCGCTACACTTATAAGTGGTTTGTACCAATTAGTTATCCATAAGTATAGGAATTTTTTTTTTTACTCCAGTTGGGTTGGGTGAAAATAGTTATGAAGCATATCATAGAAGGCCTATAAAATGAACTATTTTATGAGATTAAAACTACATACAGGGGACAAAGGACAACAAAGCTACATACATTTTGAGTTTCAACTCGTTAAAATGGGAGTCAGTTTCCTGCAAACCTAGCTATGATGGTTATGTTTGATGAGGGGGTGTGTGGGTGGTACAGCAAGGGACTAGTGGGAGCACCACCTACTTTTCCCCCACAGAATCTAACTTCATCTTTTTCAGTGTGTAAAAATAAAATACAGTTGTACTGCATCAACTCTCCTCTTCTGAAGGCCTGTCCACACTATAAAAGGGCTTATACCTCACTCCAGCAATACCAGGTTCGAAAATTTTTTTCTTGCATCCACACTGGCATAGTGCTGAGCCTGCTCCACATTGCCTGCGTGGGCTGAATAATTGGCTGGGCTGATTAATTGTTTTGCCTCTACCTTGTATGGAAATGGGATATTTTATTTCTCGTGTGCTACTTTATTCTGTCTTTTTTCCTCTGCAATATCATTGCACAAATGGAGGATAGAGAAAAGTGAAAGAGCTCTTAGTAGCGCACATCAACAATAAAGCCACAGGGATGCTAAATAATTTTGAGCCGCTTGAACCTACTCTTCTGACAGTTTCAAGTGAAAGAGGGTGAAACCCGTTGGGATGAAACTGAATGTAGTATGCACACATGGAACCCATTCCAGATACGGGTGAAACAAGTTTTAGTGTGCAGTGTGGACAGGAATTAATCCATGGAACAGAATGGATAGATCTTGACAGAAATAAATCAACTTATTCTCCCTATTTTCTTTCCATATTCAACCCCCTATAAACAGAAACATTTTGAAATTAATTGAACTAGCGAAGAAAAAAACAACCACTGCCCATTTGGTGGCTGTAGTCACAAAAGTGTCTTCTTTTAAGACATATTTCCGGAATACCTTCAGCATCCTGTAGTTACAAACTTGTTTAGTTTGCTTAATGTGATTGGGGGGAGGGGTGATTTGTTGGGTATTTCTAAAGTTAATATTATGTGTACACCCCTAATTTGATCTCAATCATATGTGCACATCCCTAACTTTGGTCTTGTTATTTCCCTGGGCTTTTCCTTGGTGTGGCATAATCACACCCACAGTCACCCGATCTGAATGAAACTTTCTCCAGGACATGCAGTGAGGTGCCTTAATTAATCCCTGAAAGTTTCGTGAAGATCCCTCCTGCGGTTTGGGAGGAGTTAGAGGCCACACAGACAGACTGACTGACTGACTGACTCACGGATGGACGGACGGGCGGGCAGGCAGGCAGACAGACAGACAAACAAATTGTGAATTATGGTAAGATCCTTACCCTTCACCCCCTAGTAGCATGTCTCCCAAAGCCAGACAACCCTCACTAGACCTGTCCTGTAGGTTTGGATACAACTGCTACCTTTACTTTACCAAACTAGTACTACAAGAGCACATGTTAGGCACATAAATGTGTGAATAATTGGTTACAGATTTTGCAGTTGGTATCACTTAGAATTAACGAGCTTACATAGGGACTGCTTCCACTTCCCAAGCATGTGCAAAGCTTTCTTGTCTTGAGTGTCCATTTACTTGCACTGATTATGTACTCACTGATACATACAGGCTAGTGCTGTACTTGGGAAATTATTATTAATGCAAGTTGCTACTCAATATTACCATTATTTTAACATAACAGTTGAACACAGTCTAAACAAGCATACAACATGGACATGCACGTCACAGAATTCTGCTTGCATGGTACAGGATCACTATGTAGGGTTGAATATCAATGGGCAGTGTAAATATTTTTTTATTTTCCAAAGTTTCATTAATGTTACACAACAGGAAAGATTGCAGCCTCCTGTAGCCCTTGTACATACTGCATTTCTGGAAACAAATCCAAAGAGGCATTTGAATTAATATTGACTTATAGTATAGTATATCACCACCATTTTACTTTCTTTTGACCACCAGGTGTGCCTGCTAAGCTTTATAAAAATCCATTCGAACATTTGGTTGTCTAAAGCATCGGAACATTACATGGTTTGTGAAAGATTAATCAAACTCCTGTTATCTTTGGTTCCTAAGGCAACTAGTCAAATTTAATATACAACCTCATCAATCAACTGCAGTTTCTAAATATCATGAAGTTTATTTACTAGTGTGATGGAAACCGCAGAATGTCTCAAGAAAGTGTTCACCCAATATTTTTTTCCTGCCATCTTAAGAGGTTCTGGGGGCCCTGCTCTCTGTGATGGTGATCTACGGCATGAGTGGGGGGCTCTTGTACGAGGCCACCAAACGTGTGAAGAACCCAGACACCTATGAACTGGACCCTGACATTATGCTGATTGTCTCTTGTGGTGGGGTGTTCATCAACGTTATGTGAGTGAATAATGATTTCAGTTCTGACAGTGCAACACCATCACTAACACCTACATGCATGAATAAATTAAACTCTACCTTCAAATAAGTTCATTAGTTAATCAGTCTTGTATAGCTAATTTCAAAGTTGCAATGGTACAAAATTTGGTGTCCTACCCCCGAAGCACAAGTAAGTACTGTAGTCCATTTGCCTGATCATATGCATGGTTGAAATGTTAGCTGTCCATTAATTTGGTCATCGCACAGTGAGTAACAAAATAATTCGTAAAAATATGACTGAGTTATTAAGTTTGATCAATATAGCTGTAATACTTGCTCTAAATGCAGATAAGCCTTTATTGCATGTGTGTTTATTTAAAACAATTTAAAAATCTAATTTTCTCACTCATCAAGAGTATTTTCATAATTGAATTTTGCTACTTTATAATTTTCATTGCAGGCATGCACTATATAACTGATCTGATTGCTACAACTGTATTTATATCACATCTACTCTCATAGTTACAGAGGCAACATCATACCATTGTTCTGTAATAGTAATCACTTTTGTGTTGTTGTTGACAGCATGCTGATAGTACTGCATCAAAGTGGCGGGGGGCATGGCCACAGTCATGGAGGCGGACATAGCCACCAACGTGGGAAGAAGAAGAAAATGGAGACTGACACTCATGATCATGAGGAGGTAGTTGTGAAGAAGAATGTTTCAAGGCACAACATCAATGTGACAGCAGCCAGCATTCACGTAATCGGAGACTTTCTGCAGACTGTAGGAGTGCTCATTACAAGCTACATTGTCTGGTTTAGGGTAAGTTGGGAGAGCCGAAAGTTCCCTTCAGTTTATCCATTTGTCTCTATTGTTGTTGTTGCTCTGGTGTTGTTGAAGTAAACACTAACAAGCATATCATACTTTAATTAAATTGTTAACATTTTAGAGAGACTGGAAGATTGCTGATCCAATCTGCACATACATTTTTGGAGTTCTCATTGTATTCACGACTTGCCGAATTATGCTAGACATCTTGAAGATCCTCATGGAAGGTATTACAATGTTTAATAAATTCCTGTATACACTGTAGTCTGTACTTCCATGCACTAGAAAACAGCATTACTGACCACCACTCCATATAAGGCATGTAGTAAGTGTCCTTTGGCAAGTGTCAGCTGCTCTACTTTTGAGCATTGAAGATTTTATGTCACTCCAACCAAGCACCCTTTCAAAGTTTATAGTTCAATATTACATGTCCATATTCATTATTGAACAACTGTTGTACACATGTATATGTACATGGGTTTGTTTTCTTGTTGTTGTTGTTTCTCCATGTCAAAAAGGTAGCAAATTACTGCTAATTTGGGAATTTTCAGAGCCTCAAATTGTGGTGAGGATATACTTGTGGAGTATACAGGGATAGGACTGGTTTATGCAATCTCAACAAGTATAATATAGAACCAGAGGCCAATTTGCAGCTTAGCTTGCAATGATCAAAACATTTTGTCCAACAAACACTATCCTAAATATTATTGAAAAGGTAATTAAGAGTGTTTTAATTTAACTCTTCTGCTTGGCAGTGATTGAAATTGTTGGATAAATGACTTCCACAACAGTGCTTCCTCAGCAATTGTGAAGTCTCCAGTTTGCTCTGTTTCAGTTATTGATTTTCTAGTGTCTCCAGCCCTAGATACTGCTCATGACAATGTAGGGTTTTTTCTTTTTCTAAATATTTTCAAATTTTTGGTCTAATTGGGTGTAGGAAGGGACATTTTCTTCAATAATACCCCCATGCGTTCATTCATGGGAGAAGTCACTGTCCATACTGCTTCCTACCCCCATTTCCCATGCCCTGGTTGCTGTGAGTTTCAAGTTTATTCTTCTGCTTGGCAGTGATTAAATAAATCACTTCCACAACAATGCTACCTCAGCAATTATAAATATCCCAAGTTTGCTTTATTTCATTTACTGGTTTTTTTTACTGTATTCAGCCTTAAACACTGCTCATGATGGTGTAGGGGGTTTTTTTGTTGTTTTTTTCCAAATATTTTCAAATTACTGGTCTAATTGTGTCCAGTAATGGATTTTTAAAAAATTTTTATAATAATACCCTAATGCATTCATTCATGGAAGGGGTCATTGCCCACATAGCTCCCCATCCCCAATCCCCACTTCCCATGCCAGGTTGTTCTTTGACCTATGTCTGGACAGCCATAAATGGGTAAATGGGCATAGTTACATCCTTAACATAGCTACTTTCAATATTTTTCATTCATTCTTTTTAAATTTGTTATTTTATTTGGAGTCAGTGTAGTTATACACACCCCTCATAACTACATTTTTCTTTTTTTTTTCTATTTATTTATTATTTAATTTTTATAAATATTATCACTGGTTTAAAATTTATTTATTGGTGGTAATGATCTAATACTATTTTGGTCAACACTCTATGAATTGGTGGAAGAAGACATTTCAAATTTATCTTTCATATTTTAAATAGGACTATTTTTTTAATTTTTTTTATTTTCAAGTATATTCTGCCAACTTCATAATTTTACATTAATTTTAGACATGCCCACAACACAGAATTGGGGCTTGTAACCTGAGGTACTTAGCTGTTTTAGAGCTAAGCTTCAGCTCACTAAAGAGTCTTCCATTTTCAGCTGGCACTGGCTAGCTAGATTTTATTTTCTTTCATTAATTTTTTTTTGCATTTTTATCAGCCATTTTAAAAACAGGGAGTGTGGATGGATACAATGTCAATCTTTTACCTACTTTACCGAACACAATTTTCTTAAAAGAAAGACTTTAGCTTACCTCTTACTTTTTAGTTGGACATTTTAAAGAAATTCGAAGACCTTCTGCACCCCTAGGACCAGGTAGGGAGAAGAATGATGTTTAATTAGATGTCCCACGACCCACAGTTCAAAAGTTTTTCTTGCCAGTTACCAGGCAGGCAGGCAGGCAGGCAGGCAGGCAGGCAGGCAGGCAGGCAGGCACGACACAGGGAGTTAATGAAAATAATATATAAGATTAACTGTATCTCCTATACATTTACGATTCAACCGTGTGTGTGTGTGTGTGTGTGTGTGTGTGTGTGTGTGTGTGTGTGTGTGTGTGTGTGTGTGTGTGTGTGTGTGTGTGTGGTGTGTGTGTGGTGTGTGTGTGTGTGTGCCTTCACAGTCAGTCAGCTATTGGTCAGTTTGCAATTAGATAAATCATAGAAATCAATTAAATGACAAACAATGAAATTAAGGAACATAAATTAATCCTATCTCACACATACCAAACAATTATTTAATACTGAATGATAGAGTTATAAGTGTGTAATGCAATTACTGAATAATAATTATCATAAATGTGCCCAATTCCTTATTGCAAGTCTGGATGATTAACTGTCATCCCTTTAAAAATACCAATGTTAGGGAAATACCCTGAACCAATTCAACAGATTCCATCAGTAGTTCTTGAAGAAGTAATGATGGTTCAATTATTTTAAAACCAGTAACATTAAACAATTTTAAATGTACAGAATTCATATAAAATAATAGTTTCACCTTGCAATAACTCTTAAGCACAAAGTTCAAATCAATGGCTGAAGTAAGAATCTAAGCACTCTTTTTTTCTATTTTTTTTTAAATTTACGAACATGAATTTATTCAGACAATTTATGAAAAGCTAGAGAAGTGCTATGATAAAATACTTATATATTTGGTTCCTAATCACATAATACTCTTAGTTGTTTATATTTCCTCCTCTTAAAGCTATTATATTTTAAGCACACATTGCAGATTGTATCTCCATGTCCAACTCCAACCCGGCCATTTGTCCCTACACCTCGACATCAAATCTCACACCATGTCTTACAGAAACTGGCATGGAAAAGCTGCACAATCCACCAAAGAACACACCTTCCACAATGATAATATAAAACTACACCTACCAACATACCACAAGAAAGGGAGAAAAAAAAGGATTTTCAAACATTGAGGCATTATCGATGATATCATTAAGTGAGATCAAATGAATAAACATAAGCAGTAGAAATTAATCACTGCAGAAAATAACTGGAAGAGAAGAGCAAGTGGACCAACCACATGATATGCATCACCCTCCCCCCCCCCTCTCCCCCTCTAACTCTTCCTCTCTACGTTCTCTTGCCCATTGTGTTCCCAGGTGTTCCCAGTGGTATCATTGTGAAGGAGGTGAGAGGGAAACTGTGTGCCTTGACTGGTGTGGAGACGGTCCACTCCCTCTGCATCTGGTCAGTCAATGTGGAGTATGTTGCAGTGGCAGGGCACTTGGTCATAAACAAAGGTACTACTAAATGTAAAGCAATTCTACATGCACACAGCTAACTACATTAACTAAAGTGGCATAATGGCAGTCCTACTTTAACTCTACTAATTAGTGATGTATAATACTACAGCATTTTACCTTTTCTATATGAAATTGCATGCACTATTTATCAGATTGAACACAAATTTTCATAGCCACTATAATTCACAATTTATTTGTCTGTTTGTATGTGTGGACTCTAACTCCTTCAAAACTGTTGGAGGGATCTTCACGAAACTTTCTGGGATTGATTATGGCACCTCACTGCACGTCTTTGCGAAAAATTCATTCAGATAGGGTGGCAATGGGTGTAGTTTTGTCAATGGGTGTGGTTTGGTAACATGGGGACTCTAACAAATGACCAAGTTCAATGAAATTTGGCATGTGATCTCAACATGACTGGAAAAATGTTATTATCCTGTGGATGTGGCTATGGGTGTGGTTTGTTTATTAGCCACATCCACTGGAAATTGCTTTCACTGCCAAGAACAGATGTTACTTTCACAGAAGTGATTATTAATTTTACCGTGTTTGTTTGATTAATGAGATTTGTGCTAATGATCCCTACATGTTACATTTAAGCTAACTAAACAAGTTTGTCACTGCAGGAGGCTGGAAAACTACCCAATAGGGCTGGGTTTTTGTTGTTGTTTTTTTCTGTTGCTAATCAAACTAATTGAATATTTCTGGTTTGGGATCATCTAACTATTCATGCGCTTACATACAGTAATTAGATACACGTCAATATTTAAATACAAATTAATCATCCATAAAACATTGAATATTCCGTAGTTCTAGTTAGCACATACAATTTCTCCTTTATTCGCTATTAGATGCTGGCAACAATAATGAGGACATATTGAAGATGGCTGTCACCATGTTAAAGGAAGAGTATGGAGTGGCATACACTGCTCTGCAATTAGAGGTCTACCAGGACAACATGAGGACCTGCAAAGAATGCATATGTATTGAATAAAATACTGTAATTATGTATTGAATAATTTTAGCAACAGAGCTTCAGTTTGATCCAAATCCTAACTTCCTGTATTCTTCTCTCCTCTTCTGCAATACACTTATGCCCAAACTTTCATACAATAAATAATCTTACAAGGCATTTATAACTATTTCATTTGTTAATATGAACAAACAACTCTGCATGCATCGTTGAATATATTGTCGTTGCCCATACCGTAAGATTATATGCATGAGCATACACCTCTAAATGATATTAATTTTTTATGACATGATCCTTGATATTGATGATCATGCTCATTCTATATTCCTTATTAGTGTGTGTAGCACAGATTAACTAAGTAAAGTTGAATTATCTCTGGGCTGATGCATTAAGTAGACACTATCCTATACATATGATGTTCATTATGGCTATTTTATACATGTCATATTACATGTTGTGTCACTGAAGTTATCAGTACAGCAATAATTAATGGGGGGGGGGGGGGGGGGAATACCACATGCTGAGATGAAGCACTCCATCCAGGACTATGCACCTGTAAATCTAGTCACCATTTCACTTAAGATGAAAAGCCAAGCAAAATGAGGCTGTCTGCAGAGGAAGTATAGGTAAAGTCATCCCTGAATGATCCTTCATTAATGCTGCAGTACGAACAGTTTATCTTATAGTAATTTCTGCCATACCAAAAAAAAAAAAAAAAAAAAAAAAAAAAAATATATATATATATATATATATATATATATATATATACATATCTTCGAAGAGGTTTAGTTTAAAGACAGCAGTGATATGTTTTCCTCAGTTGAACAATATACATTGAACAATAGCTATATGCATGGCTGTAAAAAAAAAGAGAAAAGAATGAGCCTTCAGGAACTATATTATGAACCAGCTGCCCATACAAAGTGGGGGTTGCAAATAGGCAGACCAGATTAATCTTGATATGATATAGACTTAACCAATTCAAGCAGAGATTTTTTAATTATTATTATTAGTTTCATGAGATTGTTGAAAATGGTTTTTTCAGTGCTACTGTCTCTTCCTCTGAAAAAGTCAGGGTTGATCACACTAATGGTGTTTAGGTTGGCTCACAATATGATACTACATAAGACAATAAAGCACATTGCGGTTCTAACATGGTCGAGTGTAGCAGCCTTTATATGCTAAGACGTTTCTGGAATAATAGAGGTGTGCATTTCAAAGACCTACTGCGTATCTGGTGCATTTCGCTGTATCACAGGCAGGTGGAAATAGTTCGTTGGCTTCCCTTTTCACACATTTATACACACATAAATCATCCTGTTCTATTTCAAATATATCAACAACAACAACAACAACAACAACAAAAAATATATATATATATATATACATACATATATATGATGAGACAACAAAAAAAGGGATTAAAAAAAATGTACACTACTTTATGTAATTTGGAGAAAAACACACAAACAAACCTGAACATTGATTAATACATTCACCCCAGAGAAGTTACCTTTACACAATAATGTACTCCCATAACAGAACATGATATACACCCAATTCCTACAAATGTGTAGTGCTATATTTGATGGTCATGCAGTCTTTGCATGTCTTCATTCTTCTTTGGAGTGCCTCTAGTTGGAGTGCAGTGTAGGCCACTCCATACTCGTCCTTCAGCATGGAAATAGCTGTGTGCAACACTTTTTCATTATCTGCATCTATTTGTCAAAATATAATTGATATTATGTCACCAGAGTAAACAATACCTTCAAAATACAAGAATTAATAGGAAGTTATTTGTATGCTGGGCTTACTTTAGGCACATATGAGAAGGCATAAGGAATAGTTTGGTTGATCTGAGTGAATGGTAGATGATTCATGTGTAACTCTGCCTTGGGTGTCTTCCAAACTTATTATTGAGTGGTTCACTATACTCACACATCCAATCGTGTGCAACTAGGATATGTAGCTACATCCTTCTTTAAGTATGCTCAGTATATAAATGGAAAGATAAATTGATATTGTTATATTTCTAATACAAAGTGCTCCTTTTAATATTTTTTCTTCTAAATGAGAGAGGAAACACTCGTTGAAGCTTCTAAAAGCACATATATTTCTTATTGCTCGTTTTTGTGATTAGTATACAGTTGTGATGGCATGAATGCAAACCATTACAATCACACACCAATCAAAAGTGAGCAATAAGAAATGTATATGCTTATATATAATATCCTATTGGCTACATGTGCATTACAACCTTTACCATTCTCTAATTGTCTAACTTTCTGTACTACACACTAACATATGGGAGTGAGTAACAGTGCATGAGATCTTACCTCCATTGATCACCAGGTGACCAGTTACAGCTACGTATTCAACATTGACAGACCAAACACAAAGGGCATGTACTGTCTCTACGCCATTTATACTGCCCAATTTCTCTGCAATCTCCTTCACTTTAATCCCACTAGGAACACCTGGACATGATGTGTAGGGTTGTGAAGATGGAGGGGGGGGGGAGGATGGTGGTGGTAAAGAACATACGTATGAATCAAAGCGGAACATACATGAGAAAGTATATCTGCTGTTGATAGCTTTGGATGAATGCCAACAACACTCCTCACAGTATTAATAAGCTCAGGATATTATACAACATTCCACATGTAGTTAGACTGCATTTATATTCTAGGACTACATACATCAAGGTCTGGTGACACAGCATGGAGTGCCATGGTTGACCAGGAAATCTCTGAGATCATTTACATCATCAGAATGAAAGAGATTATCTGTTGAGTGGACTCAAATTTTTATAACTAATAATGTGTGTAGGAAGATTGGTCTACATGCCATGTTTCCACTGCAGCATGTAGAGAGCCAGAGGCATGTTGGAGGTATGTATGTTACTCTACTAGTATTGCCAATCGAAACATCCAACTCAGTTACTTGTTAACTTGAGAATAATAAATAAACAAAAAAAAAATCATTGAGTGAATGTGTTAGTAGTAACAATCCTTTCATATTGAGTCACAAAAAAAACAACGAAGATACAAGTTTCTCTACGTTACTTGTCCAGTAACAATAAATTATGACAGGTTATCCAACATATACATATGCCAAATCATTTTATATTACTGCAATAAGAATTGTTTTAAATATATTTTAGTAACCAGACCAGAGTGCATATCCGAATATATATTAAATAGCGATCACATGATAATTTGAATGGTACATATTAATTTAACAAGCAATACTGTATATGTACTGTAGGTAAAGTATGATTACTGATACTATAGTTTAAAGGCTTTCCACACTACAAAAGGGTTTGTACCCTTCTCCAGCAACACCCAGTTTCAAACGTTTTCTTGCATCCACACTAGCATAGCGCTGAAGCTGCTCCACATCACCTGCGTGGGCTGATTAATTGGGTTTCCTCTAACTCATATAGAAATAGGGTATTTTATTTCTCGTATGCTACTTCGTTCTATCTTTTCCCTCCGCAATGTTATCACACAAATGGAGGATAGAGAGGGCGGAGAGAGCTGTTAGTAGCTAAACTCCTGATAGCGAACATCAGCAATAAAGCCACAGGAATGCTCAATAAATCTGAGCCGCTTGAAGCCTACCCTTCTGAAGGTTTCAGGTGAAACCGGGTGGAACCTGTTAGGATGAAACCTGGTGTAGTGTGTACGTGTGGAACCTGTTCCAGACACATGAAACAGGTTTTAGGGTGCAGTATATGGACAGGGGCTTAAGATTTGTATATATATTTTATACATTTCAATGATAATATTATCTAGTACCTTCCATGAGAATCCTCAAGATGTGAATCATGATTCGGCAAGTCGTGAATACAATGAGAACTCCAAAAATGTATGTGCAGATTGGATCAACAATCTTCCAGTCTCTCTAAAATATTGATAATTAAATAACATTTTATATGGTTGTTGGTGCAATAGCTGGAAAAATTTTATTTTTTTTACCTCAGAAAGAAAAATTAAAGCTTGAATTAAATTAAAACAGATTACAATAGTCAACAACAATTATAGTGGTAACATTGGTGCAGCATAGCAGGGAGAACAATGTCAAACAACAAAATCAAAAAAGTACTAATACTAGTGAATATAATGGGGGAATTCTATAATTACAATGGCAACATCAAAATAATATGATAATTGACATAAAAAAAGACTAGATTATAAGTGAATTTAGCCTTTCAGCCCTATCAACGTACTCTGAACCAGACAATGTAGCTTGTAATAAGCACTCCTAGAGTCTGCAGGAAATCTCCAATGACATGAATACTGGCTGCTGTCACGTTAATATTATTTCTTAATGCACTTTTCTTCTTCCCTACTTCTTCCTCATGAGCATAATTTTTATTCTTCTTGCCAAGTCGGTGGCTCTGTCCTCCTCCTCCATGACTGTGGCCATGCCCACCACCACCTTGATGCAACACTGCGAGCATGCTGTCAAAAACAACACAACAACAAAAACTAATGACAATATTGACCAATCAAAAACCATGTATCATGTTAAATACGATAACTCATTCATGAAACTCTTGTACCCACTCAAGCTGTGCCGATGGGTCACTCCACCTCCCACCCATTCTCCCCATCCATACCCATAATCAAGTGGATTAACATGTTGAAATCAAGCTTCAATTGGATATATAGCTTTTTTCAGATTATCAATTTCCTTGTGCTTCTCCATTGATAGAGCCTGAATTTGCCATTATCAGTGTGTGTGTGCGCACACACACACAAAAAGCTAAGGCTAAGGTAGGTCATATCGGGTTGGGGTAGAGCAGTTGCTAGGGTTAAGGTTAGTGTCAGAATAACATAGAAATCTGACATGCACTGTTCCAGATCAGTGAAGACTTCGTGATGATGTAATGTAAACAAGGATTGTAGCATGAAGAAACTCGCAAATTTTGCATAGAGGTATATTCCTAGGTGACCAAATCCACAATTTACAATTCACCTGATTCACATGGAAGAGTTAGAATCTACTTCACTATCTAATTTAAATGTTTTAGTACATACATTAGTGATTTTGCACCAATAACATCCAAGTTACTAATAAAAACATTCCATCAAGTCAATAGTGTTATGTCCACTCACATGACATTTATGAATACCCCGGCACACGAGACAATGAGCATTATGTCAGGATCTAAATCAAAAGAATCTGGATCTTTCAAACGCATGGTGGCTTGATAGATGAGGTAGCCACTGATAGCGTAGATCAAGAACACAGAGACCAATGCTCCCAATACCTCTGAATGGAATAAAATATATTCGTTATTCTTTTAATTTCACATCAATTACGTCGTTAAAAGTTACAGAATGTTCAAACATTCATTTAACATGAATATTTACTATAAAAAATATGAAATTCTTCTTAGTGTTTTCTTTTCTTCCTCACACTCAGTGGTATACTAGTGAGTCCTGTATGATCATATAACTTTCTATGCTCTAGTGGCTGAACAACATCGTCAACAGTGGGGGGAGGGACATCTTCTCATCTTCTTGGAGATCCCTGCCCATGGTTGCATACAGGGATGGGGAGGGGAGACAAACCTGGGATATCTATCCCCTTTAAAAAACTAGTTTCCACCACTCACTCACTCCCTCCAAGGACTTTTTTTTTTAATATATGAGATTAAACAATTGCATGAACTAGCAAGTACCCAGAGACAACAAAGACATCATACTATAATTTGAGATTTTTTTTTGTTTGTTTGTTCACATCTATTCTCAGAAATTTGGGCCTACATTTAGAGAGCCCAAAAAGAAGAAAAAGAAAGAGAGTTTGGGCACAATTTCGCTGACCTCATTTAGAGTACACATTATGAAGTACTCATAATGCAGCTTGGTGGTTACTCAAGCATGAATTTGAGACCCCCTTAGGGAATTTTGGAGAAAAAAACCACACAAAAAAACAGACCTAGTGGCAGGGTTTCGCCTAACCTTGCATAAAACCATTTTTGGGTAACCCCAATCAACCCCTGATAATATGAGCAATATAAGCCAAAGAGTCTGAGAGGAGATAGCAAACAAACAAACAGACGAACAAACAAATCGTGAATTACATATACTAGAGAAATACCCACCCTATGGATAGAGGCAACAGCCCCCCCCCCCCCTCCTCCTGAAGGATATTTTAGCATATCACCTAGTCTATAAACAGAGATAACAAAGACCTCTTAATACAATTGTAGATTGTTGTTTGCATCTCATCCCAGATGCTTGGGCCTACAGGGCTAAAAAAGAAGTAAAGAAAAAGAGTTGAAAGTGGTTTGGGCACAATTTTGCTGACCTATGGGTTTACACAATTGTGGTTTGCAATAAGTGGGGTGCTTTACTCAAGCATAGAGATGTGACCAGAAGGTTAATTTATCCACATTATCCACATGACATAGCTTGCAAGATACTCCTGCTTTGGATTATTGCAGGACAACCAAGTATATATTTTATCTCCCACACCTACTTGCAACTGAGTCTCGATCTGTATCTATATACTTAACAAGTTAACCTCAAATATGATGCTTGGGAATTGGTGGGAAGTAAGGTCATTTTGACTCAACTTTCTCATCATCAGCTTCTCCACTGCACTCAGCAAGTACTAAAGTCCATTTGATTTGAGCTGAGCCCTAGCCCTACTGGGGAAATTTTAATAACTTTGCAAATACTCAACCTATTTCCAGATTTCAAGGACCAATAGACTCATGACGCTCGAGACATTCTTTTAGCACTATTCCTGGAGAAGTTGATAGTTCCACAGCTAACTTAGATGTATGTCCCATAAGCAAGTACACAACATTCCATCCTGTGTTAATTGACCAGATGGAATGCAGCTGCAAGTTTTCTATTTTGACGGTAAACTCTCAATTTTTAAAAAAGGGGGAAAATTGAGTCATTGCAGTGAGAGCATGGATTCTACTCAGTCTAGGCTGGACTTTGAGTCCAAGGAGGGCATGGATTCTCTTGATTTACCTCTGTGTGCAAGGCAAGGTCTGCAAGTAAAATTCTGCTATTCAAGTCAATCTTCCCGGGAGAGTTTAGTGTTAACTTTATGAAGTTGTTCAGGAAGAACAAGAAAAGAAAGACATTAACTATGCACTTTGCATTTACTTCTAATGACATAAAGATTTATTGTGGATGGAGGGTAACTTTTAAAGCTACTCAGCCATATATCAATCCCATAATAAGTAATTATTATTTCTGTGCATATTCATATTAATTTTTTTTTATTCTTATGATTTTGATGAATTAATAAAAATTATGTAGATAAAAACGAAGACTATCAAAGAAAACAAGGAACACAATATGCATGCATGTTATCATATTGTTTTGATTATTATGTTGATTCATGTTTGGGGCAGTACATAGTAAGTCTCATTGTACTGTGTGCACTGCTCCCTATGTTGAGGGTAAGTAGTTCTTGATGTGACCCATTTTCACTTTGTTGAGGTGTACTTAGCTCTGTATCACAAATATATGACCATTTTTACTTTGTCGAGGTGTTCAACCTGAAATTGTAAGAAGATAATTCTTAACTTTGCCCTTTTTCATATAGTGGGACTGATCTTTGTATTTGATGGAAGATAGTTCACAACTATGTGTTCATCTTCACTGTATTAAATGATTAAAATCTTACTATGTTGAAGGAATAGTTGTTTTTAAGGATGTACCCCATGGGCATTGCCAGAGTTTGATTAGGAGAAGGGGGAGGGGGTTTGCTTTCCAGGTATAATGTGTCAAGGAGAATATAAAGTTCTGGCCATGAGAGAATTTTTTTTTATTTTTAGATATGTTCAATGAGAAAGGGTATTTTCACTCATTTTGACACTACTAAAATAATATATATATATTAATGTCATCCCATTCAAAATGCAATTTTTAAAATTAACATGAAACCTAAGTACAATTTGAATACTCTATGATAGACTGACATTCCCTCGTAAAGTTCACAAAAAAAAAAGTATTTCTGAACAATTATTTCAATCAAACTGGGAATTTTCTTTAATAAAATTATTGGGATGGATTAGAGTAAACTTTACAAACAGGATTGGACACCTATATCTCCATCAAATGATATATATTCCAGTTTATGTTCATGTACTACAACATGTATTTTTATTTTCCAGGCATGCATTCACCTTTGCTGATAATGCATAATGTGTCGAATAACAAAGAAAAATAGATCGACAATACTAAAAACAACAACAAACAACACACATTATAACTGTAACATTGTCAAGATTAATGCTATCACAAAAATATCACTACTGTGGGTGAGGTTACTGGAAGCAGCAAGGGTTACTTCAGAATCACTGTAACTTGGCTCTTCCAAACTGTATTGTATATATTGTTTAGTGCATATGTAGACACCATTTAGCTAATATTTTTGTTTCTCATGTCTCATAAAATAGAGCTGCAACAACCAAACAACAAATCTGCCAGGATTCAAACTATTATCTTTCACCTGCATGCCTAGATTTATGCAGCATATACTGACTGTCATAGCATGGCTTACCTAAACTAGGCCTCCGTAGCCTTGTTCTAAACCTCCACATTGTGAAGTGTACTTTGTGTTCTTTTCTTTTTTTTGGCACAAGTATACCTTAAACCACTTTTGGCGAAGTTAATAGGCTGAAGCATGCACTACGTCACTTCTGCAATTAACTACTTACTTCCGGGGGCTCAAGTGAACCCGAACAGAGACTAGCTTCTAAATTTTAAAAATCCTGAGGTTCATTTCAATTTGTATCTTCCTGGTCACATTGCACTATTTACCACAACTTTGATTTTTTCTGAACAGTTTGAATAGTCTGGACTGTTCTGTTCCCATGTAGTCGTCCTGTAACTAAAGGAAGTTATGTGGCAAAGTTCAGCCATAAATTATTGCAGTTCTCTAGAGACTTCTGTGGCTAAATTCAATCTTGTGTCCAGACCACAAACATTTACTGCTGGAGACAATCAACTACTAAATGGTAAATATCATGTGTTAAGAGTTTGTATGAGATAGCAACTGCTGCTGTTCTAGTGGCCGACCTAGCAATTTAATCATTTCTATATGTAAATTCTTTTGGGATATCCTTGGTGCCTCATTGCAGGATAAAGAGGTTCCACTGTCTTCAAAATCTGCAAGTAAATCAGCATAGTAAAAATCTGACTATTTTTTTTTTTTGGACCTTTAGTAAAAATTTAACCTATGAACAACACTAACTTTATAATAACTTGAGACTTTCTTTTGAATGTGATAAGTATCTCCAGAATATCTCAGAATCAATTTCATAATATCTAAAAAAAAATTTTCACCTCCCTCACACACAAATCCTGTATGAACCCCTGCTGAAAATTGCCTGCACTTTTCAAATTATTATGGGAGGATCATGTGACAAGCTCAACTTATGAGTATTTCATAGATGGACATTTAATATATTAAATTTCCAAATGTATTAGTAAAATTAACTTAATTAGTATTTAAACCAGAAGTTGCTCTAATCTATTCCTCATTTTATGTATGAACTTTCTAGACAACATCTGCTGCAAGCTGTTTGAAGTTATAAGAAGAAATATTAGTGTATCCAATAATTCAATACACACATGCACAGCACACACACACACATGCACAGCACACACACATGCACACTCTGAGCACACAGACACACAATCATGAACACACAGACACACACACACAGACACACACAATCATGCACAAACACACATGGTTTGCATCAAATAGTACTCAAACACTATACTGAGTTCCTTTCCTGATTACTAGTGCAATTTAATTCAAAGAAAACACTGGTGTATTAGTAATATTAACTTAATTAGTATCAAAAATAGAAGTGGATCTAATCTATCCCTCATTTTATATATAAACTTTCAAGACAACATCTGCTGCAAGCTGTTTGAAGTTATAAGCTGGCATATTTATCACCATTCCTTTATCTTGTCACACTATTTCCCCTTTTTTTTAATTAAAAAAAATTGCTTTGTAAATTTAATGATGAAAAATATCAATCCAAAAATTAGAATTAAAATAAATAAAATTTAAAAAGTGTGTTGTGGGGGTGGGTGGGTGGGTGGGTGGGTGTGTAGATTCCTTCAAATTAATGCTCAAAGTCAAGACTGGTAATAATAAGAAAGAAATCATTCTCTGAGGGCCTAAGTGTGGTTTGTTAATTTTGATAAGACCTTTTCAAGGGTTGGCAGGCTATGGATAAATGGCATTAGAGCAGCTGTACTGAAAGATGAAAAGGAAGCAAAACTGATTTTGAAAAGGAAGTTAAGCAGTGAACAAATTATTGAAGTCTGAGGTTAGCCAATCTGAGAACACTGTACAGCTAATACTTTCTCCCATAAATTTTTTTAAAGATAAAGCAGGTGTCTAGGATAATTTTGCTAGCATGGATTAAAGTAGTGCCAGTGTGGACGCTCTGATTTGAATTAATTCGAATTGGGAATACAAATTTTTTTTCTTCCAGGGATTCAATTCGAATCAATTCAAATCAGTTTTTATGGAGTGTGGACAGGCCTTAAGTATGCCAAATGGTACTTTTGCCAGAAAAAAGAACAGAGCTACAAGCCTAAAACTTGGCATGCACACACAACCTGATTCTGTGTATAACATGGGGTGGGTCCCACCTGGCCACACCTCTTTCTCTTTGTGTGGAAGGCTAAAAATGCCAAAAAATGGTACTTTTAAAAAACACTTTGGACCCAAGTAGTTACACCCACAAACCGAGATATATTTGGAATCAGTGCTGCCATTTATACAAGGCCATACACCTTCCTGTGTTAATGTCAGGCACAAAAAAAACCCCCAAAAATTGTACTTGGGTGAAACAAATCCTTGGAACTACAGCCCTAAAACATGGTACACACATACAACTTGACAGTGGGAGTAACATGGTCTGGGTCTCACTTGGCCACATCCTTTCCATTGGGTGTGTCAGGTTAAAAACAGTTTGTATGTATGTATGTATGTATGTATGTATGTATGTATGTATGTATGTATGTATGTATGTATGTATGTATGTATGTATGTATGTATGTATGTATGTATGTATGTATGTATGTATGCATGCATGCATGCATGTATGTATGTATGTATGTATGTATGTTTCACCAAAACATCATACCAAATAAAACTCACTCATCAGAGTGTACACATCCTACAGCAAGGATGATTTTAAGCAAGAACAGATTTTTAAAAATTCAGATGTCAGAATCCAAAACCTGATAAAATGGGATTCTGTGCATAGCACTGGTACTTAATGTGATATAACAGGCAAATCATAGTTCATAAATTTGGTACTTATTGATTTAATCATATGTTCACTTTTGTTCTAAAAGTCTACAACATATGCCTGCAACACAGACAATTTTGTGACTACAGCCCACTAAAGGTGGGCTGAAAAAAACGCCCATAGGTCAGATTTTCAGCTAGTTTTAGGTAAAATTTCTTCAACATAATTCAAAAATTAGTTTTCTGTCATAAAATATTCCCAAAGATTCCCAAGGGAACATAAAGATTGTGGTTGTGCATGCAATAATTTCTAAATCACATTTTATTATTTTTTTTTGCACACAATTTCAATAAACAGGTGAACTGTTCCCAACCCTACCTTCCAATTATACACATAATACATCTATATATCTATCTGTCTATCTATCTATCTATCTATCTATACACACACATATATTTAAAAAGAAGCAGTAAATATCTAGTTGCCTGTTGCTGCAGGATACACTAATGGAACATACCTGCACGCTTCCATCCAAATGTAAAGTATTTTGAAGGTTTTTTCCTGCCCAACATGATAGCAAAGAGAGATATTGCAAAACTAGCCAGGTCAGTCAGCATATGAAGAGCATCTGTCTGAACTGCCAGACTATCCGCTAAAATTCCTCCTACGGAAATAAAATTTGGAGACAGTAGAGAAAATTTTTTTAAAAATATGAAAAATATGAGCCTCTGAATGTACATGACATACCACAGCAACAAAATAATTATCACATGATATTACAGTATGAAATTAAAAAAAAAAAATTTTAAAGAAGGAAAAAGGTTAATCTCTTACAACCTTTTTAACATACTCTACTTATTGTGGGGCGTGGTATTACTTCATACAGAGAGTGAGATTAGTGGCCAACTTCAGACATTTTCTGATCATTTCATGCCTTTATTTGAACAATATTTAGTCTGGCAAAATGTTTGAGAAACTTTTTTGCATGTGCTACAGCAAAGGCTACTCTACTCACTTTTGCATGGAAGAACCAGATGTTCTACAAAGTCAGTTGAGAGAATGAATTCCTTTGATTCAACTATTTTAGAGTGCATTTCTTGCAAAAAAAAAACTTGCTACATGTACTTATGAAGTGTCAGTATGCTGAATGAGTCATTGATTAGTCAGTCAGTAGTGTAAATTACCCTTCTGCAAACTCAATTAAGGCAGGAAATTATTAGGGGATTTTTCAAAAATTATATAACTAGTTTTCTATGGGCATGCATCCTATGATATAGGCTATGCAAGAGTCAATTTTTGGGGGGGATTTTTCAAAAATTACTTGAAATATTTTATGGCATGCATCCTATAATATAGGCTATGCAGAAGCCATCCATCTATCCTTTAAGTTTTCGAGCATTCCAAACTCTATCATGAAATTATGCTCCATTTGGTCCATGTTATTTCAAGCTATTGAGCTACAAAAGATTCTCTGTAAGGTTGGAAAAGAATGGCCTTTTGAAGCTAAGTGTATGTCAGGAACTGTTTGTGTTTGCGTACCGGACATGATCTTGAGAGGAGTAGGAAGTGAAGCAAGTTATGGAGAAGAAAAGGAGATAATTCATGCAGTGGCAGAGGCACCTACTTATGAAGCTGAGAGATATAACTAAAAAGAGGACCACCCCCAAATAAATCACTCTTCCAGGCCAAATATTGAACATCATACATTTGACACTGTTGCTGCAATCAACCATTGGTGAGGTGACAAATTCAGAAAACCTGGTCATGGTCCACTAGTAAGGAAGAGGATGAGAAGTATATTTACCATATTTTATAGTTTCCTTTCTTTAAGTTATGATCCAAATTTATCTAAGTTTATGATAGATTGAAGTCTGAAAAAGGCAGAAGAAAATCAATAATGGTCAGACGAATTGCCCAGATATATTTTGGTAGTAATTTCAAACACTGAACATACATGCATATTTGGATGATACAAGTACCAGGAAGTGACTTTAAAAACAATTAATAATCTCTGTTATAATGACTCAATAAAACTTGTAGATTCGCTAGCTAAATATTAAAACACTCTTTTCAAAATGAATGAAAGATATTTGGGGTCTGCAGCAAAGAACATGAGATAATAGGTGATAAAAATTGCTCTAATAGATTAATACAACAATACATGAACACATACACTGCAAACAATTTTTTTATTTTTTTATTAGACAGTATGTTTAAAACTATTGAAGCTAAAGATGTTTTTAGTTAAAGAAAAATTACTATAAAAAAGTGATTACTTCTTAAATTTCATTACAAACTCTCCCGATCCTAGATTTTTACAATTATAACTGAATCTGTTGTATTGCTTTATCAAATTTAAAAGCATATTAAGAAACCACCAGAAAATTTTACCAAAATTTCCCCAGTAACCCCCACAAAACATAAGAAAAAAAACTAGCCAAAATATGATCTTTTTTTGGGGGGGGGGGAGGGGGAATAGTCCAGTAAAGACCAGGTGTGTTCACAGATTAGCAGCAATTTAGAGCACTTACATTACGTTGGTAGAAAAAAATAAATTTTTTTTTTTTTTTTTTTTTTTTTTTTTTCCCCCCTTGGCATAATAGTGTTCACAATACATGCTCCACTCACCAACTGCTTCAACCAACAGGAAAATGGTTCCCAAAACAATAGCAATAAGAATTTTCTTGATAGCTTTGTTCTGATTCTTGTGATTTTCTACATCTTTAGTATGGCAAAGGCAATTTCCTGCCTCCTCCACATCTGCACAGACACAATACAACATTACAACTACACACAAGCACTGACTACTACATGTCCTACATGTAATAAATACTATATGTATTGCTGTACTAAATATAAATACTCTTTGTACACACAGAATAGTTTCAAATAAACTCTCAGTTAATTAGACTATCGATCATTTTAAAAAAACCAAAAAAAAATCAAATTTTCGGTTTTTGCTTGATGTAACTGGCTGGCATTTTTCCCTTGTGTTCACTTGTAAATGATCTATACACTGGCTGTAATCAGTGGCTCTTATGTACAGCTGAGGGAATTGTTCAAATTAACACATGCTTACCAACTCAAAAGTGATGAAGAACAAGCTTGGACCAAGTCACTTTGCAAGGTCAGTGTGGTAACCATGGCTCCTTAGGAAAAATGTGCACTTCCAAGCTGCCAAATCCAGTTAATAAAAATTTGCAAATTGGTCCTTATTATTAATTATCCCTGTATTTCCAGTCACTTTGATCAGCCTAGGAATACAGAATTTGTTGAGGTGATCCTGGAAGCTACCAATCATACATAAGGTTTCACTAAATCTTGTGTGGATGATCTAATGATACTGTGTATATATATATATCTGTTGCCAGGCAGGGTACTTGATTGACATCCTCAAATGTCATAGATCACAAAAAACAGAACAAAACCAAACAGGAAAAAAAGGAAAAAAAAAAACTCTGGAAAATGAAATGACAGTATAACACTTACAATGAGTAGGGCACTCCAATGCAATTCATGTTCCATACACAGTGTGATATTTGAATATACTTCAATGAATAGATAATTGATCAAAATCACAAAATGTGACACAGACACATATATACTTAGTAAGGCAAATTATTCAGTTTAGTATCCAAATAATAAATTGCAAATGTTGGTCTGCCTGTCTGTCTGTTTGCCTAGACACCTGAACGGATTTCAGTGGCACTTTGTATGAAAGTTCTCAATGTCCCACATCGCCTGATAAAAATGTTGGTTACCATGGCATACTTATTGTGGCTGTAACAGGCATTTTTCTACCTTCTAGGTGTATCCTATAAGATTCTGATAAAGGGTCATTAATTTTACACAGCCGCACTCCACCTCTCCTCTTCATCAATAAAACCAAAAAAGAAAAACAAAACAAACAAATTCAACAATAATTTGAAAATAGAAATGACTAAAATTAGAATTTTTTAATGTTCTGTCAACCTTTAGATTTTTTTTTAACTTTTCAAATGCCCACAACCCATATTCGTCCTTGCTGTAGCTGTTCTCTCCTTCCTTGTATGGTTTTGTTTGCAAGTGAAAGGAGAGAGGATAGAGAGAACACTGTAGCAATTTCAATTATGGGGCAAGCATGGGCAATCTGAAATGAGAGGAAAATTATTTTATAGTTTTGAACTTAACCAGTAGTGGTTACTGGAGGCAGCCATTCTGTGAGTGTCTATAAACACAAAAGTTACATGTTCTCCAGCAAAAAAATGACACACACACCACTAATACACACGAAGGCACACATATACATTCAACACTTTTGGGCAAATATATATGCCAACATTATGTTTCATGAGACTTGCAGTGTCTGCATGTCACATTGTAAGAGAGCGTATGCATAAAAATGGCTTGGGTGTGCTACTCCAATAAAGTGCATGAGTGCACAAATAGGTTCGTTCTCAAGAGGAATGCAAATGTTTACCAGACACACATACTTAGAAAGGCAATTTATTCAGTTTTAGTATGTCTCTAAACATGAAAGTTACGTGTTCTCCAATAAAAACCATTTGAAACACCTCATTCCACCATCTCAGCAATGCAATGTTTCAGTATCACCATCTTTGAAGTCTAAATGTTTTTACTAGCTGTGGATAGCTACAACTGTGAGCTCACAGAGCTCACAACAGCCATCATATCTAGGTCACTATCTTATGACTATATGGGACAGTATTACACACCTACTTCAACAGCATGTACTAATTATTGCATGTGCTGAGCAAACGAAATAGTGGCTGATGAGGGAGAGAATCTGACACAAGCAACCCTCTGAAGAAGGCTTGGCTGAAAGTAGTGTGAAAACATGGATATAAGAAAGTCAAAGATCTGAAATGGATTATGTAGTTTCAAAAATACACTCACCCCACCCATCACTTCAGAAAAACGAACCTTGTATTCCACTTTGAAAGCAGTGTTTTACTCAACTCAACCACACAAGCCACACACCATATTTGAAACAAAAGGAACAACCAAGCCCTTCCAATATGTAATTGAGAGGCCCTCGCTGTATACATACATTACACCAGAATGCCCCACAGTGGTATTGAAGAGTGGACAATTACAACTTGGAATAGTACACGGAAGGAAGGGATGGTTCAGGACTATCATAGCATCGTAGTTGTTGATTAGATTAAAATTGATAATAGATAGTCCTGCATGGTTACTGAAGTTGAGTAAACCCAAAGAAGACCTAAAACAATCATAATTACAACCCTTTATACACCCTTTCATCATTTTTTATGTTTAAGGTATTGTTTGAGAACACAATTAAGTAGAGTATTGTTTTGTTTTTTTTTGATATGGTAAGCAGAATAAACAAATGCACAATTTCCATATCCACTTATTAATTTAGGGATATTTGTGGTTACTACATTGGGCCAATTTTCCCCATA
Source organism: Lycopodina hypogea (assembly GCA_963969325.1). Lineage (NCBI taxonomy): Eukaryota > Metazoa > Porifera > Demospongiae > Poecilosclerida > Cladorhizidae > Lycopodina > Lycopodina hypogea. The sequence goes on along the minus strand of OZ017779.1, from coordinate 8,107,976 downwards.
ATTACATGCTCCTTAATTAACATTCCATGATTATCATGCATAATTGCATCCATTTGGTCAACATACTTGGCGTTAAAAAGTGCATGACTACTCAACTTTCTGGAATGTGCTTTAATCTGCTGTACTTTGGTTCTTACAACTTGACATGGAGAATTCTCTCCTTTGACATGGAGAATTCTCTCCCTTGACATGATAATCTTATTGTACAGTTCCTACAGCCAAGCACTATAAATAAGAGAACACCATCGTTTCCAAGAATTCTTAAGTTCAAAGAAGAATGCCGACTATACATAATTACAGGCCTAATTAGCTGCTCTCCAAATAAAGCATGCTAATACTCCTAGGCACTTATAAAAAGGACGATCCACCTAAAGCATCCCTCATGTAGAAGGGGCACAGACCCTACTATATTTCTTAGTTTGTGCATGCATGTGTGTGCGTGGCTGAGTAAACATGCTCTTGGACCAACACTTTAAACCCAGCACTGATAGGAAACCTTCCCGTCTCTCAACATCTTCTTCCCACACCAGTCCACCCAGCTGTGATGTGGACCTGCAATTTTCTGGGGGGCGAATTCACTGGCCATGGCTTGTCAATCAGCTAAGGGTTCAGGTGGAACTTCCGGTGCCAATACTCATAAGCTCAGAATCTTGGTCAGTCCTCCTGCAAGCTCTTAGCCTTGCTCTAGGAGTTTGCTTGCACTGACTCATAGTGCCTGCTTAGTGCACAGGCACCCTGATTCTGTCAGGTGCACTGGCAGTGTGATGGCAGTTAGAGAATTGCATTTGCATTTATGTGTGTCAGCATATCAATTTCTGTCCAGGACACTTTTCAATTTCAATTAAAACTACTTATGGAAATAAAGTAAGTTGGCTCAATGAAAGTTACACTAGAAGGAGTGACATTTGGAATATTCTTGACTTCTATCCCTCACATGATCCCTAAGAAAAAAGAAGAAAAAAAAAAGAAAGAAGAGGAATATATGGAAAAGCGGTATCATCAAGCTTATTAGTAAACTATTGTTAGTTCATCAAAGGGAAGCACTCCAATTTATGTGTATGAAGTCAACAAAGATACCTGGATCAGAAATACAGAATGGGAAGGACTATGCTTTCCTGGAAAATATTATTCTTGCGCCTCGACTCTCTACTGAATCCATATTTTTGGCAATTAGAGATTTAAAAAATATTCTCCCTACACTACACTAACCAATGCAAAAGTGTTAAAAAAATTTAAAAAACAGTAAAGAAGATCAGGAGAGCAATAGTAAAGTTTGAGATAGAGAATGGCTACAGCAAATGAATTATGAGAGAAACGGAAGACAAATTGACAGGAACACCTAGAGAGCTGAAAACAGTGATTGGCAGACATAACTAATGGCTAAAATTTTAGCACAGAATGCCACTTCAAGCTTGGTGAAGGGTGCACAAAAAGGTCCTTTCAAGAATGGTGATGGGTGGTACAGAGATCCACAAGAAGACCTTTTCTGGCATGGTGAAGGGCTGCACAGAAAATTATTTATACCACAATTGCATTACTGTTTCTTGCTGTAATTTGTGCATGCACAGCTATGTAAACGTAACTTATTATTTTCCACTTTGGCGTCCAGCAATTCACTCAAACTTCTATGTGATGCTCGATGTTACAAGACAAGGATGGCAAAAATGAACTGAAATTAATATACACTCAATTCCCACATATCGTGCATAAGCTGATGGCTTAATTTTGCTATCACAATCAAAGGGTAATCTATTCTGGCATTGCCTATCATCTACCCTCATTGCTTACTTCTTAAAGGTGGATGAAGGGTGCTTATGCAATAACCAATATTCAATAACTGTAACTATCTTTCTGTTACACATATATATTTTTAAGTTCTGTTCGTCATTCTATCTACATTGTAGTCCTAACATGACAGTCTGTGGCATAATATGACTGTCATGAAACTTAGTGAGTGAGGCTGCTGCCCTTTGGGCGATGGGTCTCATCTACTTATTATATACTAGCAGCATATACCCAGCATTGCCCGGCCAATGACAACATGAAACATTATAGAAGCCTCTCAAATTTCGGCCTGGTTGGTCCTTTAATTAGCTTTTGGTAGCCAAAACAACTTCCTGTGGGTCTGGCTGATACCATACCACACACATTGCCACAACCACATGTAGTTGATAATGCTCACCCGGTTATTTGGACACTATATGCTCAATTACTGCCTGATTAGTCCATAAAATGAGTTTTGGACAGGCATAATGACATCCTATGGGTGTGACAATGACCAAACCACACCCATTGACACATGCGATTAGTAATGCTCACCCTGTTGCTTGGAAACCTCATTCCAAATTTCAGTCAGGTTGGTCATTTGATTAGCTTTTGATAGCCAAAACATGTGGTTAATGATGATTTCCCAGGTATTGGAGACCACATGCAAAATTTTTTAGATAACATTTTAGCCAAAATAACTTCCTGTGGGTGTGGTTATGGAAAAAACCACACCCATTACCATGCCCACATCTTATATTAATAGAGCTAGTAGTGTTTATATATTTATATGTCCAGAGATAACCTTCAAATGGCTGTAAGGATCCTGTTGAAAATTGGCAGATGTGATATTCTGGTAAGTGAAAGTAACCTGGCTATGTCCCATTCGTCCAAACCCCATTGTTCATGCATTTCAACATGGCCTGCCAAGTTAACAAGGAAAAAAAAACCCATCAGCATTTCTAAGGGGAGAATGAAATTTGTAAAGCTCAGAAATAGTGGGCCATTTCATTTCCATCAAAAGGAATGCATAACTTTTCACACGATACCATTTCAAAGTTAACAAGAAAAAGAAATCAATCAGCAAATTAATGGGGGGAAAATCTATTGCTGCATGGATCTTCTGTATTTCAAGAGCAGCTGAAGGTACAGTCAGGGAACTGCTTTTGGAGAGCAGCTGAAGGTACAGAAAACTGTGCACACACAAACCACTTTTCCTTCCCACTCCCCAACCTTCACTCACCACTCTTCCTGTACAACAAAATATAATCCTTGCACAAACAAAATAATGGCTATCAAGGAATTAACTGATGGAAGTGTGTAAAGAACCCCCAACCTCTACTCTCCACTACCCCTGCACAGCACAGTTAATTTCCATTTAATTGCTTCTTTCTGCATTTTGAATGGGTACTCATTTTCTTGAGTCACATGTGTAATTCTAGGTATGAATATAGTTCTGCCAGCATTAAGTGATGGATGAGGTTACCACGGGACACAGATACCTATATCAATGCCTAGATCAAAGTCTACAGAATGTAAGACGGAATGGAAGTTAAAATACTGATCATTATGTCTACCAAATGAATAAGTGCACAAAGTGAGCATGGCTTCTGTGATATGTTAATGTTAAGAAAAATTCATAACTATGCTCTTCTACAATACGCATCCTTAAGCAAATCATGTCATCTACAAATAGCAAGATATGCCACCATAAAGACAAGCACCACACTAGCACATGACCTTGAATAAGACAATTCCTCCAACAGAGCATGACCTCCCTTAAGACATATCTCTTAAAAAAAAAAAGTTATCCTAAAAAACATGTACTACAACAAGACATGTCCATCCCTAAGACAATTTTGTGACCACAGCAAGCAATGCAGCCATGTATACAAACATACACTTACAAACCAAAATATATATTGAAGTGTGTTTGTAAATCTAACTCCTTAGGTCCAGGCACTATTCAGAAGTTCTTTCTTCTTGGACATTATAGAAAAAATTGAATTTTTTTTTTATTTTAAATTATTTCAAGAAGATCAAGGGAATATAAACTGCATTGATGCAGGATAAAACGGAAAAATAGATACATATATTGAGTTATTCCTAGTATTGGGAGCACGTAGTATTGTGAAGCAGGTGTGGGAAAGATTGGAGGGGATAGAGATAGATAAATAGGAAGATAAATAAATAATCAACAGATAGGAGGAATGTTGTTGCTTTGTTTGATTTGTGGCTCATTGTTACCTTACAATATAATTAGTTTGACTAGATAAAAACCAAAAAATATACATATATATTACTAGCAGCATATACCCGGCATTGCCCAGCCAATGTCAACATGAAATGTTATAAAAGCTACTCATATTTTGGCCCGATTGGTCCTTTAATTAGCTTTCGGTAGCCAAAACAACTTCCCGTGGGTGACTACAATCTAACCACACCCATACACCTATATGTGGCTGATATGCTCACTCTGTTTCTTGGAGACCACATGCCAAATTTCAGCATGATCGGTCCATAAATTAGTATTCCTAGCCAAAAAAATTCCCTATGGGTGTGGGTAAGATAAAACCACACCTACCGCCACACTCACATGTGATCTATAATGCTCACCCGGTTATTTGGAAAACTCCTGCCTAAATTTTGCCTGATTGGTGCTTTAATTAGCTTCTGTTAAAAAACAAACAAACAACTTCCTGCAGGTGTGGCTTAAAAAAAATCACACTCACTCCTGCGTGACACTCACCTGGTTACTTGTAGTCCATATGCCAAATTTCAGCCTGATTGATTCATAAATTTGCTTTTTGCAGTCCAAAATTTTTTTCTGTGGGTGTGGCTATGACCAAATAATACCCACCCATATGTGGTCAATAATGCTCACTTGGAGACCATATGATAAATTTCAGCCTGGTTAGCCTCTGATTAGCTTTTGGTAGCCAAATTTACTTCCCGAGGTGTGGATATGATGAAACCACACTCATATGTTTAATGTCACTCGCCCAGTTACTTTTAGTCCATATGCCAAATTTCGTCTGGATTGGTTTATAAATTAGCTTTTAAAAGCCAAAAAAAACTTCCTGTGTGTGTAGTTCTGATAAAACCACACCCACACATGCTTGATAACGCTTATCCAGTCCCTTGGAAACTACATGCAAGATTTAAGCCTAGTTGGTCCTTTGATTAGCTTTTTATAGCTAAATAACTTCCTGTGGGTGTGGCTACAGCCAAACCACACCCAATATGGTTTATAACACTCACCCTGTTACTTGGAGTCCATATGTTAAATTTCAACATGATTGATACATAAATTATTTTTTGGCAGCCAAAATAACTTCTATGGGTGTGGCCATAACCAAACCACACCAATTGCCACACCTGTACATGCTAATAACGCTCACCTGGTTCCTTGGAAACCACATGCCAAATTTCAGCCTGGTTGGTCCTTTGATTAGCTTTTGATAGCAAAACAACTTCCTGTGGGTGTGGCTATGGCCAAAACCCACCCAATGTGGTTAATAATGCTTACCCTGGTACTTGGAGGCCACACATCAAATTTCGGCCTGATTTATCTCCTAATTGGCTTTTGGTAGCCAAAACATTGCAACATCCGGTGGGTGTGACTATGACTAAACCACACTCACTAACACACCCACATGCAGTTACTAACGCTCACCCGGTTATTTAGAGACAGCATTCCAAAGTTTGGCCTTTTTATTCCAAGGATTTTTCCATGATGGCTAGACATGCATGCGCACACACACATACCACGCACGCATGCACGCACGCACGCACGCATGCACGCACGCACATACACTGTTTATTTCTCGTATCACAGCTATGCAATGCTATTTCAGGAATGAGTGGGAGTAAATTCAAACTATTTTATCAGGCCTAATTCATAAACTGTACAACAAGAAAAGTGAATCCTTATTGTTTGTAAGAAGTTCATTACTTCGATGTGCATTTGAAAAGGAAAAAAAAAAGGTAAGAAACATAATGAAAATGTGATCTAAATGAAACCAGATATCAAGATAAAGTTAGTTGTGTTTGTCAATACCCTAGCTTTATATTGACATGACCTCACAGCAACCTCAATATTTTCACAGCTACATTAGTCACCTGTCCTGAGCTTCAACAGCTCCTTCCACTCACAGCTAGATAGTCCTACTAAGTGTTCACATATTGCATTAATACAATCTATACCAATTGATTTAAGTGGTTATAGACACCTTACCATGAGTATAGCCCTGTGTTTATTCTCACGTATAGCGAATAAGCATTCAATTTCATGTAATGTTACAGTGGAAAAAAATACTGGCCAAAAAGTGAAAAAAGAAACAACCTAGCTACTTACAACTGCATTAAACATCAAGAAGGAACATATCTGCTCCAGCCCACCTTGATTGTCCATCTTGAGCTGTGGTAGCTACCCTTGATGCTTTCTAGCCTTTCAGATCTGGACAATTTTGACGTGGGAGGTCCAACCCAGATAATCGGGTCTACATTAACAATACTAGGAACTGCTGCAACTCCAGCTAATAGCTAATACTTCAGAAACTTACAAACTCAGTTGACAATTGAGTACTCTAAAGGAGGGCTGTATTTTATAACAAAACTTCTGGCCAAAGTTACAACTTCTCATGCTGTTTACCCTAGTAGACTAATATGCAATACTATTTGGGAGACGCCACACGCCACTACTTGGTCCCGCAATCAATGGAAGCCACACCAGTTTTGACCATTCCAGTCCAATTAATTGAATTGTGTGACTAATCAAATTTAGTTGCTGCCTTCCATAAATTTAACCTGAGAAATTTAGTCCAACCCCGCTGTTTTTCAAAAGGTAACCTGTGGAAAATGATCTTATGTTACCTCTGTCAGCTATTGTTCAGCTTGGAAAACCCACTCCTCACCTGCCACCACCTGCACCACTTTTCTCAGCAGTTTATAATATCAATGCCACCACTATACCTAAATTTAATGGCACAGATATAGATATAACTAGATCTATACTGTAACTCCAGCTATAATAGCTGTCTTAAATGCTAGTGGATTTGGTGGAAAATTGTGCTATAATGTTTTTATCTTAATGATTTTGTGAAACCAACAGGTTTAGCCCTCTCCATCAAACACTATGGCCTCTTCAAGTTGTTAGGTTCCTTGGCTGGATGGTTTCTGTACTGTAATTCACTCCAGTGGGGATGATGCCACCACCATTGTCCAATTGAGGAGTCCTAGTCCTTTAGTGCCAGTTACTATTACTACAAGTTTAGATCTCCTCAATGGGGTAGTGGTGATGTTATCATCCACACTGGAGGTGTTTAATTGCCTGTCACAATGGTGCACGTTTAGTTATCTCAAGAAACTTTCTTAGCTTGTAGTAATCATACAAAATCACCGAATTCTTACCCAGCACTCAGCCACAAAAAGCATTACATTACAAATTATATCTATGCATATAGAGTCAAATCGTTACAGCCTCCATTATTCCTGAACTAACAACCACTCATTGAACACTAACCTGTACCTCTCTGCTTATGCTTGGACTTTTCACACTCCCTCCTGAACAACCACCTACCACTAAAAGCATTGCATCACACAAATAAAATCTATACAAAGAGAGTCAAATTGTTGCATCTCCCTTCCTAACATAATCAGCTACCAGCATCAACAAAATAAATACAGGGAACATGGAGAGTAAGTGTTTGATAGTGGAGTTCAAACAGTAATGTAGTCGCGAAGCCTTATATTGACCTTTCTTTCATGCTGGGAATGTTGATCCTTAGAGAAACATCCTCTGCAGGTGACTTCACAACTGGCCTATCACAGTACAACAGGTTCTGGGGTAGGAAACTTAAGATCAGGCAGCTGTCACATGATGTCTGGACTTGATGTGGATTTCCCATCTGCTATGATACCATCCAGATCAACTTCCAAGGGAGGTGCCTGTGACAGTGAGCTCTTTATATTTTTCCAGTTTCGCATATAAGTGTTCTCTCCAGCACACACATTGTATGATTTGGGACCTGCACACCCATATCATTTCCCAGAAGTCAAGGGCGTATCACCAGGAAGATGAATACGACCACCCTCAACAGACTTCAGCTTTGTTAGTAGGTGTGTATGCCTATTGTAGTACCAACCCTGCTTGGCCTTAGCAACTATGATTGCTTGGCGATCATGCGCAATTGAATGTCGAGGCTGAAGTAGTGATGGGAAGCAGTGTCTTGCATTGGTGATTTTTCAGTCTGAGCAGGACTGGTTCCCATGCCTTAGGATTGTGTATTTCACCAGTCCAGCAGCACAAGAAACTCAGACGTTCTATCCTCTCTACACTTGTTAAGCAATTGTTTAACAGTCTGGACCACGTTTTTAGCCTTTCCATTAGATGGTGCATAATGTTGTGATGAGGTCACATATTCAAAATTCCTCTTCCTTACTAAACTTGCAAATTTAGTTGGTGCAAATTATGAACCATTATCCAAAACCACTACATCTGAAATACCATGCCTAGTGAAAAGAGATGCTAGCATTCATGCCACACTCTGAGAGGTTTTCGATGAGAGACACTCCACCTCGAGATAGTTACTGAATAGTCGTACACTGTGAGTAACATACGTCCATGTAGTTGGCACAAATCTAGACTTATTTTGCCCCAAGGGCTTATCACTTCAAGCTGTTGTGTAGGCTCCTTTTGCTGTGAAGGTTGGTGTGTCAGACAGGTATCACAAGTGGATATGAACTTATTCAGATGTTGTGACATGTGTGGCCAGTAAAGGCATTCCTGTCCACAATAAATATATCTCTTAATTTCAATGTGAATCGCATACAGGAATCACCAGTCTATGACCCTTGAAGATAAGAGATCCATCCACCACAAGTTATCACAAGCATCCCAGTAGGTCCATAGAGCAGGTTGTACTGAATGTTTTTCATCAGGCCAACCAGCCTTGATGACATCACATAAAAGAGAGAGCTGTGTGTCTTCTGCTGTGGCATGTTGAATTAGGTGCAGATGATTAGCATTAACAGGTAGTCCTAAAGTAGCATCAATGGCCTCCAATGGGTGCACAAAATCATCTGGATTTTCTGTCAGATAAGCTCTGCTCAAATTATCAGCAAGGAACATCTCTGTACACACCACCATCAGGTTATACCTCTGCAGTCTGAGGAGCATGCGTTGGAGCCGCATAGGAGCTGTATTTCTGGATTTCTTGAATATGGATTCCAATGGCTTGTAATCTGACTGTATAATAACCTCCATCCATCCATACACATCTGCATCAAACTTCTCACAGGCATAGACAATGACTAGCAGGTCCTAGCATGTGATGCAAATTTTACAGGTCGACCTAACTTGATAAATGCAGCACCTAGTCCAGACCAGGAAACATCCCATTGGATTATTACTTCATCCTCCAAAGAGTAGAATCAACACTGGTGCCCTCGACAAAGCTTCTTTCAGTTTCTGGGAAGATTTCATCTCTGGATGTCACATCGAATCAACTGTCGCAAAATATCATTGATCGTCAGACAATTTGGGATCAAACTTTGCAAGGTATGCTACCATGCAAACCAATATGTGTACTGCTGCTGCATCCTCCAGATCTGGCATGTCTGGAATGGCTCAGACCTTGTCTGGATGGATTTTAATCCTTCACAAGAAGAAACATCTCTGATAAAAGGCACTTCCATTTTGTGCAGCTAAATTTTCTTACTATTTAACTGCACATGCTTCTCTTCACAATGTTGCCTTCTCCAGAGAGTATGCCAGAAGCTACTTCAAATATCAAGGATTGTGAAAATTTCGCACCATAAAGGCGTGCTGCTATGTCCTCAAAGGTAGGAAGGGTATAGCGCTCACACAGAACAGCACAATTTAAGTCCTTGGGGTACAGAGAGATCCTCAACTTTCTGTTCTGCTTTGGCATGGCCACCATGGATGAGATCAATGGTGTTGGTTCTTACATGAAGCTAGAACCTCCTGACAGACTAGGTCATCCAGAGACTCCAGCAGGTTGGCTCTGAGTGCTATTTGTACATGTCTTGGTGCCTGCTGCACAGGATCCAAACTCGGATCAAAACTGATATGTGGCTGTCCCTCCAGCTTGCCCACTTCATCAGCAAAAACTATTGGAAACTTTATTTCCAGCATGCTCTTTGTAAATGTTTTGATAGGTCTGTTCACTGCAAATACAGCACTTCCCCCTATGTTAGGATATCTCATATCATCCAAGTTCAGCACTTGAAATATCTTTATATGTACACAAGCTTTCTGTCCTAGCAGTGGACGAACCTTGGCATTAACTAAATTGCGACACAGAGGTCATCGGGTATCACCACATGATGCTGGTAGAAGAACATGCCTAGCTAGCAACATCTTGGATCCACAAAACTGACATTCACAAAAGCATGCTGGCTCTCACTGGCCCCTGTACTTATGCTTGGTATACCCTTTCTTATTTTTCACCATAAAATAAGAAATACAGTCATGAATCTCAGCAGCAATGTTTGGTGTGATGGAAGAAACAACAGTGTTGTTTAGTTTCCTGTTATGTGATACTCAGATAGCCAACTGTGCCTCAACTTGACAGAACCAGAGTTCAGGGCACTGCATTGATGTCTCAGTCATAGCGATTTTTAGAGTGAGAGGCTGTTAGGGATGAGAGAGGAGATATCAGAGGATTACTCGAGAACAAGGAGCAAATTATATGAAGATTTCATTTCACAAAAGGCAGCATGACAAAAGAACTTCAACTGGAATATATCAGTTAGTTAGTCTATTTTATATACAGCTATTTTGATGTCATGCTCTAAGTTCACATCCACCAGATAAACATGGCTAGTGAACATAGCAAATGTTCAAACAGGACCATTACAGTACCAAACCTTCCTTCCAAAGTGCCCCCTCTCAGTGCTTCATCTGACTTTTCTTCGAACTATGCATTCTTCACTTGTCTTATGATAGACTTCCTTGCAACACTTCTAGCCTCATTGAACTGTACTCCCGGCCTCAGATCATACTTTGATTCCTGAAACTAATCTTATCAGGCTGGTATCCCTTCACCCTGTCTAACTGGCTCTTTGTTGCCTTTGTAGGAGCAGTATACACTGCAGTCCACTTATTTCAGCTTTCCCTTCCTCAGTCTCCCTAATACCTCCTTAAATTCTTCTATTACAACCTCCTCATCTCCATCATCCTCACCTTGTCTTAATTTTATCAGCTTTGATACACCATACCTTGCCTCCCTATTCACATTACCTTCTCATAAAGCCACACCTGGCCAACCAGATCCTTAAACATACAAACTGATAGTCATTCTACACTCTGTCCCTCTCTTGAGGGCTACATCCAGGCATATCCTTCTATGTAGTGAATTGAACTTTGACCTAATTATCATCATCATTCCGTATAACATCATGCATTATGTCATTGATTCATAGACTTGCACACCCCATGTGACTCTGTCTACTTGTTGAAGTGCTCATTGGTCTTGGTCTTGAGTTAGATGAGGAATAGTCACACATTACATTGGTGCCCCATCTGAACACTCACTGAATTTACTCTTGCTATGGCTGATGATGATGCTCCTGCTCCATTGGTGCCCCATCTGAACACTCACTGAATTTACTCTTGCTATGGCTGATGATGATGCTCCAGCTCCCCCACCGACTCTTGCCTTAGAGCTTCAGCAACTAATTAGTGGTGAGGAGCTAGGTGGCAGAAAACTTACACAACTGCTAAGGCATATTAAGCAACTACTACATGACAAGCTTGGTATGTCAGATGATGCCATATCTCCCCTCAATGAACTTTTTCTGCAACGATTACCTCCCTATGTGCAGATAGTGCTCACTTTTGCTGATGCCACCATGGACCTCTACAAGTTAGTTGACATTGCAGACAGTGTCATGGACATAGCTATGCCCTCTATTTCAGCTATTTCTGACACTCCCACTGATGTTCTTAGTATCAAGCAACTCCTTGAAGAAGTTATGCTTTATACTGACCTTTTTGATTACTTACCTGTCACTCGATCTCGACATGGAAGTTCATCCAGAAGCTGACATTGCCACAGCTCAGCTCCACCAAATCCCCCTTCAGGTGATTCACTCTGCTGGTACCATGCTAAATTTGAGAAGCTGCACAAAGTGCAAAGACCCTTACACCTGGGAAACATCCAGGCTGATTGTTAGCAGCTACATGTTTTTCCGGTCTAATACTCCGTTGCTTCTTTAATGTAAGTGATATACATACATAAATCATTTTTAATTGATACAGAGTCAGAAGTGAATGCCATACCACCTTCTATCTCTGTGAAGGATCGAGGACGACCCTTCCCGGATGACCTGGGTGATGCAAGAGGACCAGAGACTTGATGGTGAACTGGCGAAGAAAAAACATTATTAGTTATGTGTTTGTAATTATATTAGTTTTGTGTTGCTTCTTAATTGGATTCCTCTGACTGAAAAGAAAACATTAATGGTGTGTGGTTTTGTGGTCATTGATTTATATTAGTTTTGTGTTGCTATTAATTGGATTCCTCTGACTGGACAGAAAACATTAATGGTGTGTGATTTTGTGCTCACTGATTTGTCTGTGATGTTATAACGTGGTGTGCAGTTTTTTCTGAGATTCTGAGAATTGTCAGTTCACTCTTGAAAAGATTCTTTTTTGCCTGTGTTGTGACTTGGGAATTACTGGGCAATATCCTTCTGAGGAACTAGGGTGCAGACAGAGTGTGCAGTCTGCTGGGGTGCAGAGTTTCCTTTGGCTGGAGAGGCTGAAATTGTGGGTGCTGTGGCAGGTGCTGTGGCAGGTTCTGTCACAGTCTCTGAATGCCGACATTTGCCAGACATTTTCACCAATACAGCAGTGAATGCCAGTCATATTCATACTTACAGAAAACGGCACTTATTTCATCCTTGGTCTCAGATGACCACTATCGTGGATCTTTATCATCACTAATGTTCAGAAGCCCATCTTTGGTGCTGATTTTTTGAAACATTTCATACTACGTATTAACTTAAAGCAATACCAGTTGATTGATCTAACCACAGGTTTGCACATCCAGGATATTTTCTCTACCAACCACTCACCAACACTGTCTATCTATCAGAAGAACACCAGTCATCCCGTCATCCCTACAACATTACTTTGTCTGAGTTTCCAGCAATTATATAAATCTGACTGTCATTCACCATGTCTAGCTCACCATCTTGACTAGGTCTCGAAATTCACATCCACTATTTCTTTTGAAAATGGATTGGATATGTAGCTGCTGATGTTCACTCATGTATCAAAACCAATGCTGTCCTCTCTGGTCAACCACCCATTGTTGACTTTGCTTCCATGGCTAGAAGTCAGGTCACTGACTCCCAAATCCATGCCTTTCAGTCCTCTTCATCATCTACACTAGTTGTGAAGATTTTCCACTGGCTAATTCTTGCAATCCACTCTATTGTGATACTTCCACCAGCACACAATGACCTCTGGTACAGCTCAATTGGTGAAGCACTGTGTTTGATTCCCTTTATGGTCTCCCCCACCCTCGAATCCGAGCAACACAGAAGTCATCACTTCTAGGTTTGCATGGCCTCGAATAAGTACAGATGTTTGTCACTTAAATCGTTCCTGTGTACAATGCCAATGTACCAAGATCCATAGCCATTCAAATGCCCCTCTCTCATCTTTCCAGTCCCTAATACTCGTTCTGACATAATTCACATCAATTTGGTTGGACCATTTCTACCAGCCCTGACATTTTACGTATCTGCTGACCTGTGGGACCATTTCACCAGATGGCCAGAAGCTTTCCCACTATGCACATCACTGAAGAAACTGTTGCTCAAATATTTCTCAGTGGATGGATTTCCCGCTTTGACATTCCTTCTACTATTGTCATTGACCAATATCACCAGTTGAATCTCATCTATGGCATACACTGATGCCATTACTGGAATCAAAGGAGTGAACACTACTGCATATTACCCCCAAACCAATGATGTGGTTGAAATATTCATCATCAGTTGAAAGCAGCTATGATGGCTCAGCTTAATCCTCATTTATGGATGGACGCCCTACTTTGGTTCTCCTTGGCATTCAAACATTACTCAAGGACATATATCTGATTGCAGCTGAGATGATATAGGCACAATTCTCTGACTTCCTGGAAAAGTTTTAACCCTTCACCAGTAAGACTCCTCCGAGCTTCTGTGCAACATATCAACCTTGACCCTTTACCAAATGTAGCATTTGGTAAAGATTCTGGCTAGCAAAGATTACAGAGAGAGCGGGCTATGTGGAAGTTGCTTGCAGTGGAAAATTTGAAGGGAAAAAAGGAAAAATTATGCTAATCTTTCAAAAACTTGTTCAGCAGATTATAACAAGCTAGGGCTACCTATGCTCTATAGAAGTAGAGAGAGCTAGCTACGTGAGAGTTGCTTGCAGTAGAAGATTGGAAGGGGCGGAAAAGAAGAATTCTATGCTTATCTTTCAAAAACTTGTTCAGCAGAATATAGCCAGCTAGTGGTTAGCTATGCACCATACTAATACTTTATAGATTATGTACAACTAGCTCAGGCCACACACCCATATAGATTTAGCATCAACTTTCTTCAATGGGATAATGTCAAAGAAAGGTTCAACAGGTTCACCATCTACAGCCCAACTGGGAAAAAAAGAGAAAGCTCTTCAATTGTTTCAATGTCAATGCATTCATCAGCCATCACACTGTAGTAGGGAGCCTTACAAAGATGTTTCAGTTGACACTCCTCCACACACAACCCCAATGCCTCCAAAAAATAAGAAATGGAGTTGGTAGAGGTGTAGGTGGCATTTCTGGCACATCTTTCAGTAATTTGCTCAAGATATTCCCCACAGGTTACAATTAAATCAGCAAGAGCAGCAAAATTTGTGGTGTGTGGAATATGGTTGTGTGCAAGGAAGTGAGTACATTGCATAAGTGCCTTATCCTTCCTGTTTTATATTCTCTGTTCTCCTGTGACACTCCTAAGTTGCTGTAAAATAGATCCAGCTTTGGCTGCTAGCACTTCAGCTTCAGAGCATTGAATGTGAGCATAACCCTAGACATGGGCACGAATTTTCTCTACTGCTTTTTTTCAATTTTTTAAAGGGCTTTGTAACCCATGCTTCACCTGTCTTCTGAGAAGAATGTTGATCCCTCTTATTAGGAAGAATAGGAGCCGACTTTTCTTCACTTTTTTGAACGACTACATTCCATAACTGCAGCTGCTACATTATTTCTCTCTCTTACTGGGGTTAAACAAACCTCTATGTATGAAGGAGAGAAGACAGCTGCAGCAATTACAATTTGGGTTGTGGGCATTCTCAAGTAAGGAAAATTATGCACTTGGCAAAAATTGCACATTTTATTTGGCTGAAGAATCTAATTCTTTTACTATTTCAGTTTATTTTTAAAGCTTTATTTCTTATGTAGTTGAAAACTTAACACTGGCTCAAGCTTAGCTAAGTAATCTTGATAACTGCCAAACTTGCCTTTAATGCTTGCTCAAGTACTCCAGCTCAGACCTGCAACCTCACTGGAACAATTACTTAAGGCTTTCTAGCCCCCATTTTAAGGGTTGTTCCAGTGTTCACCCTTTGCTGATTCAGACTAATTTTGTCTCCAACATTTTTTTTACTGATTTCAGTCCTCAACTTTTTTTTATGCCCTTTTAGGAAATTATTTTATACTATAAACCATCTATGGAAGATAAGAATTCAAATGATATAGCTAAGTTTCTTTATAGATGTGAGCAGTGTAGTGGGAGATAGGCGTGAACAAACATTTAATATATTTTAAGGGCCATTTATATAAATAACTGTATCCTGCTAGTATTGGACTATGTCAGACTTAGTAACTTTTCTCAGTTTCCCTCTGTCTGACAGTAATGGAAGGCAATGTTTAATTCTTGTGATAGAATAATTCTACATTTGATCATCAATTTGACAAGCAACATAGGAGATTTTATCACTTTTTAGTGCAACCTTATTTTATTATTATTTTGTTGTTGTTGTTTATGTAGGTGGATTGAGGAATAAAGGAGTTTCCCCCTGGTTACCATAGTAACCAGAAATCTTACAGTATATTTCCTTTCCTCTGCATGTACTATGTACCTATATACCTATATTAGATTGCTGTGTGAAAATGCTATTATGAATCCCCCTCAAACTTCCAGGGAAGGTCAAGGGGGTGGCAAGGAAGGTTTTAGGCCCAGTGGCTACTCCGGTTTAAATCAGGAAAATTTTTAAAACCGAATTTGTCCGAAAAGTCAAAAAGCGCCAGTTTCGGGCAGAAGGAGGCCTCCAATCAAAAAGTTTCATTCCTGAGACCCCACTTAAAATGACCATAAATGGGGGATCGGATCAGGTCAAATCCAAAATCGGAGGTCATTTAGAGGTCGAAATAGAGTTGGGACTTTTCAGATACACCAAACGAAGTGAGGCGGCCCTACTTGAGCTTCTTCTGTTCCTTCTTGGCCAACCAGTGCACCACCAACTGCAAATACACCAACGGCAAGACCATCAGCTGCAATGACTACTACGCCTACAGGATCATAGTCAGGGAGGGAGAGGACAACGTCTTGCTGCATTTCAGAAACCTTCACCAGTTCTTGGTCGACATGTTTGCAAAGGTAAAAAAAGAAAGAATGTACTGCTCTACTCCATGTTAACAAGTCAATCTAACGTGAACGTCTCAACTTCATCAGGTTCAATCAAGACAAGCTGAGGGTCGAACAGTACGCGTACTTGAGGGACGCCTTGGCCAATGAGGGGGATCCAGGTAATGTGGGTCGCATCTCAATCATGCCGTCTTCCTTCACCAACTCGAAGAGGTACCTCACCGAATACACACAGGACGGGATGACCTACGTTCGAGTCTACGGCCTGCCCGACATCCTTCTGACCATGACCGCCAACCAGGGGTGGCCCGAGATGAAGAATGCTGTCTTCCCAGGACAGTCACCCTCGGACAGGCACAACGTGACGGCAAGGGTGTTCAGGCGGAAAGTGGTCAAGTTGATGGAGCTCATCAGGAAGGGACAGATCTTCGGACCCGTAAGTTGCCTCTCATAGTTACCTGTACAATATTTAACCACTGCTAAAAATCACGTTTTCCTTCAAGGTGAGGTGCTTCCTATACAGCATCGAGTGGCAGAAGCTCGGCTTGCCCCACCTTCATCTCTTGGTCTGGCTTACAAACAGGATTCCCCGTGACCAAATCAACTCTCTCATCTCTGCCGAGATTCCTGACGTCGAGAGAGACCCAGCTCTGCACGCCATCATCACCAAGTGCATGGTCCACGGCCCCTGTGGCCGCTTCAACCCCAACGATCCCTGCATGAAGGATGGCAAGTGCACCAAGAAGTTCCTGAGGCAACTTCTGGCAGAGATGCAAACTGACCAGGACCGGTACCCACTGTACAGAGACAGGCGCCTGGACAGGGAGGCCACACGGTCAAGATCAGACAGGGAAACAGGGAGATGGAAATGGACAACCAGTGGATCGTTCCGTACAATCCTCTCCTCTCCAGGATCTTTGACGCCCACATCAACTTGGAACTCTGTGCCTCTGTCAAGTCCATCAAGTACGTACTCAAGTATGTCAACAAGGGGAGCGACCAGGCCATGTTCTCCTTGGAGGGCGACAAAATCGTCTGGACGAGGTCACAAACTACCTGAACGGCAGGTACATAAGCTCAAACGAGGCAGTCTGGCGGCTGCTCACGTTCCCAGTGCACGAGAAGACCCCGACTGTCATGCATCTTGACGTCCATCTTGAGAACAGAGAGAGAATCTACTTCACAGAGGAGACTGCAAGGCAGTGAGTTGCTGAGCGATGTCAGACCAAACTGACAGGGTTCTTCTCGCTCTGCAAGACTGATGAGTTTGCAAGGACCCTGCTGTACTGCGACGTGGCCAAGTACTACACCTGGGCCTCCAACAAGTTCAAGAGAAGGCTTCGGGGCACTCCTGAGCCTAGCCATCCCGGCGTCTTTGCCTCCGACGCCCTCGGCCGCATCTACGCTGTCCACCCTTCCAACACAGAGTGTTTCTACCTGAGGATGCTGCTGCATGTCATGGTGGGGCCGACGTCGTTCGAGCACCTGAAGACGGTCGACGGCAGGATGTGCGAGACCTACAGGGAAGCCTGCCATCAGAGGGGCCTGCTGGAGGATGACAACCACTGGCACAAGACCATGGAGGAGGCTGTCGTCTGCCAGGTGCCGCACTGACTGCGCACTTTGTTCAGCATCATCCTTTTGTGCTGCAACCCTTCGGATCCCAAGGGCCTCTGGGTCAGGCACAGGGACTACATGACAGAGAATATACTCTACCAGGCCCAAAGGAGGGAGCCCCACGTCGACATCACGTTCACTGACGCCATGTACAACGAGGCTCTGTGCAGGATTGATGACCAGGTCCATTCCATGTCTGGCCGGGGGATAAAGATGTTTGGCCTGGATGCGCTCCAGAGAAATGCCACTGCCAGCCTCTCCAGAGAAGTCCTCAGGGAGAAGTCGTATGATGTGGCAAACCTGCAGCAATTTGTCGCCACCAACGAGGTGCGCTTGAACGAAGGGCAGCGCAAGGCTTACGAGGCCATCAAGATATTTGTCGAGCAGCAGCAGGGCAAGATGCTCTTCCTGGACGTGACCGGAGGGACAGGCAAGACATTTGTCATCAACTTGATCCTGGCCTACGTCTGCGGCGTCATGGATGAGATTGTGCTGGCTGTCGTGTCGTTGGGAATCGCCGCCACGCTACTGCCTGGCGGACAGACTGCCCACTCGACCTTTAAGTTGCCGTTGAACCTGGCTACCTCGGATTTGCCGGTCTGCAACATCAGCAAGGGCACTGGACCGACCGAGCTCCTCAAGACCTGCAAGCTTATAGTCTACGGTGAGTGCACGATGGCGCACAAGAAGGCCCTGGAGGCCCTCAACCGGACCCTGAGGGACATCAGAGGCAACGACAGACTCATGGGCGGCGTCACAGTCCTGTTGTCATCATACCAAAGGGCATCCCAGCTGACGAGTTGAACGCCTGCCTCAAGGCATCTCTGCTCTGGCCTCAGTGGCACCAGCTCCAGCTGCATGAGAACATGAGAGTGACCTTGATGGGAAATGACGAGAACGCCAAGAGGTTCTCTGAGACCCTTCTCAAGGTGGGAGAGGGCAAGCTTCCCCTCGACTCCAACAGAGAGTTGGGCATCCCTGAGGGGTTCGGCACCATCATGTCTCAGTACGACAGTCTGCTGAATAAAGTCTACCCTGACTTTGTCCAGAAGTGCAAGGACCCAAATTACCTGTCTGAACGCGCCATACTGGTACCCTTGAATGACATGGTAGACAAAGTCAACGACAGAATCTTGGCCAGATTGCCAGGTGCCCAGAGGCATTACCTGTCGGTCGACACGCCGGTGCATGACAGCCAGGTCGTGGAGTTTCCAGCAGAATTTCTACACTCCCAACAACCCTCCGGCGTTCCGCCTTATGTCATCAACCTGAAGGTGTCGGCACCAATCATGCTACTTTGCAACTTGGATGCTCCAAGGCTTTGCAATGGAACACGGCTCATTGTCAAGGCCCTCATGCCTAACGTCATCCAGGCCACCATCATGACTGGCTGCGCCAAGGGCGAAGACGCCTTCATTCCGAGGATTCCCATTATTCCGTCGGATTTCCCCATCGAGTTCAAGCGGCTGCAGTTTCCCGTTCGCCTCTCCTACGCCATAACCATCAACAAGTCCCAGGGACAGAATCTGAAGGTGGCCAGCCTGGACCTGCTGGAGCCCTGCTTCTCGCATGGACAACTCTACGTCGGATGCTCCAGGGTCGGCTCCAGCAGAGGCCTCTCCATCCTGGCGCCAGGAGGAAAGACGAAAAACATTGTCTCTACCAGAGAGCATTGCGTTGAGAGAAAGAAGCCAATTTGGACTATGTATATACTTTGAACATAACAATAAAGTACACAATAAGCTTGAACTATGTACTCTTGACGACTTAACCCGGGCATCGCCGGGTAGCTTTGCTGGTAGCCCAATATGGTATTTGGCTAGTTGGAGTTACAGATCTAAAACTTGGTATGCATGTACAACTTCACTCTGGGAGTAACATGGGCTGGGTCCTGGGGACCTGGCCACACGGCTTCCTTTCCCTGTGTAAAGCTAAAATACAAAAAAATGGTATTTCAGCAAAAATACTTGAACCTTGGGAGTTAGACCCATGAACCCATATATATTTAGAATCAATATAATCTAAGGAATGTTTTAAGTACATATATATATGACAGCACCCATTAATGTTTTTATGTCAGGCCCCAAAAAAAAAATAAGGGTTGACCCAACCAAACCCTTGGAGCAACAGACTAAAAACATAGTATGCATACACAACTTGACTTTGGGAGTAACGTGGGTGGAATCCCTCATGCTTACACCTCTTCCTATTGGTGTGTAAAGTAAAAGAGTGCCAAAAAAAAAAAGAACTTCTGAATAACGCTTGGATCAAAGGAGTTGGATCTATGAACAAACTTGAATATATATTTGGTTCGTAAGTATGTGAGTCTAGGCATCACTGCTAAACACTGGACTAAAAAGGCCAAATTTCAGCATATACTTTCCAAGAACCAGGGTGAGCATTATTAAACACATGTGGGCATGGTAATGGATGTGGCTTTGTCATAACCACACCCACAGGAAGTTATTTTGGCTGAAAAAAGTTAATCAATGACCAATTAGACAAAAATTTAGCATGTGATCTCCAAGTACCAGGGAAAGTATTATTAATCTGATATCGGTGTGGTCTGGCTTTAGCTATTAAAAGCTAATCAAACGACCGATCAGACTGAAATTTGAAATGAGACTTCCAAGCAACTGGATGAGCATTACTAATCACATGTGCGTGTATCAATGGATGTGGTTTGGTTATTCCCACACCCATAGGAAAAATTATGCCTGCCAAAAACTCGTTTATTGACTAATCAGGTTGAAATTGGGCACTTGGAGTCCAAGTAACCAGGTGAGCATTAGTAACCTCATGAGGGTGTGGCAGTGTGTGGTTTGGTATTAGCCACACTCACAGGAAGTTGTTTTGGCTGCCAAAAGCTAATTAAAGGGACAACCAGGCCAAATTTTGAGTAGTTTCTATAACGTTTCACATTGACATTGGCCAGGCAACGCCGGGTATATGCCGCTAGTATCAAATAAATTATAACTTTTTTCCCTTTATTGATTTCAAAATACAAGAACATATAAATATATGATTGAATCATCTATCTTAAAAACTTTAATCTTCTAGAAAAGGAGACAAAATACATAGACAAACATGCCATCATTTAATCTGGATCCTCTTGGGTATTTATATCGAAAGGATACCGACAATTTCCATCGCTACAGCCACAATCAACAGTGCATCACAACTGCTTTGAATGCCATCGAAATCTGGTCACATAATAGGTTTTACACTGGTATTGCATTAGGTGAAGGTATTTAAGGGGAAATGGTTCGAGCTGTATTTGTTCTGTGGTTCAGCCATTGGCCACAAGGGAAGGAATATCTGGTTATGCAATCAATGACAAATACCACACATCACACTGGTGGTGTGCTCGCTTGATGTGCTGTTATAGACAAGACTGGGTCATGGCAATTTATCAATGTCCTCTGCATCTTTGTTGAATAGCGCAAAAAGAACATCATTGATCTGCCAGTCTTCAAGCGCATCAGCTTTCTTCTTCAATGTCTGAATAATTACCTCAAAAATCCTGAAATACTATTGCCTGGTTGTTGAAGTAGTTGTCTTCCCCAAGACTCTATTTTTTTCTCTATCCCCCCCCCCCCTCCCCCTTTACCCATGTCCCGCCCCTATTTTTTTTCCTTATATTATTTGCAATGTTTTTAACTTCTTCTTTCTTCCTCATTCATTTCCTTTTCATTTTTACTTTCTTATTTTTCATTTGAGTTGGACACTGCTGGAAATAAAAACTGTGGCTAGTGAGGATCAAGCTGGTGGGTGAAGTCGATAATTCCAGGATAAATTTTCTGCAATTTCTCTTTGAAGCTTGGTTTATTCTGAAGGGTATGTTCCAGCATCAATGACAAACTCCTTAAGCAACTCACTGTACTAATTCTAAACATCCAGAAAAGTATAAATGTTACCCTGAGCTAGAGCATAAATGTTGCCATAAGCTATGCCCAACAATACCTCCTGTGCCACTTTCTTCAGATACCTCCTGTGCCACTTTCTTCATGATACCTCCTGTGCCACTTTATTCATGAACTTATCTTTGGGGGTTCGTGTTGAACTTGACATACATAACACTTTTCTGGACTGGGCATAACAGTGTAGATGGTATTTTTCATCTTAGGCTACAAGATCACTGATCCCAGATAAGCTGAAAAGAGGTACTGTTCACTGGACTGACCTTAGTACATATGATGCATAGTTTATCCCTTTATATGGCTATATGAAATTAGGTATGCTTCTTTCTCCCTTTTTTTCACACATAGTCATATATGGCCATATCATATTTCATAAACAGAAGACAAGTGATATGCATGCATGTGTACACAGCAATACAATTGACAGGTAAACATAGGCATGCTTATAACAATATTTACGCATCAAGCAAAATATATGAAAACATATCCACAATCATACATTGAATAAGTAGAGATTGAAGTTATTTCATTCATTTTTACAATGGTATCTAATAACTGTCAACATCATAATGGTAAATTCCTGATCAGATGTCACACACATGTGAAAACCTCTTGAAATATCAAGATTGATATATTAATTATGTGGAGTATTGCTTGTGATAGAAAAGTATTAAGATACCACTTTTTGGCGAGTCAAATGTATGTATGTATATATATATATATATATATATATATATATATATATATATATATATATATATATACTAGCAACATGTCAACATGAAACACTATAAAAGCCACTCAAATTTCGGCCTGGTTGGCCCTTTAATTTGCTTTTGGCATCCAAAACAACTTCCTGTGGGTGTGGCTGATACCAAACCACACACATTGCCACAACCACATGTAGTTGATAATGCTCATCAGGTTACTTGGACACTATATGCTCAATTACTGCCTGATTAGTCCATAAATGAGTTTTGGGCAGGCATAATGTCCTATGGGTGTGACAATGACCAAACCACACCCATTGACACATACATGTGATTAGTAAAGTTTACCCAGTTGCTTGGAAGTCTCATTCCAAATTTCAGTATGGTGGGTCATTTTATTAGCTTTTAATAGGCAAAAATACTTTCAGTGGGTGTGGCTACGGGAAGACCACACCCATATACGGTCAATAATGCTTTCCCTTGTAGTTGGACACCACAAGCCAAATTTTGCCTGATGGGTTATTGATCAACTTTTTCATCCAAAATAACTTCCTGTGGGTGTAGTTATGACAAAACCACACCCATTATCATGCCCACATGTGTTTATTAACGCTCACCCTAGTTCTTGGAGAGTATATGCTTAATTTTGGCTTTTTAGTCCAAGTGTTTAGCCATGATGCTTAGACACACACTTACGAACCAAAGTCCAGGGAAAGGAAGAGGTGTGGCCAGGTGGGACCCAGCCCATGTTGCACCCAGAGTGAAGTCGTATATGCATACCAAGTTTTAGATCTGTAGCTCCAAGGGTTTTTCTGGCTAAATACCAGATTGGCTATTTTCGTTACCATGGTAACCATTTTCCGAAATTTTTGTCCCATGTTTTAAGTTGGGTTAAAACCTATCATCATGCCAAGTTTCAAAGAAATCCACCAATAGGTTTGGCCAAAATGATGGTACAAACATACAGACTAACACACAGACAGAAGAATGGACGGACAGACAGATGGATGGAAGGACAGATTGACGACAGATAGACCAACAGACAGACAGACAGACCGACCGACCGACCGACCGACCGACCGACCGACCGACAGACCGACCGACCGACCGACCGACCGACCGACCGACCGACCGACCGACCGACCGACCGACCGACCGACCGACAGACAGACAGACAGACAGACAGACAGACAGACAGACAGACAGACAGACAGACAGACAGACAGACAGACAGACAGACAGACAGACAGACAGACAGACAGAGAATAACAGCAACGAAAATTTTGACTGCTATATATTTTTTAATTTGGTATATTTTGTTATGTCAAACACTAGCAACACACTCCATGCTAATAGCTGTAAACTACTACCTAAGTAAAAAAATATATATTTGGAAGGATAATGGCCATGAAAATTTGGAAAAGCACTTACCAAGTCACCCACAATAGCAGCTCCAAAGCCAACATAGTTGTAAATTGGTACTTAATTTCAGCTTTTACACATACCCACTACCAAGTTGAAAGTTTGGTAAAGATCAACCCATGAAGACTGAGTTAGAAAGAAAATAGGCAGAGAAAATAAAAGGTGGTAGTGATAGGGGTAAAGAAAAAGACAAAAGTGTGTATGAAAACAGGTACACTCAACTTCCTTTACCTGGTTCCCAGAACCGGACTCTCCTCCAGGCACTCCCCTTGTAGGACACCCCCCTCCCCCTTCCAGCTGCAAATAGACCAGCTGAGTGCCCACAATGACATCACATTCTTTAATGCAAAGTGCTCCCCATGGTACACCTAGAGAATTGTAACTTCTGCTGGTTGTATATTGAGTATCACATCACACAAGGATAATGTCTGCAAAACTTCATCAAAATCTATTCATCCATTGCAAAGCCTTCTACATAATTTCGGCACATAGTCATGATTATTTGCCCATCCTTTTTCAAAAATCCTAGCTAAGCCCCTGCCCTGGGTGACAAGCATAAATATGGGACAATTAAAGGCTGATTATGTGTTCAGAGTACTTCCCGAATAAAATGAAGAGAAAAATGGTACACTTAAATTTTGAATAAATTAATAAAAATAGCGTTTGGTAAAGGGTCTGGCTTGTTGAGACTACAACCACACCTGACGAACTCAGTTCCTCCGGTTCCTCGCCAGCCGGTGGGACGGAAGTTGGAAGTTGAAATAATTGTATGCCACATTAACTGTAACGTCACAGTGGGTGTGACCTGTGGGAGTAAGTTAGCACTCGGGGGATTGTTTTTTCCCACCTTCGTTCACCCCGTTTGATAAACTGCGGTTGTCCTGCTGAAGTGCTAGTAAGAATAATCACTTATCTCCATTATGCTGAAGTGGTTAGGAGGAAACTCTGGGGCAAACGGTGGCAATGGAACTTTTGACAATCTCACTCATGTAGGCAAAGTATTCTTTGTGAACGAGTACCAGGTCGTGGTGGAGGAAGTCATTGCAGAAGGTGAGCTCTCAGATATTGGGACTTTTTGGCATGCCTTGCGTTGGTATAATGTAAGAGCCAATTCCTATAAAAGCCTGTGAAGGTATTAAACGATAATAGCATAAGGCTGGCAAGGATTAGAAATTTCCAACCATTAGCAGTTTGTGCTAAACTGATTTGGTTTGGTCCAGTAGGTTACCTTTTTATTAATGCTTATATGAAGCTAATTACTGTATTTTCTGTATTTAAAGTGCCACTCTAGAATAATATTTGTCTGTAAATATAGCTCCAAAAGGAATCTGAATATATTTTTCTATGTGTTAACTCATAGACCCCTTAATGTAAATATAAGTGCCATGTCACAAATTGGATATATTTTCCCTGTAATTAAGCGGGGTATTAAGTTAGAATTAATTTTTGTGGCACTTCAATTATAGAAAATATGGCAGTTGAGTTGTGACCGACCACAATATACTAACCTGTGTGTTGCATGTCTAAATATAGTTACACAGTCTTGTACATTTCGTACAAAGAGAAATACCAGCTTTTTTTAAAATTTATATATATATATATACACATATATAGCAAACGGTAAAATGATGAGAATTGCTATTGAACCATTCAAATAATTTCTAGATGACAGTTGACAGTGGTACTTGAGGGTAAATTAATTGGCATGGTTATTTCACGTAGTCTTTGAAAAATACTGTTTGTCATTTCTTTACCAACTTAATTTTCATGTTGTATTATGTTGTATTTTTATTTTCATTGGGCCTTATTTGTTATTCACTTCAACTGTTTGAATCTGCT
Source organism: Lycopodina hypogea (assembly GCA_963969325.1). Lineage (NCBI taxonomy): Eukaryota > Metazoa > Porifera > Demospongiae > Poecilosclerida > Cladorhizidae > Lycopodina > Lycopodina hypogea. The sequence goes on along the minus strand of OZ017779.1, from coordinate 8,082,055 downwards.
CATCAGCAGTGTTCCTCTCAGTATTTAAGACTTTAGAACAACAACCAAGCTGTGGAGGAAATAATTTAATGACAGTGTTAAGTTTGGAAGTATTCTTGAGACAGGATTGATTTGAGTTGACTAGTTGTGGACACAATGATCGTAATGAAACACTGCCATGTTTGAGGAGGGTTGAAGTATATGGGTAATAGTGTTGTTGGGGGAGGGGGGGAACATCGCGGGTTAAGATAGATTTAAAATAGGTTGACTAAACTCTATGGTGGCTCGCACAAAGTACATCTGCATTGGGAGCACACTATTTGATCATCACACTTGGTTGAGATCGGTTGAAAGCAGTTTAGCCCTTGGAGGCACACAGGATGAGTATCTCAATGACTTGGTTGAGGCACACTTATGAACAAGGGTCTCAATGCAGGATGATGGTATTCTAATTTATTCTCCCCTCATTTGTACTGTCAATCTGCCTCAACCATGTGCTGTCTGCTTTTATAAAAATTTCTTCTTACATTTCTTGTGATCAAACAGCTTCTCCACCCCCAGTATTCTGCTGTTCAATTCAACCTCCTACAAATGTGTTTCCAAAAATGTGCTTAAAATTGTCTATGTACGAAACTCCTCAAACTATTTTACTCCTTCATAGTGCAGATTTATAATTGAGAAACTAAACCTGGGGGGTGATCCTGGTTTTGAAGAAAGTAGGTGTATTGTAGTAGAGTTACCTGCTGCAAGAGATGTACCTTATTTGTTCACACAATAGGGCGTAAAACATAACCCGACAAGCACCTTGTGCATACATGTAGTTACATGTATACAGTGGCTTAAATCTCTTGATAGAAGTTGGACTATCCTAAAGTGATGAATGAATACCTTGTGGGGTGTCTCAAATACATATAGACTCCAGGAGTAACACCACACTGGATGATATGCTTGCTCTGCGAGAACACACTGGAATAATATCGCTCTGACTCTGAGTTGAGGCAGAGTAAAGAAGATTGATTAACACCTATGAGATACACATTGAATCAGCACAAGAAAAGGTGGTGGCAGGTTGGAGTTAAACAACTCTGTGGGGGTGTACTGGCTTAATGTCGTAATTAGTTGATTTTGGGGAGGTGAATTCCCTCCTGAGCAAGGCTGCAGGCTTCTGGGAGGGGTTAGCACCTCATGATTCTTTTATCGAGGTTAGTATGAATAGCATTTATCTTTAGAGTCGACCTTGTGACCATAATGCTTCATCTTTAGCTCATTGACACTAGTCACAAAGCTGTCGTGCCTGCTGATTAATTTAGTTAGTTAGTTTTACAAAGAAAATCTCTTTCCTTGAAGTAGATCGGCATTGTCTAGTTTAGTGCTCTGTTATCAGAGTTGATTGAGACTGATTCACTTGTGTCACAAAAACATGCTTGCAGTGGTTTGGATCTGAGTTTTACTCTGTTTATATCCAACTATCACATGCATAGACCCAGCGTAAAGTAACAGCATATGAACCAGTTCTAAGTTCCATTATTTATGTTGTTCACTATTTCATGCATTGATTTTTGTAAGTTATCACCGAGTCTCTATGGCAATGATAAGGTGTGGTCTTCTCTTCTTAATTATATATCCTACTCACTTTAATTACTTCTACCTTGGGAGTAGTTTTTCCAAATATGTAGCCTGTCTTCTACTGCCATAGTCATTTTGTTGTCTTCTAAATTTGTACTTGCATGGTTGAGGTGTATTATAATTTAGTATCATAAAAATAAAAAATAAATTTGAATTTTTGTACTATTATTTTTTAAGGACCAATTCTTGCAAGAGTGAAAGAAAGCAGACTCGAGTTCAACCAGTGATCCACTTTTTGAGGGATTCCTCTCATGCTAGTCCAAAATTAGCAGCACTGTTGAGCCTACTAACCTCCAACATATATTCACTATTTATTCCCAACTTTGATTAATTTAAAGGAATGATTGACCAGCGACTGACAGTTTTGCTTATGGAAGCACCTGCACTTCTCCCTAACTACACCCCTCCCCCTCCCCAATAAAGATCAAGAAAAGAAAGGAAGATAATACTACCTCTCCTCATTTACCACTTGCATATCTATTCTCAAGCCCTTGTCATTTCTCCACCAATATTTTACCAACCAAATAAGTAGACATCAAATTCTTCACTCCCAGCTCTTTTTTTTCCTGCGTATCTGATTTCTGAAACCTCCACCCCACCAACATGTTTGTGTGTGGTCTGATTATTTGAAGCTCACATTACCATGTTTGGGTTGATATTGTAAGGTGGTCTGTCAAAAGTCATTAATTACCACAATATTTGTGCTGTCCTCTGCATTGATGGAATTGCATAATTGTGCCCATCAGTTAGAAATGGATGTGTCCTTCAATGTCATGCTCCAGTGACTGGCTGGTGTTTTTAGATCTGCCATGTTAAAAATGTATATTGATGCTTGCAGCTTTTCTTGCTGTGATCAAGAGGAGAGAAGAATTTTTTTACTGCAATCCCTCATGAATAGTTGCTGGTATTGTTTCCTTTTGATGCCATGCCAACAGGTTTCTATGCCTTTATCTGTAATTATGTGTAGTAACGAGTATTTTATTTGTCGATCTATTTTACCATGGATTTGACTAGGACTGATTCACAGTATGACAGAAGAACACAACACAACACTCAATGCTAGTATTGACGTAATACATTTGATTCATAGATTTATGTGACAATGTGAACCAGCGTAATGCATACCCTTTGAAAGTCCACCCACTCTCAGAAAGCCCATAGTGTTATCAAGTATATGTAATAAGATATGAACCTGCTATGGCCAATGATTATCGTTGTGTTGCCATGATACCACATCTACACACAGGAATTAAGTTTAGTTGGGAGTGTGGGGGTATTGGAAAAGGAGGCAGTTGTTGAAGCACCACATGCTGTGTCTGGGTTGCACTAATGCTTTCGGAATGCATAGAATGTATTATGAAATACACTGGTCCTTGCGCAGTTGAACTTTACATAATTAATTTTAAAACTTTTGACAGGTCAGGTCCAGATCTAGCAATATGGTGGGATTACCACTAGTTTTTCAGTTTCAACCTTCACAAATATATAATCATGATGATAAGACTATAGTGTAGGAATGGTGATTAGTATTCACTAGAATAGTACCCATCCTACGGATGGAGAAACAAAAAATTATCTTACTATAATTTGAGATATTTTTTAATGTTGGTTTGTTAGTTCCCTGTCACATACCAGATGCTTGGGTCTACAGAACTTCTCAAGAAGAAAATGGGAAGAAAAGGAATGGGATTCTGCATAATTTGCTGACCTCACTTAGAGTGTGTTTACATATTTATGGTTTGTACTATTCCTAATGCATATTGTGGTCGGTTTGCACGCATGAAATTGAGCCCCCCCCTCCTGAAGGATAGCATAGCACCCATCCTATGGACAGAGACAACAAAGACCTCTTAATGTATTTCTAGATCTGTTGTTTGCTATCTCATTGCTGATGCTTGGGCCTACAAGGCTCAAAAGGAAGAAAAGAAAGGCCGAAAGTGGTTTGAGCAGAATTTTGCTGACCTATGTGTGTTCACACAATTGTGGTTTGTAGTAAGTGCAATGGTTTACTCAGGCATAGAGTCGTGACCCCGATCAGGAAATTTGGAGGAAAATAGCCCCACGGGTAGGGTTTTACTCCAATGTTCACCAAACTTCCTTATAACCACCCCAGGGTAACCCCCATCACACCCTGAAAATTTGGGCCCTTTAGGCCCAATTCTCTGGGAGGAATTATCGAACACATAACAAACAAACAGACAGATTGAGAATTATAGTAAGATGAATTTATAGTTTTTGGCAAAGAGCAGCCATTTATATAGATAAAACTAGAAATTTATGCCTGTGTATTTGTTTTTGAATTTGTATTGTTTCTATTTATGTATGCAGTTGGTTTCCATAGCAACTAGTCTATATTGGCTGCATTTTGTCACACTTTGACATAACTTTCTCTGTTGTCGATAACAGTGGATACCTTCTAACAGTGTACCTCCTCCTGTCCATATTTAGGTGGGTTTTCTGTGGTGTATAAAGCAAGGTCGCCCAAGGGTCAGCTGTATGCCCTCAAGAGGATGGCTGTCAACAACGAGCAAGACCTCTTCCTGGCCAAGCAGGAAATAGCCATCACTGTGAGTGCAATGAGTTTGCAGAAAAGCATTTATTTGATCAAAATAATAACGTCCAAATATCTTCAGTTATTTCCCTGCGCGCGTGCCCAATCACCCACACACACACACACACACCCACACACACACACACACACACACACACACACACACACACACACACACACACACACACACACACACACACACACACACACACACACACAGCCTTACCAGAATCATGTTGTGTAAGTCGTACCAGCAAAGAGTGTTATTTCCTATTATCTCTGAACTCGATTTGTTCACAAAAGTATTCAATGGATGCCCATGGTGGTGTTACAGATGTTGCATGTGGACACTGTGGTGTCTGCACCTTTACCCCTTCAGGCTCACTTATGCCAGCTCTGTTCCCTCAACTTTATTGGTTTGCATAACTATCTTATAGATCTGCTAATCTCTGTGTACAATGTTTTGCATGTATATGGGAAACTTAAGTGTATGTTGGTGGTCGGGCCTATTTGTAGGTCACAGAGCTGGTTTCTATGGCAACAGTTCTCACTAGGTGTGCTACAATACACTGTCTATCCAATTCCTGGAGGTGAAACTCGAGAGTTGTATTGTGGCAGATGCACAGGGTGATTATTTAATGTAAAGCAGCATTGGAATGTATTAAACCTTCTTCTCTTGTTGAGACCTTCAAATAAGTAGTCTGATGCTCACTCCATATCTGGACAGTTTCATGGGCAGAGTTGAGCATTTCCACTCTAACCTCCAATTTCTCTGTGATCAATTGAACCTCCACAATACACTGCACCAAACCTAACCTGTGGAATTTTATGCTCTGATATAGACATTGTTGTTGATTAGCCATAAATAGCCAAATACCCTCATATATTCTTGATTAATGGCTTGTGGTCACTATTGGTCAACAAGCTGAAATAGTTCTCACCTTAATTGACGACTCTTTCTCTCCTGATGCCAAAACTTTTATTGTGGTTTGCTGAAAAGGTAAAACATTTCTTAGTGTTGACAGTTGTATGAGGTGACATGAAGTGATCAGCAAGTGTTGACAGTTGTATGAGGTGACATGAAGTGATCAGCAAGTGTTGACAGTTGTATGAGGTGACATGAAGTGATCAGCAAATGTTGACAGTTGTATGAGGTGACATGAAGTGATCAGCAAGTGTTGACAGTTGTATGAGGTGACATGAAGTGATCAGCAAATGTTGACAGTTGTATGAGGTGACATGAAGTGATCAGCAAGTGTTGACAGTTGTATGAGGTGACATGAAGTGATCAGCAAATGTTGACAGTTGTATGAGGTGACATGAAGTGATCAGCAAGTGTTGACAGTTGTATGAGGTGACATGAAGTGATCAGCAAATGTTGACAGTTGTATGAGGTGACATGAAGTGATCAGCAAATGTTGACAGTTGTATGAGGTGACATGAAGTGATCAGCAAATGTTGACAGTTGTATGAGGTGACATGAAGTGATCAGCAAATGTTGACAGTTGTATGAGGTGACATGAAGTGATCAGCAAGTGTTGACAGTTGTATGAGGTGACATGAAGTGATCAGCAAGTGTTGACAGTTGTATGAGGTGACATGAAGTGATCAGCAAGTGTTGACAGTTGTATGAGGTGACATGAAGTGATCAGCAAGTGTTGACAGTTGTATGACGACCACTAGTATAGTTGGAAGTGATTCTTGCCTGGAGTCAACTTGTTGTTTTGTTGGTATTTTCTGTTGCTTTGTTTCATGTTGTTGGTGAAGTGTCTGTTGTATATGGTGAGTGGTTGTGTTATTTTTAATTGTGTGTGCAATCATTTTGTTTATTCTTCTTTTTTTTCTCTTTATTATTTCCTCCAACTATGAGGGGTGAAGTTGGGAAGAGTGCACAATAATTTATAGGCTAGGCAGATCAGAATTTGCTGTCCTCATCATTTTGACTTCTTGTAGTGTGAGAGTGTAAGTACTTGTCTGCAATATGGAGCATGCTTAAAGGAGATCTGTGTTGTATGGAAGTGTCCAGTGTGCTGTTGTTATTGAAATAATAAAGTACACTAAAGGTCTCCATAACAACTGCTGTTATACAGTGTTGGTGTCTGGCTGTAATGAAATATGTAAAGTGATAACAGTTTCCAATGCTAATGTTGTATGCGATTATATGAATACTGTTTGCCCAATTGGGCTTCATGGCATGCTATTTTAATGAGGAAATGCATACAATGAAAGATAGTGTGTCACGGTATTATATATATCAAATTTAATTAGTGAATTATTGAATATTCATTTCTTGCATTTTTCTTTTGTTCCTGCATCTTGATAGAGATCCTTTTTTTCTTTTCTTTTTCTTTTTCTCTCCATTTGGAAACTGAATTACACAACGGCTAGGGTGTACCTATGCATGTACAAACAAATCTTTAAAAATAATATTACCACCAACTTTTCTCTCTGTCTGTATTTAAAAAAATATATAATGTAAGTGAATATTATGATCAATCTCTATTTTTCTTCTGATCATCGTGGCTAGATTAATTTGACTGATATGGGTCCATCTTTCTCTGAACAACAGTAGAGAATTATGTTTAATAGTTTATTATTTGGTTTTACTTTTTTCTGTTATTAGTATGGCCATGGTTAACTATCTCATAACAGGTCCTGTTCTTGTAGCTTGGGATGAGTATTCAGATTGATCTTCAGTGGGATTCCTGCAGAATTTCTGTGTGGGTGCTTGCTCATTGTTGCTGGCTCAGGGTCCCTAGCCCTAGCTCTAATGCTCTCAGTATTTCTCATGGACTTCAAATAGTTGTTGCAGAGCTCCAGTGCCCAGCTATGCATGTTATTCGATTCAGTTCTCTCACTCACAAAAGTGCTACTATACTGGTAGCAATTTTAAGTACATGTGGCTAATTAGTTTACACGTTATCTCTCTTCAGCTCAGAAATTGCCCAACAAAATAAGTAGTTGTTTTTATTAAGGTGCTGGTGCCTACTACCCACCACAGTAGTTATAAGTTCAATGTAATTGAGATATATGAGGTGTTTGCTCATGAGGTGGAATCAGGCACTTCTTGGCCTTTTCTTTATGTGCCACTCCAGACTGCACCCAAGCCCCTCCTATGTTTGCACTGGGAAAGAATTAAGACTCTATTTAAGGAGTGGTGAGGCCAAGTTTTGTGGTATAAATGATACAATGGAAGCCATGATATGTTAGTGTTTGTATCTTTGTGTATATTAGGTATTTATCATGTGTATATCAGGTGTGGATCAGGTTTATTTATTTACATTTAGAAATTGTTGTCCCAGTTTGATACTTCTCATCTTCTTGCTGCAAATGATGCAGTATATCTTGAAACCATATGCACACCAACCCTTCCTTTCCTTTTCCTTCAAACTTGAAAACTGTAGGGAATTCTCAAGTGTGTAGATGGCTCTGACTTAGCATACAGAATTATACAGTTATTAATAACATATACTGTGAATACACTTACTACCACACACAGCAACAGGGACTAGTCAAATTGAGAGATTGCAGACTTTGTATCTGCACACAGCGTAAATGTTTCCCTAGTCAGCTCAGTGGTGCACAAAATATTGGTTTCTATCTTAGCATGTACCAACCTTTTAATTGGAAAAACTTATATATATCAATCATAGCAGACTTGATCATGAATGTCACACGTCATTGTTATCAACCACACCACACCACACCACACCACACCACACCACACCACACCACACCACACCACACCACACCACACCACACCACACCACAGACACACAACCCAGTCTAACACATCACACTATTCCACAATCAAGAATGTGTGTGGTTGTTTTCTATTATGTGCAACTGTGAACTTAAATGTTACTGTCTGGTAATTTCAGAACATGGCAAGCACTTGAAATAGAATAGCGAAATGCCACATGCTCTACTAACCATGAGGAAACACTAATTATGTCTTGTTTCAGTGACATTGTGTTATTCTGTTCATCCATCTTGTACTATCTCTGGAGAAGAAATTTGAGACAAATTGTCTTTCTTCCAGTTGCTTTAAGTTTGCACTATTGATAGATATCTCATTGATTATTTAAGCTGGCACTAAGTGATCCTTTTTTTTTTTAATGGTTACATGATGTTCACCATTTTGCTAGCATTTTTACTTGTGTTTTTTTTCTTCTTAATTAATTGCTATGAATCTATCTGGTTGATGCATACAAAGTACTAGCAGTATGATTATGATTTCAACTGATTTCAACTGATTTCAACTGATTTCAACTGATTTCAACTGATTTCAACTGATTTCAAGCACAGTAGCAGTAGACATGGCAACAATGGTGAAGGAAGGTGACCCTTTCTAATACATAATTGCTATTCGTAGTGCAGTTGATTTTGTCCATATTTTGGCCAAAATTAAAGCCGAATTTGCACTCCCTAACATTGAAATATTACCTGTTAGTAATAGTAACGGTGATTATATTAAAAGCAACCAGAGCAATCTTATAATCAATTTCCCTTGTTCGTTTTCATTTATTTGTTTGTTTTTTTGTGTCGTATGGACTCCTTCAGTTCCCATTAAAAAATTTTTATCTTTTGTACCAATGGCAGAGAAAATGTCCATGGAGTGTTCCTAGCTTGGTTTCAAAGACAATAAAGCTTTGCATTTGACATATAAGGAAGCAACACTCACTAGCTATGACAATACTTAATTAGCTATATCAAAACCTTTGTCCAATATAATATGTGCAGAGCTATTGTCCCAATATGATGTGTGGTTGTCTAAAGAGTTTGGACTTTCATGTAGTTGACATAATTTCTGTTTCTGTGTCTTTAAGCACAATCATGCTCTCTTTGTAGTTTTATCAAGTGATGTTGTTCAATTTGTATTGTAGCAAACATATAAGGGAAAATCACTTGTTAGAACATTCTAGTCATGTGGATTCTTCAACAGAGTCACATGTATATGTGCGTATGTCTGTATGGAGACATTATATTCAAATATACATTGATATACACCATAGAAACTTGTTAGGCAACTTTCAAATCAGACAACCCCTACAATCAAAGCACCTGTGAGACTATACATTTGGAAATCTAGGATATACAATGTATGTACTAATTGTACTGCGTGCCCCTGTGCACAGTTAGATGTATCCAGTGTGCACCTACATGCAATAGCATAACGCTCTGAGGATGATCTGACTATAAACTATATTCCTAGTCTGACAATAGATGGCCAACATCACTGCAACGAGGATGTGGTGCAGGATTAGAAGCTGAATATAACCATTTACATGTTTCTAGCTTATATCTGGTGAACAATGGTAACCACACTGGCTGTACTGGGATTAGCTGGCCTTATAAGATTACAGTCCAACCCTCAAGGAGGCTTCCAGTTTTGGCTTTGAATAGTCAAAGTTGTACATATCAATTAGTGCTACATATATTGCCTAAATCAGTGTTCCACCATTTTGTAGTAGAGCATTACAGATGACGTGGTTGACTAGCCCAGCTCCAACATTATTCCCACACACCACACTCCCTCTTTCACTTCTGATTTCCTACCCACAGTTGCAACTGTGTGCAGTAGAGTGTTACTAAGCAACCAGAGTTTATTGAGGTTCTCATGAAATTGTTGGCTTCAGTGATGTGTTCAGCTTGTTAGTTATGTCAATCTTTGTTTCATTAAGTAGTTTCAACATTCCACTAAAATGATATCTTACAGTTGAGCATGCAAAAAAAAAAATTAGCTCCCAACTCTTTTTTTTCATTCACTTGTAGAACCAAGCAAGTGATATTGTGCTGTCTTCCATTTGAATTTGAAGTGCTATGAAGCAAGCATCCACCCATCTGTAAATGCATAAATATTATTTTACATGCCAAATGTCAGTTCTAAGCATGGAATAGAGCAGCTGCTAAATTGTATGAGTTGGTGGTTAGTGTATGTGTCTTTTGACACTCATTTGCTAACTGTATAGTATTCAAAAGTCATCATTTATTGACCAAGATTAGTATGTTTCTTGCACAACATTCGTATATGGGAGATATTTACCCCAGCCTTGTTGATCGAGGATTTTATCTGGTAAATTGGGGTCTTCCTTGCATATACCCATACCAAGGAAGCCTTCTTGTTGCTGTTACTTCTAACTCCATCCTTCCCCTATCTCAAGCCCCTCCCTACTCATGCTTCCATGCACTGCTGCTGTGGTGATAAACTATTTTATATCCTCATGGGGACAGGGTAAAAGCAAACATTAAGCCAAGTGCCTGGACAACTTTAGGGTTGCGCCTTAAATTTAACCCAAGCAGAAGGTAGAGACCACTTAATTTTTGCTTCAATTTTCACACTTCCTCTCTTGTTCTTATTTTTCTCTTGGGATAATAGAAACTCCCAGTTGAAGCCTTGCTCTATTTAATTAACTCAAGTTACTTGTAGTTTCAATACTCACTTTAATTATTGTGAAGTGTTAGTTGATTAAGTGTGAAGCCTTGCTCTGTCTAGTTAACTCAAGTTGCTTGTAGTTTACAATAACAATTTCAGTTGACAGTGTTTGGTGTTAATTCATTGAAGTGGTTGTTCATGTACATGATTATTCACTCACAGACTGCACTATCAGACTGTCCTAACTCAGTCACCTTCATCAGCTCCTCCATCCACTCACTCTCGGCTGATGTGCACGAGGTACTGATCCTGTTGCAGCTGTATACGGGGCAGAGTGTCGTGGACCTGCTCAACTCCAGGCTGAGCAGGAAGACAATGCTGAGTGAGAAGGAGGTGTGGCGTGTGTTTTCAGACGTGCTTGTGGCCGTGGGAAGATTACATCACCGCACCAAACCTATCGTGCACCGTGATGTGAAGGTGGGTAAGGTGTGCATGGTTATTGCACAGTTCTCTTACAATTCAGATGCTTCCACAGTTGTGACACACTATTTGATTGTTTCATGTGCACAAGTGGGCAATACAGTACAATATACACAATACAATACAGTACACTACAATGCAATACAATTCAAAGAGCAAGAGATTATTTCATTGATGTAAAAATGCCTGGTCATTAGCACATGGGTGTGGTGAACAACATATACCTTGGGAAGGAAGGGTTGTCTCTATTCAGAGTTCAGTTCAGTGTGTGTATGTGATCATATCTCCATCCTTCATAGTTGCATTGCTACTCTTGATTTCACCGTGTTTCCATTATGCAGATATATAAAATACAACTTCTTTAAATTGCTGATTTTTTATCAAGTGCAAAGATATCTCTCTCCCTCCTTTTTATTCTAATGCAGAGGTATTACTAATGATTCTGTTGAGGTCGAGGAGTCAAGTTTGATGGGAATAGAGTGAGGGAAAAGTAACAACAGATTACAACCCCTCAAACTTTGACCCTTACTGGCAATACATTGTTATATGTGGAACAACATAATTTGTTGCCATGAAATAGTAGGATAGTTTCTGTTGCTGTGGTGTGTGTGTCGTGACTGAGTAGTTATGCTCTTGGACTAACAACCCCTGGGTTGTGAGTTCAAACCCAGCACTTCAACATCTTCCCACACCAGTCCACCCAGCTGTGATGGGGACCTTGAATCTTCTGGGGTGCAAATTCACTGGCCATTGCTTATCGATCAGCTAAGGGTCCAGGTGGGACTTCGGGTGCCCACACCCATAAGCTGAGAGTCTTTGTCAATTTTTCTGCAAGTTCCTAGCCCGGCTCCAGGAGTTTGCTTGCACTGGCTCATAGTGCCCGCTTAGTGCACAGGCAACTTAACTATGTCAGGTGCACATGACCGTGTTGGTGGCAGCTAGACAATTTGCTTTGTGTGTGTATGTGTGTGTATGTGTGTGCAACTTGAACGTGGGAAGCTTGATGCTGCTCAGAATGTTTTTGATTTGCCACCATATTTGAAGGAGAAACCTGGAAGGGAAGTGCAAGTTCTTGAATGCTTCCTTCAATTAAGATAATCCTACACTATGACATCCTATGACATCACTGCCATGACATCATTGATTACATAATGGGAGATTACATCGGCTAGTAGTTCACTCCTTCAGCACCACTGGTCCATCATATGTGGGTCCCATTTGATGTCTCTGTTACTGTAGGGTGTGTGCCACTTTGAAGTGGGATGCTTCATGCTGATCACAACATTTTGATGCCCGGCATGCTGCCATATTTGGAGGGAAAACCTAATTAAGATTGCCCTTCACTATGATATCATCCTCATGAGGTCAGGAGATCGCTGCCATGACTTCATGGGTGGACTAATGAATACTACGTGGGATAATTGTTAACTACCACATCTCTGCAGGACAATGATACTCTGAATAGCTACAATGTGTTTTGTTCTTCTGTGCTTCCCAGACCAGTGCTGAGAGAAACAGATAACAAAATGGCGGCCTCATCTTATTAACTCAAATAGTGGAATAAAATAAGTGGAATGGAATGGGTATATAAACCAGTGAAATTGCTTGTAAACGAGGGTGGGATTCATATGATGACAGTGCCGCAGGATTGTAGAGAGGGTGTGGCCTTGCTAAATTTTATTATCCACACACACCCTCCACCCCACCCCCAATAAAAATAACTAAGAAAGAAAAAATTCTTTCTGTTTATATTGTAGGAACTGAATTTTGATTTTATTTTTTTTTATTCTTTTATTTTTTTAACAAAAGATAAAACAGTCCTGTTTTATTAGCATTCTTTTTTTTAATTTTTTAATTTTTTATTGACAAATATCTTCTTTTTTTATAATTTCACTCTAAGATATCCCCATCATATTGTATGGAAACAATACGTTGATGAATAATATATAACTGCTGTACGTATGTGTGTGCGTGCAGCAGATGCCCTGTGATGATGCAGGAAAAAAGCATAGCACTCAATTTGTCAACAACCTGTTAATAAAATCACTTGGCCAATCCAATCTGTTACATACATAATGGCATGATATTTGATACTAGTAATTTCTCCGCTCAAAGAGCTTGATGGTAATTACCACAGAAATTTGTATCAAATCACAGCCAGTTCAGAATGACTCTATCAATGGTTTGACAAAACATTTTCTTGTGGGATACGATAAACACAAAAGTTAGAACTAAATCCATCAAATCGTTTGAAAATTATAACCCTCTGAATGATATGCCCTGCTCACTTAAATCTTTTCTCCTTTTTTTTTTCCTGAATTTGAGGAACGTTTTTTTTTCTCTCCTGGATAATTCATACTCAAGCTTTCAGAATATGCTTCCAAAAATGGTGGATCAAGCTTTGTTTTCTATTTGATGTAAATCAAGCCTGGAAAATGCCACTTCGTCCCTCTTCTGGACTCATCCCATTGATAATGCGTACTGCTGCGCTGAATTGGGATGGCTTCTGCTGCTCCATTATCCTGGACCAATGTTTGGCAAGTGCTTATTGGTTGTTTTCGTAACTAATTGTTAGGTATTGTCAGTTTCCATGGGATAGAACCAGGTGGGTGATGTAATGCATCCTGGCAATCAACTCTGAGTTGTTGGTATGCTGTCAGCAAACAACTTTATTCTGGATTATAAGATTACTTCATTGCCTTGTGTGTCCACCACTCACTCCTTCATCACATTAGTTGGCTTGATGTGGAATGGCTCAGTGGAGGCTCAATTTTAGCAGCTACTGTGGAAATTACACTTCCTAACTACATTCATAGCCTCGTTTTACGTCATTTTTCTAGGGGTGTGAATGTGTGTCCCTGTGTATGACTATTTCCTGTTTACTGTCTGCAGGGATTTTGCCTAGTATGACTTCAGGACAGGTTGCATGGGGCTTACTTATTACTATGATATTTCTGTTAATGAACAAGTTCCCAAAGGATCCAGGCACTGATTGAGTTGAGATGCCACTTTCTGTCTCCCTCCCCCCCCTCTTGAAGCCTCTCCCCTTATCAGTCCCGGCAGATGTTGATCATCTGTAATTCATCAAGTGTCTTTTCCTGGAGAGATACTTCTTTACAATTCATAGAAAATTTACGACCTCGTAGGAATCACTCAACCTAATATTGGTGCCTTTGATACAAGATGTCTATGTTGCCTTTGCATGTAACAATAGATCAGATGCACACCCCATGCCACTATTTCTCTAATTGCTCAGTGGCAGGTGCATGGACTGTAGAAGGTAGTTGGAAGAGATCAGATGAGACAAATTGAAGAATTCCAGCTGTCTTATTTCTGTTCTTGGTACCTGGTTGGTATAGGTCTGCAGTCTAAAAGGAAACTACAATCCTTCAGTTGTAATATTTTCTAATAATAAACATTAAAATTTCCAAATAGTTTTTAATTGAGCAAACTTCAATCAGTTTCAATTTGAAAAGAAAAAAAAAGAAGGAAAAACAAGACTGGAAATTTCCAGCCCAAAACCTGCTTGCTTATGATTTAATGTTTTGACTGAATGACTTAATCTCGGGTAAAAAGAAAAAAAGGAGGGGGAAAAAACCGACCATGACCAGGAATTGAACCGGAAACCTTAGCACTGGTGCTCCTGAGGAAGTTGCCTAAGAAGAACAACAACAAGATCGACAAAAAGAAGTAACATTTAGACTCCACGAAAACAAGTTTGTGGGTAAAAAATAAGAAAAGGTAATACTAAACAACCAAAGAACCAAGTGGGAATAGTTCAAAATCCATCCAAGCCTGAGGTAATATTATTTTGAATTTGTTGCGATTAACCCCATAAATAGAACAGATAGAACATTGCGTGTGGAAGATCTTTTTCATGTTTGTAAGACAGCAGTGGCTACTCCACTTGCAAAAAAGTATGAATTCATATTTGATGGAGCTCATGTGAGGCTGTAGAGTGAGGATGGTGCAGTAATGGGTGCTGGTAATGGCAGTACATGGCGTGGACTCTTGTACAAGCTACACAAATGCAGCATCCATTTTTATGTGAAATCCAACAAAGAAACTATTTGTTAAGGTACTCTCGGACACTGGTTGACTAAGTGTGTGTAACACTGCTTGTCTTGATGTTTTCCTTAAGCTTTGTCTGCTTGTACAGTCAATCACTGATCCACTCTCTGTGTGGATGTACAGAGGTATAGTGCATGTGTTGATGAGCGAAGCTGAGCTCTCTCTGGGGAGAGGAGGTGGATGGGAAAGTCGGGAGTTACCTGCAAATTTGTAGGTGTATCTGCATTAACTATATTTTTTGGCCTCAAAAATAGAAAAAAAGAATCAGTCATCCATCTTTCTTTTGTTTAGTGACCCAGCATATGCTGGAAATGGTCATCACTGTGCATGGGGAGAGGGGGGGGGGGAGGAGGGGAGGCAGCTTCAGGCTTAGGTATCTCAACAATATTGCAGGATTTTTATTTGCCAACATGAATCAAGAAGAGTGATGACAACTACAAAAAAAAACAACAAAAAACCTGCTACAATGTTTTGCATTTATTTCTTATTCAGGTGGTTAAGTTGCCTAGTGATATGGCAGATATGTACAGAGATGTTCAGACAGTTGGACTGTCTCAGTTACTTGTCCCATGTGATGTGCCTGGAGAGGAAACCATCTCTCAGGCTGCCTTCCTTATTGTCTGTGTTCTGTACCACACACAATGCAACATAACTCCTCCAGTGAGGTTTATGGGGGTATGATTTATTGTGATCTCCTGCTTCCTTTCCTCTTTTGAGCAGATAGAGAACATCTTGTCAGATTCAGAGGGACACTACATTTTGTGTGACTATGGCAGCTGCACTATGAACTCTATGGATTTGGAGGCTCTGGGTGCTGCCAAATGTGAGGATGAAATAGGACGCTTCACCACTCTGCCATACCGAGCTCCAGAGATGGTGTCTCTCTACTCTGGGAAGATTATTTCCACTAAGGCTGACATTTGGGTGAGATTTTGCGGCACTGTGTATAACAATATAACTAGGCTCCACCCACGTATTGTTGCCATGCTGATCAAAGTTGCATTCTGTAGGCTGTCTAATAATTTTATTTTCCTTGTCACTAATTGGTTATATATCCACGTATGTGTATTCACATGAGCACATTTACTCTGACTTTGTTGATGATGAGTCGGATGTGCACCTCAGAAATGTTTGAATCATAACATCAAATATGGAGGTACATTTCTTGCCAGTAGATGGTTTACGTCTGCCCTCATTCTATGTATGATTTGAGTGGACCTTTATAGGATGTCAGGTCAAATGCAGCAGCTGCACATCAAGAAACACACTGGCATACAGTGCTCGTCTGTATTGTGGCTACACAACCATAATAATAATAAAAATAATAATAACAACAGACACTTTAAAATGCATTCACAATCGATATGGATGAATATACAGTCTTGGAAATTGCCTTAACTTTTTCTCTTTATTATTACTGTATTTCAATTATTTATATCGAAGTGTATATTTTACTTGCTTGGTGGGATGCTGCATGCATTGTGATGTTGTGTTGTGTGCAGGCCCTTGGCTGTGTACTGTACAAGTTGTGTTTCATGACCACACCCTTTGGAGAGAACGCCCTGGCCATCGTGTCTGCCCGACTCACCATCCCTCAAAACTCTCCTTACTCTGAAGATCTCCACTCACTCATACGTAAGTGCTCATCCCTGATGGTCCGTTCTATTTATTGAGCATCAAATAGACAGTTTCATGCCGTGTGTGTGTTCACTCAGCCACACCCACTTAGTGTGAGTTTTCTTCTCCATATGAAATATTTTTCATTTTTTAGTCCGAAGATATCCATACTGCTCGTACTTTGTATGTATACGTATCTCTGGCTGAGTAGTTATGCCCTTGGACTAACAACCCCAGGGTTGCAAGTTCAAACCCAGCACTGACAGGAAAATTTTCCTGTCCTTCAACATCTTCTTCCCACACCAGTCCACCCAGCTGTGATAGGGACCTGGAATTTTCTGGGGTGCAAATTCACTGACCATGGCTTGTCAATCAGCTAAGGGTCCAGGTGGGACTTCAGGTGCCCACACCCATAAGCTGAGAGTCTTTGTCAGTCACCCTGACTATGTCAGGTGCATGTGACCATGCCTTTTTTTGTATGTATGTAAGTCTATTATGGTGATCTGAAAATTTGTGTGTAAAAAATAGGAAAAGGTAATACTAAACAACCAAAGAACCAAGTGGTATTGGTCGTGGTATGTTTATGGTTTTGTTAGGATTCCAAAAAGTGGAGGAGGAGAGGAGGACCCTGGGGGCAACAGAACTCATTGAATTGGATCTTGAGGGTGTTTTGTTGGTCCACAAAGTTGTTTTTGTTGGGACAAGTGGCTAACAAACCACAATATGTAATGACACTATTTTTTTAAATACCCCAGTGAGGGTAGTGAGGCTGTTTGTTTGTGTCTGTA
Organism: Lycopodina hypogea; assembly: GCA_963969325.1. Lineage (NCBI taxonomy): Eukaryota > Metazoa > Porifera > Demospongiae > Poecilosclerida > Cladorhizidae > Lycopodina > Lycopodina hypogea. Next base: position 8,064,567 of record OZ017779.1, on the reverse strand, counting down.
CTTGGAATCGATGAGATGCATGCCTGTTTGAAGAAGTCCCACCAATGGCCATTTGTCCCAATGTTTAGCCTCAATACAGTGATTTAGTGATTGTTAGATATAGGCACTCAGCAATGCCACTGTCCATTGCATCAGCTCCCACTATATTATATATATATATATATGTATAAATGTTCAATGAGGGGGTTGCATGAGGTATAGTGTCAAAGTAACATACAAAAATCACTGCACATTTGGCAAAGATACCTGGTCGGGCCGTCATAAAAAAGAAAGTGAATGAATGAAAATGAAGAAAATAAATGAGTAAGGACAGTATACACAGTCAAAGTAAATGTTTATTAGGGGAGGAGGTGACAAGGTTACAGTTACTATGCTATGTCTCTATTCCTTACACACCATTCTTTGGATGACCCCAGGATGGCTATCTTGGATACTCTGAAAAGTAGAGCTCTGAGATCTTTTTTGGAGCAGCCCAGATGCTTCTGCTTCTGGAGGAAGCCTTGCAAATTGATCACTCCTCTAGAGCCAACTTCAATGGTGATGAGAGAAACTTCATGATGGCTATTCTCACACATGTCAAAGTACTTCCTCCTTTTTCTCTTGGCGGCCTGTTTGAAATGGTGTCAAAGCAGATGATAAGCTCAACTAACACTGATCTTTTAGACAGTTCGTCCCACCAGATAATGTCTGGTTCTCCGATGGTGTCAAGCAGCATTGCATTTATTGAGCACATGAAGTGGCGTCTATCTTTCGTTTCCACACAACGTACAGGATGCTTTTGATTTCTTCTTCCAGAGATGGAGGTTGGAGTTGTGGGGAAGGGTGTTTAACACAAATTTGTAGCATTCGCTTGGAAGAGACTTAATGGCATCAGTCCAAATTGTAGTCTGGTCATTTTCAAGGGTGGTGGTGATGGTGAAAAGAAGACCTTGGACTGGAAGAGCTAGAAGTTCAGACTTGCGTCTGCTGGCATCAATACAGGTTACTCTGTTTTTTACTACCTTTAGAAGTACCTTCCTACTTTGGGAAGGATCCTTGAGCATTGCTTGCCAGACTTCTACTGATGGTTTAAAGATCTTCCTTATAGATATCATCTCACTTCCTAGATTCCTTTCAGCTAGGTGTCTGACTGTGGCATCTTTGGAGGTATATCAATATACTTTATCATGTGTGAAAAAATAAGTACCTTTGCACTAAACAATGTTAATGTCAATCAGATCAACTCCAGATTGGTTTGGTTGCCCAAGTTTCAAATCAACCTAAATCTACAAACATTTGACATAATCCCAGATACAGATCAAGTTATCCATTACCCAAATGACTCTTTCAGCTCCCTCAAGCTTCCTGGCATCCCTCCACACAGGCTGGACTTAAGGTTAGAGCACCCATTATGCTGATTTGAAACTTAGACATACCTAAGCTCAGTAATGGTAGCCAGCTGGCTGCCAAACAGATGTTTCACACAAGTTTTTAAGGCAGTCATCATGTCAGGATCATTTAAGGAAAAAATATCTTCATACCAAAGAGAATTCCTATCATCCCAACAGATTTGTTCTTTTAAATCGAGAGGATACAGTTTCCTGTTGAACTTAGCTTTGCCATGAGCATCAACAAGGCACAAGGAAAGTTACTGGAGCTAGCAGATCTTGATCCGATATCTCGTTGCTTTTATCATGGCCAGCTCTATAGTGGGTGTTCAAAGGTAAGTTCACCAAACAATCTATTCATTTTTGGCTTCTGATGACAAGACAGTGAGATGTGGTTTTTCCTGAGGCATTAACAATTTAATTAGCTGGGGTGCTCACTCAGAAAAAGTGTTTCATCTCTCTTTTTTTATGGGAAACAAAAATTTTTTTTTCAATGTGTGCATGCTATCAGGACATATTCCTTAGTAATTTTTTTATTGGTCAGTGCTGGTTACATCTGAGCTAGTGACCTCTGCTTGCAAACTAATATTATGACACTACTTAATAAATTATGAAAATATGGAAATTAGGGTCTTTTTAGAACATCTGCCTTCAACTAGCCATTATAACCTACATAATGAAGTAGGTGTGGCTGATGTCAGTATGCTCTTTGATTGTCCAGTAAGACCTCTTGGCCTCAAACAAACACCTCCCCCCAGAAGACCTTGGCCTCAAACAAACACCTTCCCCCAGAAGACCTTGGCCTCAAACAAACACCTTCCCCCAGAAGACCTTGGCCTCAAACAAACACCTTCCCCCAAAGAAGACAATTGAGATTGAATGTTAATCTATTATTGTGTATAAAAACAAGAGACATGAAGGGGGAAACAGGAAACATCAACACTGTCTAATGCCATGTCATTGTTGTTTTAACCCTTCTATTCAAAGTTAGAAATAAAGACTATTGTCCATATTTACAGATTTGCAGCAAGTGCATTGCTCAAGGAATGGCTCTAATTAATCTTCTGAGTCTCTTGCCTCTCAAAAAGTAAGAGAGCAAGTGTCTCCAGCCAAAGTTTGAGGCACTCCAATAGGGATAACTTGAACACAATTATTTGTCAATGACTCTCCCCTTGGATTGATTCTAGTGGCATCAGATGAGCTAGTAGCTCTGGAGTCTCTGGGCCAGCTTGACCTCATCAACCCAGTCCTAGCTGAAGCAACATAAAGATGTTTCCAGGAAAATACAAACTAACTTGACCATGTCAGTAGTGGGAATGGGCAACTGGACTGGATGCTTGTGAGCACTTTAATGGGTGCAATGACGTGTGTCAGCCATACATGGAGCTAACACAGGCAGCCCATCCACCTACAAACATGAAATTCATAGAACTACATTACTAATATATTTAAAATATATGTTTGTAATGCGAGAGTACTTAGTAATGCTGGATGTGATATGATGTCCTGTACTTAATTATGATGGTGCAGAGTACATGCTTGAGACTGATCCTGACAAGAGACCGAATCTGTGGCAAATCAGCGAAGCCATGGCAAGAATACGAGGAGTGTCCAACCGTCTTCCTAATGTCTTTGTAAGTATGTTTGTCTTTAATGCTCCCGTAAATCTGTGCCTGCTCATTCAGGTTAAGAGTGAGTGGAAGTAATGATTGTACCAGCTGGTAGTGATCATTATGTTGATATTGCCCCTGCTTATGTTGGAATCATAGTTTGGGGGGGGGGGGGGGGGGGGGTTGGGATGAGGGAACTAAAAGATGATATCCTCTTAGTTCACCCGGCCAGTCATTGCTGCATTCCTTCTCACTCTATCTCTTCATCTCTCTCTCTCTCTCAATGAAGCACTGTTACTTGATTCATTATGTCCATGCAGAATTCCCCCAAGCCACCTTCCTCCCTGCCCCGTGCCAGGAGGGAGAATGAGAGTGACACCAAACCTATCGCCTCCTCCTCCTCTACCTCCAAGTCCACTCCAGCACATTCAAAGTAAGTACTTGCACTCTTTGTAATGCCCCTCTTCTCCCCTAATGAGCACTTTTAAGAATACCACCTCCTCCCAGTGGACCCACTCTAAGGTTGAGCCCTTCTTTAAATGACGAGTATTTGAGTTAAGAGGGAAGGGATGGTCAAAATATTTTATTGAAACATTTTGTTACTAAAATGCAACCAAAAAAAGAGACTATATTCAACGTGACTACCAAAACTGGATCACCTGTTGCTAACACAGATAGACTGTAGGCACCTGATGACCACTGTCCAAGTGATCAGTACATATGTAATTACCTAAGATAACAAGTCTGTGGAGATATCACGAGTGTGTGTATGTTGTGTGCAGAACCTCAGTCCTTGGTGTCACCACTACCTCCATATCTTCCCGGGAGCGTCCCAGAGCTGGCGGGATCAGAGGGTGCTCCTCTGCCAATTCCTCTCCATCTACCACCAGACGTGCGATGTCTCAACGACAACCAAAGCACCAACAACATGCCACCACAAGTGGTCCTCATCTGGCAAAGACCACTACGTCGAGTCAGGTGCTTGTTAGCGTGGAGACCCCCCATACCCGGCCACGGTCCACCAGTAGACCCAGTATGACCAATAGTGAGAAGTGCAACCTTCTGAATGTGTGTAACGAGAAGAACAAGTCGTCCACTGCCTGTAAAAGTTGGGACAGCGGGCTGGATATGTTTGGAGCTGTACCGTTCAATGGCCCCAGCAAACAGGCAAGTCTTTATACTGCCTCACAGCACTCCCCGCTTTTGTGTGCATGCTGAGCAGATATTGGTTCACAGTGGAGCAACGCTAATGGCGTCCATGTGGTATTATGTTCTTCAAGTACTTGTTTTTAATTATTTTAAACAATCTATTGTACCTTGAGTTAGAACAGGAAACACTCTTGTTGCAGTAATAGGAGACTTGCATGATTACATCGGGTACCTGCCACGCCTACATATGGTATCAGTGAACCTCCAGTACCTTAGGAAATGTATTAGCTTTCATGACTGGCAATTCTATTTTTTAACTGCAACTGTAAAATAGCTTATGCTCTTCCCATATTATTGCAATAGAAACTTTATAAAAATTTCCTGCATGCTGGTAGCATATTCCAGAATATTCTAAGCTATGATTATGGAGAAAATGGAAGTGTGAAAGTGAATGAAAGGTTAGTTATGACCTTGCCAGAGAGATTGCTGTTATTTCTCAGAACTCATTGGCAGGAGGAAGTAGGGAGAGTGGTGTCACTCAGTTGTCAGAGTTAATTTTGACCATAAAAGTAGCTACAATAGTTCTCAAAATTCTTGGAGATGATGTGCTGTCTAAGAAAGGGTTTTGAGAAGAACTAGCAGCTATTTCTAGGCTGGCATCATCTCTGGCAACTGTCTGACACTCACAGCTACTGTGGCCAAGCATATAGAAATAGCTGGGGGAGCTCCTGATAATGTCAAACTACCGTTTCTTCACTTTCACACTCCCTTTTATCCAAACTGAAGCTCTGAATATCCTGGAATTTCTATGAGCATGTTGGACATCTTATAAAGTTCTGTTCCTGTTCTCAAAAGTAGCATTGCCAGTCATGAATGCCAATACTTTTTCTGTGCAGGACGTTCACTGATACCTAAGTGGGTGTGGCAGGTTGTATGTGATATAATCATGCTAGTCCCATATTGTGTAACTTAATGCTTGTCATTAGCAGTAATAATAGAAGTGCTCTATTACAACAACACGAGATAGAGCTGTTTTTATTCAATTTATCCTATATAAAAAGGAATATCATGTCCATCTGTCTGTAACACTAAATATGTTCACAAATTTAAAGGGTACTTCCTGAGGTCAAAGGTAGATGAAATTTAGTGTGGAGATAGGTGTAGTGTCGAGGTTAATACCCATTTTTTTAGAATTTTCCAAAAGACAATGTCAACAAAGATAATTAGAATTTAGTTTAATTTTGACCATTTTTGGGTCAGGACTAAACTCACCACACCCACTTAATCTCCTGTTTTCGTGTCTGTAGGCCCTCCAAATTCCCATTATGGGGTTTTAACATTGCCCAAGTTACTCCCCTGGTCAAGTTGTATATAGAAGCTAAGTGTGAGGTCTCAACTTACCAGGGTTTGGCATTACATAAGCCACATACATAGATAGGTTGAAAACCTCTACTTCACCAGCACAGATATAGTACAATTTTAAAATATGAAAATATTGTTTGTTTAGTTTGTTGTTTTTTTTTTTTGTTTGTTTTTTTTTTGTTTTTTTTAATTTTTTTTTTTTTTTAATATAAATAAATAATAACTGAAAAAGAACAACATATAAATAAAAACAAGAAGTTCAGGCTGAGTTG
>OZ017779.1:8027874-8058607 GCA_963969325.1 Lycopodina hypogea | reverse complement strand
CCCTTGGTGCTGAAGTGATTGCAATCCAAATGTTTCTAGTCTGAAATTATATCATCCTGAGATTTGAATGAAGGGAAATTCATGATCTGCAATTCATGTTCTATTATGTTCATACAATACATTGTCTTGTTATATATGACATAGGTGAGTCCACTGGCGGTTGATTCAAATTCAAGTACCACTCCAAGTAGTAACAATTTCTCTGGTATGGCCAGGCGAGATTTGTTTGGGGCCACTCCATTTTACGATACTCTCAACCAAAGCTCCTCCAGTGAGAGACCACACCCACCTGCTCAGATGGTGGATGAGTTTGGAGCCCAACCATTTGTAACATGCTCGTGATGTGATGGCAGCAGCAAACGCAACTCTTGTTGTTTTTAATGATGTATCTAAATTATTCATAATTTAGCTCTAATGTATTGTGTGTATTGTGTATAATTTTCATGGCTGTGACATTTAAATTTAGCTCGGGGGGGGGGGGGGTGGGGTGTGCTAATGAAAATCCTTTACCAGACATTTTTAGTGCCTGTGGTGGTCACAAGGGGTAGCGAGTCAAAAACAATAAGAAATCTGTCCAAAGATGTCTTAGATGGAGTTCTGGGGGGGGGGGGGGGGGGGGGGCACACACGGTAGTAGGAGAGGGGGGAAAGGTAGGTGAATTATAATTTTTATACCAATTTTTATTATTTTTTTTATTTATTATTATTATTTTTTTTTTACACAGGCCAGTGTAGTGAAGCATGTTCTGTTTTGCTGTGTGTGATTTTGGGAAGATCCATTTGATGCATGTGCAAGTATGTGCTTTGGTGGACCAAGAGTTATGAACCTTAACCAATTCAAAGTCAGGGGATCATTCAGCACATCAAGTGAATATATATATATATATATATATATATATATACACATTACTTTTCATTTTTTAATTTTATGGTAACTTTGTAATATCGAAATATTTTTGACAGGATGTGGTGCATGCTAAACACTGGATATTTCTTCCTCCACCTCATTACAACATTCCCCATGAGGATTCCATTTACCCATTAAGATAAATCTCCCCCTTACTGCTCTCATTTTTCTGTTAATTAATTCTTGGGATGCCTTGATGAGGATAATTTACCATTTTTGGCAGTCCATTTAAGTAAATCAATTTAATTTATTTATTTATTTATTATTATTTTTTTAAAATTTATTTATTTATTTATTTTTTTTTAACAATTCGTAGGAAAGATGGATCCTTCATGTAGATGTGAATGCAATCAGGTATATTGAAATGTCATATAAGGCTAACTTATCAGCCTCATAATGAAGAATTAGCCACTAAGATATCATCATTACCATGGATGGAAAATATTCTCCTTTTCAAGATAATATGATGTGTGAATATCTGTGGGTATTGTCTATAGCCAGGCCCAGATATAGTTTGTGTGTGTGCAAGTGATGGGCATGCTCTTAACTGTGGGCTAATTATGACTTGCACCTCTGGTTGAACTTGTAAACAGAGTATTGATCAGCAACAGTGATTTACAAAGATCATGTTATAATTGCACTCATGCCTTTATACTTGGGCAGTTATCCATAAATGCAGATATGGAAAGGTGGTTTGTCCTTGACCACTTAGGGAAGTATAAGTACAAAAGAATTTTAATTGTTTTTGGGTTGTTTTTTTTTGTTTTTTTTTTCTAAAGGTTTTGCTCTTAGTCTGTAAAAGAATATAGAATCGGATGCTACAGGTTAAACCCCCCACCCAAAAAAGAGAGGAAAAATTGGACTTGACCTATATTTAAATAATTTTGTAAGAAGCAAATGAAACCATTTAGCCCATTTTATTTGAGACTTCAATATCATAAGAGTAGTGATCCGGTAAAGGGTCATGTAAATTAAATCACCCAGTGAGTCTGTTTCTGTAATCCGTTCTGCATTTATTCCTACGTTATTATTCTTCCCGAATGGAAGTGGTGAAGAAAGCTGCTTCAGGGGCTGTGGGTAGCATCAGAAATAGCCCCCTCTTCAAAAGAAAGTTGGGTGGCCACAGCAGTTCCACGCAGAACCCGGCGTCCAACCGTCTCCAGCCTCGGGCTGTAAGCCCAGAAAAAGACACCACTCCGTTTGTTCAAGGGGTCTATTTTCACGTACGTCGAATGTAGTTATTGATTGGTCAATGAACACTAATTCTGGCCTTGTGTAAAGTGGGTATAAGCAGCTCAAGTGTGTGTGTGTGTGTGTGTGTGTGTGTGTGTGTGTGTGTGTGTGTGTGTGTGTGTGTGTGTGTGTGTGTGTGTGTGTGTGTGTGTGTGTGTGTGTGTGTGTGTGTGTGTGTGTGTGTGTGTGTGTGTGTGTGTGTGTGTGTGTGTGTGTGTGTGTGTGTGTGTGTGTGTGTAAGGGAGGGGGGAGGGGGGTATGTGTCTCCACTTCCCTGAAGATATGAGGGTGAGGATTTCTAATTGTTTACAGTCACTGTTACCCACAGAGATCTCAGTATATGTTAGCTTCAAATGCCAAACCCTTTACCTATCTCGCACTGTACGAAGGGTCTGGTTGCAGTCCAGCGCTGATGTCGTTGCATTCCCCAGGAATGTGAATGATAGTACTTGGTGTACACTTGTTAGAACAATCACGTAATGGTTGAATAAATCATTCCCGGCTGCAATTTAATCTGCCTGCATTGGAGGCACACATTAAATTAAATACACCAGTAATTTTTATGGATTTTTAATTGGGGTAATTACATTCTGCTGCAGCAAGATTGGTGCTGGACTGCAACCAGACCCTTCCTACAGAGTAAGATTACATAAAGAGTCTGTCGTAGGAAACAAATTAGTTGTATGAAGTCAAGTGTATATGTGATAGTTGATTCCAACTGTAATACCTAGTCCCATAATTTAGCCACTTCGGTTGGGTTTACAAAAATTCATAATAATGACAGGAAGAAAATATTTCACCTTCTTTGGTAGGGGAGGGCGATGAAAATACAATGTGTTAAAATAAAAATAAAAATAAAAAAAGTGTTTTTTTTGTTTTTTTTTTGCAACAAACTCAGCCAAGCTGCTCTAGTTATATATTGTTGACTTAGCAGCAACAGAATATGGAAGCGGCAAGACTCCTGCAAACATCATCTGATGTAATAGTCATATTTCTGTCTCCTCTTCCACACTCTCACTTGTTGATTGTCATAGCTTGTGTCAGCTCATCAGTGTGTGAATCTTGGGTGCTTCACGGTGGGCATACTGCAGAGCATGGCCTTGTAGTCATGATTTAAAAAAATATTGAGAGCATATCTCCCTTCTCCCCACACTTGAATCTTGATGCTCACTGGTTATGGTAGTGTGTTGCCCTCTGTGAGTGCTGTGCTAGTCTGTCGGCTATGTTAATGATGGGCCACCATATAAGGCACTCAAATGCTTGCTTTGAACTCACCACTTATTTATAATTAGTTTGACAGGTTTTATGATTTCTATTTTACTCCATCAGTGAGTGCTGTAGTACTCTAACACTAATGACCCAGATTTTGGAGTGACATAAGGAAAAGGAAAAAGGAAAAAAAATACAAGTGACACAACCATAAAAATAAAAAAAAACAAGAAATGTTTCAGTAAGCACACACGAGTTGCTGTTTAGCAGCTTGCATATTGACTTCAGTTGATCTTTCCTTCTAAACACTACCCAAGCATGCCTTAATGTAACCCTAATTTGATAATCCTTTACCAATCACATACTCGCTGATCAAGTATTCAGTCACTGTTACAATTATGAAGCATGGAGATCACAGGAAAGTTGATTATGAAAGCATATACACGACTACTTTGATATCTATACATTTTAATTGATTTCTTTATTCAATGAAATGGATAGGCAGGAGAAGAAAATTGATTATGAAATCATGTACACTACTACTTTGATGATATCTATAGATTTTAATTAATTTCTTTATTCAATGAAATGGATAGGCTGGAGAAGAAAAGAGTGGAGAATTACACAGACCAAGGAACTGTACAGTTACATATCAGACCACACACCTCCCCCCTTCCCCCCCCCCCCCCCCTTAACTTGTGGTCTACATAAGTGCAGTCTTTTCTTCTCTTTTTTTCTTCAATGTAATCCTATTATTATTCATTCATTTTATTTGTTTGTTGTTATTTCATTTTATATACTATTTTTGTCTCTAACGATGTTTTTTTATAAATTTTTTTTAAAAAATGGACCACCTATAAATAATATTTATGACATTGTAAATATTATTTGAAATGCCACTGCCCAATATACTTCCATGTTCCTAGACTATGTGCATGTAGCCGTATGATGTCAGAGTATTTCCACAGGTGGACTATCTCGGTAAACAGCCAGTGGACAGCAGTGAAGCTCAAGACTATGGCTGCACTGACCAGGCTGTGGTCACACTGTGGAAGAGTCTGCGCAGCTCCCCTGTAGTCCCTCAAAGAGTCTCCATCAAGGTGTGGGTGTGGTGTGGGTGTGGTGTGGGCAGGGGAGCGTTGGTTGCATGAACTTATTGAGGTGCATATGGTGTGAGCCAGCAATGGGAATACATGTGATCATGCCAGGTGATTCTCAAGGAGATTTCCTGCCAAGCTCTTTGGTTTGCTCAATTTCCATCTTAAGTGTATTTCTGGTTCATTTACTCAATCACCAACAAATTCAGATCATATGTGTACTTGATTGACTATACCTCTGTGTGGGCTGTTTCCCTGATATGTTTGGCATCTTCAAGCCAATTTTAAAGTTACCCTCAAGAATTGTAGCCAAGTATTACCAATCTCCCTCCACCCATTGTGATGTTGATCCAGTGTGTGTTTTGTGTTTCAACGTACTTCAACCGAGTATGATTTTGGCTCAGTGTGTGTTAGTTACCATAGAGCTAATTCAACATGCTTTAATCTGTCTCAACCCAGTGTGATGTTGGTCTGGACAATGCATGTCCCCACAGATCCCTCACTGGCTCTGGTGTTCAGTATGTTCATATTTCCAACCATTTAGTTTAGTTTGATCTCCGAGGACTCTGTTGGCTGACACACTTAAATATGTCACTCACAAGGATCATAACGCATTACAGAGGGACTGACCACTTGATAAATAAGTGTTCATAATTAATTAGTATTCCGAGAACTCATACAATACAGCTGTGCGCAAGTATTTGACCACACCTCTTCCTTTGTCACTCCAGGTCACCACAACAAACCTTCGCATAAAGGAAGTAAGTGGAGGAAGAGAAGGAGCAGCAGAAGAAGTGGGTATGGCTAACATTTTGTACAATTTCCCGCTCTTCGGTGTCTCGTATTGTGGCACTAGCGATGAGTTTCCTGAAGCCTTCAGCTTCGTGGCCAAAGAGGAGGACAGACAGTAAATTTGGAAGATGAGGGGTGGGGTGGGGTGGGGTGGGGTGGTATTATAGGTGGGTCTGTTTATTGTGGGTGTGCTCTGTAGGACTGTAAAGGAGAGAGGGTGTGTTCTGTCATGGATATTTCATCAATTACCATCAACAATGTTCGTGTCATGTGATTAACTCTTTTTATTCCACAATGTATGCTGCTATGCAGTATCTAATCTAATTTTACTCATATAGTCAGATTTCCTTTTATAAGTTCTATTTGGTTGGCTAATGTCTAAGTATGTGGATGTTCAGGTATTGCTGATAGAATCATTGTGACTGGTAAGGCTTTTTTTTTTTTAATTTGTGCCTTCATAACTCTTTAATGTTTACTTCCAACTTTTATGAATTTCCCCAACTGTAGTGATAGCTATGGGCTAGTACAAGTCCCATCCCAATATCTTGTTCCAGTGCTTTAATAGGAACTCTGGGCTAATATTACAAGTCCCATTCCTATATCTCGTTACAGCACTCAGACAAATCTGTGGGCTAGTATAGGTCCCATTCTTATCTCGTTCCAATGTTTTAATGAGAAATGTGGGTTAGTAATAGTCCCACACTATGATATCCATTCCTGTTCTAATAGTTGTAAGTATTACCTGCCAAGGCTAGAGTATTGTAGGCCTTTCTCTAGTTGCCACTGCAGTGCTGACTCAGCTGATGTGAGGCTTTTACTTTAACAGCATGTATCGTGTGAGGGTATGTTGATTGTATGTTTAGTCATGTGACCACACCATGTGTCTCGCACCACCCATGGCGTGGTGCTATGCAGGTACTATTGTTATGTGTTCCGCTGTGCCAACAACGACAAGAGTGACGCCATTTCTCTGACTGTGGCTAAAGCATTCTATTTGGCCTACCAGGTACTTGTGTTCTATTAATTGTAATGATTTAATGTAATTAATAATTAGTTGGTTGATTAAATTGATGTTAAAATTGCTGAATGTGAAATGCAAATGTGTTCTTAAAATATTGTCAGCCAACTAGATGGTTCAGAGTGAGTGTGCTTTTGTATATTCACCCCTCCATTCCAGCCTACTCACTCTCCATTATAGCGCCTCAACCAATACTTTTAAAGTCGAGCTAATTTCAAGCATCAAAACTAAAATATTTTTGACATTCTCTAAATGTCATCTAAAATTTTTATGTCAAAGTTCACAGCACATTTTCTCTCTTAATTTAAACTTTGTACTATGTGTTGTGTGGTAGTGGTTGAGGAGAGGGATGAGGTAGAGTTACATGTGTACCTCAGACTCACCAGTGTATCTCTCATTTCTCCTTTTCCTTTTTTCTCCTTTTCCTTTTTTCTCCACCAGATATTACTGGAGCAACAAGGAAACTTCCCCCCAGGGCCTGACAGGGACTTATTATTTGAGCCACAGTGCCCTGACGACACCCAGGAGCAACCACGCAGGCCTGTCGTGGCTGACGCGCGAGCCAGTTCTGAACCACCTAAGGCACAGGTCAGTCTGCATGCATGCATTCCTGTGATTAGACAATGTCATGACCAGAGAACTGCAGACACACATAGTTGCCTTGCTCTCTACAAGGGCCGCTGTCTCTCATTAGTCAAGGCTTCTCACATGTGCCCAGTAGATTTACATTCTTGCAACAACAGCAGAAGTAGTGACAGTAGCTACAAATTCATTTATTTGGTGGGTTCTGTGGATGTTACGGCAGTAGAAGTGCTCTCATTGACAAAATATGGGAGCGTGTTTGTACAATCACTCCTTCCTTCAAGTGGTCAGTGTCAATAGCTTACTTCCATCCAGGCGTACATCTGAATATCTCATCCATTGAGTACAGACGACATGCAGAAAGTCAGACAGACAGATGGGATGGACAGATACACAGACATATAGATGTGATTACTTCTCCAACTTTACACATATACAGTTAGTAAACCAACCTTTAGTCCGGCCTTTGAATATTAAAATGTAATGCAATTTTGGCAGTCCACTCAGGAAATCAAGAGTAAGTGAATTTCAAATTTAGTTACTCTTTGATAATATTTCTTCGAGCAAAATGATGTTATTTAGTCTCTCTTACTTAGTTAAAAATTCTTGTTTTCTTTACTGTATAAACTCTAATGCTCTTATATAAGTATTTGTCTCTATATTTCTTCCTCTAATTGTGTCTATATTGAAAGTGACGATCGTAACAACCACTTTTAGTTGCCCGCAGGGCATGCACAGTGGAATTTGAACACAACAGAACTTTAATTTGTATTGAACGTAAATAGATACAAATAATATATACCAAAAAGTGAGCCAGTTTCCTCAATGTCAAGTGGTCAGGACATTTACAAGAGGCATGGCGTATGCTTTGAGGTTATCCTTTGATATACATATGAACACATGAACACTAATGTTTCTTCTCACTTAGTGATGGACTGTAGTACACCACTCAGTACTCACAATGAGTTCATGATCAACTTGTTAGCTAAATGGACCATGGACTTGGTCAACAGCACAATTGAAATCACTCTTATAAATACAAATTAAAAATTCCTTTACAAAAACGTGAAAAAAATCTTTAAAAATCAGAGGGAGCTAATCACAGGTCCTCTTCTCTATTTCCTAACTCTATACAAAGACCTGTAACTAAATGGAGTGCTGATTCTCGCTTGTCAGTGTTGACCTCCCTGACCCTCAGATAATAGTAGTTGATGCATCCCTACTTGTTTGGAGATAAAGTTATCATTTCTATGGCAGGACATCTCTCCTTCACACTTATTGAGGACATCTCTTCTTGCATTGCTGTAAATGCCATCAACACACTGACTATATGGTTGTAAGGCAGGACAGCGGGACCAAGTGTGGAATGGCGGCACAATGGGCAGCATCTGTCTGTGGCCAACACTTTCCCCTTCAAGAGAGGTGAGTTTTCAAGTAGGATAGAGAGTGAAGGATGGTAGGGGATTTTCTGAAGTATCCCTAGGCATCAGGATCTAAGATAGAGAGAGGGAGATTGGTAAGAGTTACCCTACCCCTTACCTAAGTATCGGAATTATATTCTTCTTAGCAGCCTGTCTTCCCTCCAATGTGGTGGTACGTGTGCTTGCTTCTTTGCAAGCACACTTCCGTCACCATAAGGTTTGTTTCCTTGGCAGGCCCTAAGCTTCTGCTTCTTCAGTTCTCTGAGGTGCTTTCTGTATTCTGTTGAGCATCTCCTCCTGCCAGTTACTTATCTTTGAAGTTGCAACTGAGGTGTTTTAAGTTTAAAGGAGAAAAATTTGGCAAAATATACTAAATTTTTTTCTTTCTTTTTTTGTTTAAATCTGGCACCAAGTAGAACTAGCTGTCCAACTTGGTGATGGTTGTTGTCTTAGGATTGACTTATCTCCTGTTCTTTTCTTATGAACCACTCCTCAGCCTTTTCCTTGTCAAGGATTTCCTACCCAAGTTTCTTGTTGCTTCTTCTCAGTCTTCTCCTCCTGCTTGCTTTTCCAGCATTGCACTTGGTTCATGAGAATCTAACCCATGGCTGTGGTCTCCATTGACAAGATGCTTTCCTCAGTCCACCACAATCACTGCACCTTCTGAACAATAATCATCATTATGGGAGTGGATGTTCTTAGTGTGGAGTCTCTAGGTCACTTGTTGTGAGTGCCACTTCAACCCACTGGGTTTAATGGAGATGATCCAGGCAATGCTGCCAGCATATTTTGGGACATTGAAAGGTGTTTTTCTTTTCTTTTTCGAAGCTACCCCCTGTGGCCATAATGTATTGATAAAGTATAATAATCAATATCATTTACTCTGTTTAACATTACAACTGTAATCAAACTTGCAAGTAAAACTTGTTAATCAAAACCTATGCACAAACATAGTGCAAATCTTTGAAAAACTGAGAGAACTTTTTTGGAAATATTTGTCTAATTATGTGTACTTTCCTTCAACACCAAATGCTATACACAGAAGAGCAAGAGTAATCCCATACTAAGACCAGTGGAAAATATTTACTACAATATTCACTATTTAGACCAAGTCAAATAATTGTTTAGAACATTAAGATGAGGTTAAAATTGTGGTGATATTTACAACTTTTGAGTTTTTATACAGTAGAATTATTTAGTTGTAACCACATGGTGTCCATACAGTGAAAGCACTTAGTTGCAACCACTAGTTGTACCAACAAACGGTGTTTTCAAACAGTAAACAATTATTTTTTTAAAATCCATTCTTGAGCAAAAGTTGTGGATATATGCTGCCCCCCTCCTCCCCCCCCCACACACACACACACCGTTCTAAGTGTTCCTAGACCTGTGTGCCACAGGTAATGACTAATTAATATTATTATTCATCAAACAATTAACAACACGATTCATACAGCCAGTTAGTGTATCTGCAAGAGAATGCTTTACCGTGCATGTCAACATGGACTTCCCAGACATAGTCTTTCCCAAAGGTTAACAAAAAAAACTTCATTGCAAATTCCTTACATCTCATGCTGAGAGTAGTAGCCTCTAACCTGTTCCACCGTATTTACAATAAGTTTTATTCAGTTCATTTAATCTTAATTTTTAGATTATTTTGGAGGTGACTGATGATCCCAGTGAAGCCACACCCAACACCTTACCTACCCTCCATCTGCTGCATCCCTCAAGGACATGTGTGGATTCGGAAACGCTCACACTGGCCAGCAAGGATGAAGATTTTGCAAGATTAGCTAACGCAAGGTCCGCTGAGGACACTAGTGATAATTGTCAATTACAATTTGTTTGTGCAGCTGTTTACATGTCCCATGAGTAGCATAACAGCCTATGGCTCCAAGGACGGAATGTAGGAGTGCCCCCCCCCCCCCCCCCCCCAAATGCTTTTATATGGCATAAAGTTCTGGCCAGCAACCTGGCTGTTTTTGAACTA
The DNA here is from genome assembly GCA_963969325.1 of Lycopodina hypogea. NCBI lineage: Eukaryota > Metazoa > Porifera > Demospongiae > Poecilosclerida > Cladorhizidae > Lycopodina > Lycopodina hypogea. The sequence continues at coordinate 8,048,359 of OZ017779.1, read as the reverse complement.
GCCCTAAGTCCCAGCTCTAAGCTCATAAAGTCCAATATTCAGCAAAGAAGTGCAGATCAAAGTAATATCATTGCTGGATTCACAGAAATAAGCTGAGCCATTACGGACTAGTTTTGATTATTGATTGCTTATTGTTAAATGTGTTATTACATGTTGTTTTTTACAAATAATTGTTTATTGTTAATTATATTATTCCAAATATTGTTAATCTGTGGAATGAATTGCACACATTAAGCATAAGGTGTTCTAAAAAGATTATTGTAATTTCTGTCTCCTTATGTAAGTTTATTTTATGCTAGAATGAGTAGTATGATTTGTATATTACGGATCAATACTGTATATTCTTTTTTCCTTCTTCTTTTCTCCTGCCTATACAGATCAAATCCAGATATTCTTCGCTCCACTCTGGATGCTGAAGCTATCAAGGGGGAGCAGCTAGGCTGGACAGAAAAGCTGCGCTTACACGCTGACCCAGGGTCTGCTATGCATACCCCAATGGCATCCACTGAGTATTTGAGCCAGGTTGATGACAGCGCTTGTCTAATGCAACATTAGGTTACACCAATCTGTGGTTTTGGAATAATTGTGTGGTTAAATATATTGATAAAGATGGAGTAAAACTTCTGTGGGAAATTTTTTTTTTAAATATTGCATTTATAGCATATTGAACTCAAATATTATTTTCCCCCCTCGATACCAACTTCATCTTCATCTGTTAGCTAGATAAAAAATATGTGAAATGCAATTTTTATCCATTAACTTCCATATATGGACTTGGCAAAACAACTCTCTCTTTGTTGTCTCATGATGTGTGTGTGTCTTCCAAAATGTATCCTTTTTTTTTTCTTCTATTTTTTATTATTGGCACATATAAAGCCACATGATCGTAGTCTGCATTTTTAATATATTTTTGTTGTGTGTACAACACAAAAGGACTCTACTTAGTTTGTGTACTAGTATATTCTGTATCATTAACTAAATGTTGATAAACAATAGTGCCATCAGAAGACCTAATTTTATTGGTTGTATGCACATTTAACGTGTGTATTTGAAAAAGATTATGTGGAATTCTGCTAGTGAGAAAGTGCTGCAACTTGAGACAACTGTTATTGGAGAACAGTGCATGGTCATTATTTCTGTAGATATTTTGCATTTTAAGATGTCATTTAATTTCCGGTGACAATGCAAAGTATAATATAAAATTTTTAAATATTTTTCTAATGCATTTTTTTTAAGCACAGGGTCACTGAAATGATCAATTATCTAATTTTTAATGGAGTGCTCTGAGGACAATACATTTTCCATTTCAATGTCTTCACCTCTAATTTTGTTGTTTTAAATCTGTTGCTACACAAATAGTGAAGGTTAGTACTTTCTGGTGATGATAATATCAAAAATAATACCTGTATGCTGCTGTGTGTGATACTCTATCTAGATTGCATTCACTATGGCAGGCATTGAGAACTGTGCTTGTAATGGTGTCAAGAACTGGTTCACGCAGTGCAGGTTAAACATTTCTTCAAGAAAATTTACTCTTCCTACCAGCAAGTTCGACAGAAAGAATGCAGTTTGCTTTTCAGACTCATTTATTTTATCAACATGGAATTCACAAAGAAAAATTTTTTTTATAAAGTTAGTCACAAAAATAATGGTACTGGTCGGCTTACAAGGATGAATGTTCGATTTAAGATTAGCATAATTGGGGGTGGGGGTGGGGATGCTTTGGGGAATTTTGTATGGACTAGGGCTATGTTTGCTTAAGACTAGTCAACTGTTTTCCAGTAGTTCCATGTTCACAGTCTATAAATGCAAGAAAATCTTCCCTAATATTGCCTGTCTTCTCTTTGTTGGCACATTCTCTACCTTCGTCTGGACATTATAGCACTATAATAAATATTTCAATGATCACTCACCTAATAACAATTTGATGTGGACATGTGCAAGTGTGCTTCCTCCTACTTGACCAATATCTATAAGTGACAATGCAACTCAGTGAATAACAAATTAACTAAAATAACAAATCAACCTTATAAATAACAAATCAATATTAGTCATAATCTACAAACAACTATCTACTCAGGTCCCTAATCAACAAGTAACAAAGACATTTTATGCGTGCATGTCAGTTCATCCTCTATAGAACTACAAAATTTTCTAAAGAATGAAACAAAAGTGGGGGGGGGGGGGAACCACTGAGTCATGGTTTATGCTTCTTTTGTGTGTGTATGGACAATTTGAATCTTATTTTTCCTCACTAGGGATTACACCTCCGAATTTTTTGTGTGGCAAACCTTAGTTATTGGCGGAACAACAGGTCTGCCAAAAACTGTACTACATTTTTGCAGGTCTGGTATGGCTGTAGAAATTTTTGGGATTTGGGAAAATATAGTGTTTCAATATTCCTCTATCTTACTATAATGGAGCTAATGTGTTTGTGTGTGAACTCCTCCCAGAGGAAAAGGCCAAAGGCCACCATCAGCAACACTGGGCCCAAGCCCCATTAACTTAAATTTTTAAAAGGGCAAGTCCCACTGTTCTCACTGTTCTATGCATTATAAAACTGTACTAGATATGTCCTTCAAACAGTCAATCATGTGACTACCGAAGGTGGGCTTAGGTAGCAGTCACAGCTGGAGGCTGCGAATGCAGGCTGGTATACATAATTCAAACCATGACCCCTCGCATTGCTAATTTTGGTATGCAGCTGCTAATGTCAGCTAAATTTAAACTCGCCAAAACCACCCCAGGGTGACCCTCATCAAACTCTGAAAACATGTTCCCTTTAGACCCAATCATCTGTGAGGAGTCATAGAACAAACAACAAAAAATAATAATTGAGAATTATAGTAAGACTAGCAAAAAATATCCACCCTACAGTCGGTTTTAATCTGCCTTCGGCCTTGCTACAGTAACCAACTTATTAATTTGCTTAATGTAACATGTAGAGATTATTTACACTATTTCATTAATCAAACAAAGATACAATTAATGAACACTTCTGTGAAAGTAATAGGTTGTTGGCAATGAAAATAACTTTCAGCAGGTGTGACAAATAAACAAATCATAGCCATAGACACACCCACATTAGGATAATAACACTCTTCTGGTCATGTAGAGACACATTATATTTCAGTGAATTTAGTCATTAGTTTGTTAATGAAGTTCCCTCCAGCAGTTTGGAAAGAATTAGATTCTGCACATGAATACAGACAGATAGACAAAAAAAAATCATGAATTTATAGTAAGATGGAAATTTTACATAAATACATGAGGATCACTGCATCCTATGGCATGACATACCTTCATACCCACCTGTTTTACCCACCTAACGTTCATACCCACCTTGATGGCTACATAGTGCTATCTCTCGGCATGACTTACAACCAATGGTTTCCTATGCTGATAGAGTTGTGTAGGGCACAAGTAATGTGCTTGATGCCATGCAGTTGTCTTATGATGTCTTGTTTGAATGTGAGCATACGTCAATAGTCAGATGTAATTAGTAGAGGGTATCATCCTGACCTGTTCAACACTATTGTTTAGCCTCATCAATGGTGCTTGCCCAACGTTGCAAACAAGCAGCTCTGCATTTCCTCTTTAATCTCAGCAAGGTTAATTCTCCATATTCCAGGTTTTCCAGTTGCAGATAATGCTCCTGGAAATTTCCCATGCAAATTTTGTGCTGTAGTTTGCTAGATGGGATGCCATGTTCAACTACTCCCAACATGTAATGTTGGATGGATTCTCAACATTGTAAATAACAATATACAACCATGGCATCTGATCGACATTTGTATGAACAAAAATATTCTGCCTCTTCTAGGCTGTCCATAAGTTAGCTATGGTTGCCCCAAATTTAGCCATGGTTGCCCCAAATTTAGCCATGGTTGCCCCAAATTTAGCCATGGTTGCCCCAAATTTAGCCATGGTTGCCCCAAATTTAGCCATGGTTGTTTGTTTGTTATTTGTTTTTGGTGTTGTTTTTAATGACTTCCTGTATTTAATTATGCAAAACAAAACAAAGAGAGGTATATATGTGTGTGTGTACCAAAAAACATAACCACAACAGAAGCGTCCACAAAATGAACTATTGGCTTTCAATGCAGTGAAGAACTATACTGCCATCTGCCATCTGCCATCTGCCTTCTTATTTAGCCACGGTTGTCCCTAATTTAGCCATGGTTGTTTGTTTGTTTTTGTTGTTTTTTGTTGTTTTTTTTATTTTTGTGACTTCCTGTGTTTAATTATACAAAACAACAACAAAAAAGGTGTGTTAGTGTTGGTGGAAAACCGCAGAAAGCTGCAGCATGAGGCTATAATCTCTGATCTGGAGTATGCTGATGATACGACCTTGGTGACTGAATCTTGAGATGATCTCAAATCCATGCTGGATGATGTGTCATTACACTGTAGAGATTTAGGACTTATGATCAGTTGCAGTAAGACGACAGTCCTGCCATCAGAGCTCTATCCAAAACCTGTGTCAGTCAATCTATTTCCTGATCATGACCCTGTAGAGGTGGTGTCCAATTTTCAGTACCTTGGCAGCGTTGTGCAGGACAACTGTGACACAGCGATTGAGATGGACTCTAGAATCTGCAAGGCATCTAAGGCCTTTCATTTCTTGTGCTGTATCCTCTGGTACCAATGAAGATAAAAACTCTTGCACCAAACTCTGATTTTTAATGCTATTGTACTGCCGACCATTCTCTTGGCCTGGAGAGTTTGGTCCTTCATGAACCCCAATTGCATCACTTGTAGGGTTTTGTGATGTGTTGCCTCAGGGTCATCCTTGGAGTGTCCATAAGGGAGAAGAAATGACACACCACCATCAGGAGAATGGCAAAGCAACAGAGACTCTCCTCAGTGCACTCTCAGCACAGACTCCACTTCCTTTGCCACATCTCTTGGATGAATGACAGTTGCCTACCAAAACAGCTATTGGTGTGTGCCCCTGTGGATGGTAAACAGGTAGCAGGTGGGCAGAAGTATCCCTGGAATGATCTAGTGTCAAGAGACTTGAAATTGTAGGCTCTCAGAGGACTGGAGTGAGTGTGCACACAGCTGAGGTTTATGGCAAAAAGTCATCAATGACAGTGTAGAGTCCCTCAATGTGCTTGCTGAGAAGAGAAGAGACAGAAAGATGAGAGGAAGAAACTGAGAGGAGATAAGTAGATACTGAGGTGCTAAGTGGCTGAGTGTGTTTTTGTTGTTGTGAACGAGACTGGTCTAACTAACCACACATGCCAGAAACAAATGCTGCCATTCAATTCCATGTGTCAGTTCTGCAAGCAATCATTTCATCAACAGGGTCTTCATAACCACCAAAGACATTGCAACAAGAGACACATTGACATAACTTCTTAGCCCATACTACTCCTACTATGTGTGGCAAATGGAGTCCATGCAGCATATGGATGGATGGATGGATGGTGTGTGTGTGTCCCAAAAAAAAAACAAAAAAACATAACCATGACAGAAGTGTCCCCAAAATGAACTATTGGCTTTAAATGCAGTGAAACCATATCACTGAGTCATATAGAAACCGGTTTAGCTACCCTCAACAATCAAAAGCTGGCATGGCTTTCCTCAAAAGAGCTTGTGATATGGCAATGGAATGCTGATATGTAAATGAAGAAGAAGCTGCACAAAAAAAAATTGGCTGTCTGGTTAGTAATGGTGATAAGAATTGCTGCAGCTGTGGAATTTCTTGCCAATTTTTGCAATTTTTTGGGATTTGCTTGCTATCTTTTATTTTTGACTTACGGTGGGGGATCACTTGTCCTTTCCCCCCCCCCCCCCCCCCACCCCACTGGATCCACCACTGATAAAGGAATACTTTTTTAAAGCTATCTAATTGGTTAGTAGTGATGGTAGGAATCTTTCCAGCTGTGGAATGGATTTTTTTGGCCTGCTTTTGTGCTTACTGAGATTTGCTTGTTTATTTTTTAGTCTGGGAGAAAGGTAGGGGGAAGCACTGGCCTGAATTGCCCCCCTCCCCCAGATCCACCACTGATAATGGAGTATTTTTTAATACAAGTTTAGATGATTTGACTTTCCTCAATATTTGAGGGGGTTTTTTTCATTGAATTTTTTTTCTCCATCACAATGGTATCAGTTCAATTTAGAAAATGGACCTGTCCTAACCTGATCATAGAGATGGTAGTAATGATTGAACCTGAGTCATCACTGAAGGTAATGTCTTGTCTCTTTTTTTTTCTTCCTTCAATCCTTCCCCTCCCCCATTTTTCCTTCTTTCTTTTCTTCTTTTTCCCTGTGTTTATGTTAACTTTGTCATTGTTACTATGCAAACCAATTACACCACAAAATAACCCAAGTGAGTTCCAAACTTATGAATCCCAATTGTTGGCAATTTCTCTTTTAGCATAACACCATGCCTCCAAAACAATCTGACCTTTCTAAAAAATCAACAGGAATGCTGCATGCCTACACTTATGAGCTGCTTTTATTTGAATGAAGAAGAAGGTCTGGAAATGATGTTTTGAATGGCTTCTATAATGTTTCATGCTGACATTAGCCCAGGCAATGTTAGATGTATTCTGCTTATATATAGATAAAAATAAATAAGTAGATAAATAAATTAAGTAGTTGTGCTGTGTTCTCCATCCACCAGCAGTGAGAGCAACATAGCATATCCCTGTTGGAGGAAATAGAGAGTATACAGTATGGCAGGCAATATGGCAGGAAAATGAATAGAAAAAAGAGAAAATAAGAATACACAGTCACAGGTAAAATTATCAAGTAAGCTTAGTATTTATATCTGAATATGCCTCTTTCGTACAAGTTGGAGTCAGACTTCTAATCCACTTTTGCAATCAATCCAGCAGGGAAACTCATATGAGGGCTGCTCACAGATGTTCTTCTTGTGTGCACAGCATTCAATTGGACCCCTTATCCCTTGCAGAATAGATCAGATAGTTGGCAGTGTGACTCTTGACTCGTGAGGAGTCAATGGGGAAAATATTACCATCATCGAAGTTGTATCACTGTCCATAGAAGGGGAGAAGGCTTTTGGCTGTGTAGTGGTCAGATTCTATTTTGCCTCTCTGGTTGATTATGCCACAAAGGTCATAGGTTTGGCTACTCCCAATGTCGGAGTGATTTGAGCTCAAAGTCAATCATGTTCTTCTTTCCCAATTTGACTCAGAATCGCAAGAATCTCATAAGGTGGATGCACAGATAAGGAGAATACTGAAAAATGTCCAGCTACGTTTTGGCCTCATTGCTTTGCAGCATGGGCACATTCACTCCAATCTCTGTCTCTGGCAAGAGGTGCATCTCCATCAGGTCTCTATGCTGAAATCACCATTCCCAGAGGGAAGCTTGAGTGTCAGCTGGCAGAAAATAATGTCCCTGACCAACTTGTGGTGGCATAAGAGACATCTCAGTGTAAACTTGCTATATCCTTTGACTATGGCATCGATGATGAAAGTGCTACCAGGGCTCTTGACATCTTCATGTAGCCACTGCACTAAATATGCTCATTCCCTTCTCATAGTTTCATAGCAGCTCTGTGAAAGCATTGACAACTTGTCCCTAGATCTCCTCTCCTGCTTCCTTCAGCAAATACTTGGAGATGGACATTATGCTGGTAAGGCACTGGATGGCATCATTCATGTAATAGGTGTTGCCCTGCAGAAGCCAGTCTCTCTCAGGTCCTGCTTCTGCTAGCAATTGCTGGTGATTTTGCCCCCCCCCCCCCCCATTAAAGACTGAGGAACTACACTGCTGCCACTCATCATTGACACCATTGGTGCAGGATGCTCACCAAGCCTTGCCAGGGTTTCTTCCCAGCCTTCTCTGCCTCTCTTACTCACTGAGTTGCTTGGTAAAAAATTTTGACTGCCTCATCTGCTCGAACAGCTCAAGTTAAGGAAGAGGTTGAGTGACAGACCCTGGAAGGTTTCCATGCTCATGGAATTAACCAAGAGGAGGCCCAGAGTAAGCTCTATTTTTCCAGTCACCCCTTGAAGCTTTTAAATTCTCAGAGCATATCTGAGGATGATGGGAAGCATTTAACTACACCCAGGCAGACCTCATGCAACCATTTTGCCAGGCAGATTGCACATGAGGTCAGCTGCCTGCCATCCATAGGATATACATATTTGCTGGTTTTACTATGATTTTAATCACTTCTATATATATATATATATATATATATATATATATATGGACTGAGTATGAGAGTAGCAACATCATCTGTTGTAGCTTGTCAATGCATATATACAACTAATCAAAGAACAGTTGTAGCTACTCTCTCACATCATCATAGCAGGGTTCATTTTTATATCCATAACTCTATTTAGGGCTCCCTTGAAGGATTATTATATTTCTCAGATAGAATATTAAAATGACTACATTGTGTAATGAAAATGTCTTGCATCCATCCAATCTGTAAAAAGCTCTGTGATGTGGGGGTCTTGTAATGACACTGATACCACTACAAATAGATCGTTATTCCATACTCTATCTCCCAAATAGTTACTTAATGCAGCCAGTTTGTGCCAAGCTGATTAAAAGTGTCTTCAGTGGCTAATAGGACAAGTTCTTATTGGTGTGTAATTAATTGAAGGTAGTGTAGCTCAATGTAGAAGAGTGGAAGATGATTCTTGCATGATTACTAAACTATCCAACTCTCACCAATTATGCCACACCCACATCCTAAAGGAAGAGGAGCTATAGAATATAACCTTTTCACAAACTTGAGGCTTCAATGGGAAGCATAGTGTGTGAAAACTGTCAGTTATCACTTATGGCTGTGCTCATTATACACATTGCATATATGGAAGAGTGACTCACCATAAAAAGAGTATAGTATTGTCATGGCTTCTAATGCAGGGAGTGAAGGCTCGAGGACATGCATGATGGCTCACTAACTACTGTTAGGTTGATCCTCCATGTCCCTCATGTAGACACTGTAAGGTACAGTGTTTTAGGTAGTCCAGATGATGTCATAAGATACATATATGGACAAGGCACAATATAGCTTACAACGAGAAGAACTGCATGTTATTGGTTCTTTTATTACTAAAAACAGGCAACATTTCAACGAAGTTTAGCTCCACCACTGTCATCTTGGAGGGGAGAACTTGGTAAGGTGTCTATGATGGTATAACACTGTGGTGTCGACAGACAACATGATACATTTTTTCTTTTTTGCTGCAGCTGAACTGTATGAAAGAAGAGATGAATTTCTTCTAATCACATTCAAGGAAATAGCAGCTGTTAATCTTTGTAACATCATATCATTTGAATTTGATAATATTGGGATCACAATTTGTATTAGTAAGAAGAACACAATACCAACCATATCTCTCCATACTATAATGTACAAATAGTCTGTCTTTGTCTGACTGTCTGTATACCCACGATTCACACTTAAACAGTGAAGTTAAACCCACGAACCCATATGTATTTTAGAATCAGTATCATCAGGGAACATCATGAATAAATCTATATGGCCACACCCCTTTCCTTATTTTTAAAAAAAAATCCTAAAATCCATGCTCAAACAGTCAGTTACTGAGAATGAAGGTATGCTAAATCTACCCTTTTATCTAATGTAATCACTTACTTTAGTCTACAATTCTGAAATGCTCCACTAGGTCATTGCAATCCTACACTTCTCCATCAACTCCTTTCAATAGCCTTCTCATTTGGTACTTTAAAAATCCTATAATCCCTTATATTTCTAACTTTAATTTTATACATCCATACCTAAAATGAACAGGAAGTGTATTGCTTCCTGAAATTGTAGAGTAGTTGATAGTTTTGGGCTGTCAAAATACAGTTCTTATGGTCTTGCATGGCACTTGTCTGCAAAATCATTATTCTAATATATGTTACATATTTATGATAAGTGATACATATCCATCACTTCCCTTCTCCTCCCACTTATTTCTGTTGTTCAGGTTGCTCTGATGAAGAGAAACTATTGCTTGGTGTTCACAATCACCTTAATTATTTCAGCAGTGATTATTCTTCTTTCCCATATTCATTACTCAATCTAAACAAAACTTTTAACTGATCTTAGTGCATAGCTATTGGATAGCTACAATTGTTAGGCAACATTCCCTTCATGAAACTTTACTGAAGACAAAATGATCAAAGTAACCAATACCTTCTGTATCAAATCACAATATTTTGTTACTGTACGTGAAATTTTTTAAATAGAAACCCTAAACTATTCAATAACTCTCTCTGCTGCATATGCCATTAAAGATTAAGTTATTTCAGATTCACCAGAAATGTCATGAAATGTCATCATATGCAGAGCTGAATTAAAATTTAAAAAAATAAATAAAAAATAAAAAAAAAAAAAAAAAATATATATATATATATATATATATATATATATATATATATTTTTTTTTTTTTACAAATGATCAGTGTGAGTACTATACTTAATAGACCCTAGAGAAAAACAAAATAGTCATGAATATTTCAGAAGGACATTGAGTGACTAGTAACGTTTCTTAACTTCTGATTATGGCTTTCAAGGGGTTTATTTGTTGTACTTGCAAGATTAAGATACTGGTCTCAAAGTGAGACCCACTGTTTCTTCCAAGTAGTTCCTCTCTTATCTGCAATAGCATGAACCATCCTTGGAGTAATACCACGAGCCAATCATGTCTCTCTTTAGGAACATTCAAATCAGAAAGATGCTTGAAAAGATGTTTTAAAAGATGGAAATGACAAAACAATACCATTGCCTCTGGAAAGCAATAACTAATTCCACTTGGTATCTTTAATGTGTTGCTAATCCTATTCTGCAGTAGCGAAATAAAATATATTCCACTATAACTGAATATATCCTCCACCATAATAAAACAATGAAAGGGTATGCCAAGATTATTATCATACTCTCCATCAATGAAAAATATCTTTGGCCTGATTCAACATACAAAATAGAAAGTTCATTATTTCCATTTACAACAATTTCACTTTAGCTTTCAAATTTTCATTTAGTTCATGTTCAAGTGTGTCCAGAAGTATTTGTTGGTCATCCAATCTATTGCTATGGTGCTTTTTTTTTTCTCCTTTCATATTCTGAATATCTTTTAGGGTTAATATTACCTTCATATATAAATCAGCTGGAGATTATCCTTGAATTGCTTAATTTATTATTGGGTTTGAGCTAAAAAATTCATGACTTCACTTTGTTCTTCAGTGCAATTTTTCTGCTTGAAGTATATTGCTACTTGATTTCATTCCCAGCTCAGCTTATTGTGCTTGAGTGGGTAAGATGAGGAGACAGACCGACCACAGCGCACACACGTTTTGCCATAATTGGCTCGGTATACTCATCCACACTGGCTGGTTTATTCATCCACACTGGCAATTGACCACTAGGGGAGGGTGGTTAGATTTCTTCAATACTCAATAAAATCTGACCTGCTTTTAGGAACCACGGAAATGACCTTATAACCACCACCGCTGAGGTGTGTGAAAAAAGGGGGAAAGTCACTACAGAGATCATCATCGCCCTGGGCTGCTGAGGAGGGATTTCACCGTGGTGCAGGACTGAAACTTCACATCTGGATATCCCTGCAGGTACAGATCTCTTGTACTTCTCCTTTTCTTAATTGTTTACTGTTTGGAAACACCAATATTTGTTGTTACAACTAATTGGTAGCAGCTAAATACTTTTACTGTTAGGAAACCATGTGGATACAACTAAATGCTTTTTCTGTAGAGAAATCCAAAAGTTGTAAATCATATCACAACTTTAAACTCGGCTTAAGTGTTCTAAACAATGATTTTGCCTTGTCTAAAACATTACGTTGTTTTATAAAGTCGAGGAGGAAGGAATGTTTAAGGTAGGCATGTTCTATCTGTGGAAACTTCTATACTTTAATACAAATGACTTCATTGAACTAAGAGATACTTTAATTTCAGATATTATATAGGTCTTGAATGCTAACCATTTGGTGAAAAACTGTGCTATAACTTTTTTGTTTTAACAATTTTATGTGAGACCAGGAATGAAAGAGGTTGTAATACAGTCAGCAATAATTATTATTGGATTGGAGTTAGTTGACAAGGATTCACAGGCTCTATTGCCTCCAAAACCCTGCTGGTTCTTGTTTAGCCAACCATTCAATTATTTCTTTGGCCAATGTATGTGGCTATTGAATATCCACTTTGACACTGCCCAATTCCCATAGTAGCAAACTGAATATATTATTACATATTCAAAAGTTAAAGAATTCCACATAAATTGTGCGGTCTCTCAACAAAATTGTTTATAAATTGTTTATAACAAGTTTTTCATTGAAGGATTATCAGTGTTATATATCGTAACTATTTTCTAGGGGAATATTTCTTTATAGGTACCAAAATGAGTCAGAAATATCACTTTTACTATATTATCTATCTGTGCACTGAGTCTTATAATTCCAAACCCATAAATTGTAGTCTGACTGACTACATTACCTTGCAGCACCAATTCCTCACTTCCCTTTTTAACAGATTCAACTTCAACAGCTGCACGACCTAAAAGCTGCAAGGTTTGAAGTTGACTCACTAACCAGGCTGGTAGACTTTAGTAAATACTTCAAAGGCATCTCACTGCTGCACTATATTCTTCGAAAATATTTAACTTTTATGTATACTACCAAAAAAACCAGCCTCTGGTGGGCTGTAGTCACAAAACTCTCTGCTTTGAAGACATATGGTATAGACTTTTAGTACATTAGCTGGTGGACTGCTCTGCTCATCACTGGAGTGTCAAATTCACTTTGCTGTACTGCCAAATCCTTATACCTTGAGACAACTTGGCTTACATACACAACTTGACCAGGGGAGTAATTTGCCAATGTTAAAATCCAATAGTTGAATTCTGAAGGCCTCAGGACACTAAAACTGGAAGCCTGTCAAAAAAAAAAAATGGTCAGAATAACACTAATGGTACTTATCTCTGTTGAAACTATCTTTAGCTTTGAATGGGCGTTAATCTTGTCACTACACCTATTCTCACACCAAATTTCATCAACCTTCGACCTCAGAAAGTACCCTTTTAATCTTCATAGCTCTCAATATTTAGAAATAAATTTCTGAACCAGAAAATCACAGCTGTCACACCACTGTGAGTGTCTATGGGAGTGGGGAGGGGAGGGGGAGGGGACCAAAAGCTGAAGGTGAGACAACTCCACCTGCATTTTTTCTTCCTATTTTTATGCATATGTAGTTGTTTTCTTTTTTAAAACTTATATTAAAAGGGCAAACTTTATTTTAAAATTCACCTGATATCTGTGCTGAAGTGGAAAGTTAGAGAAACTTGGTGAGCAAACAAAGTTGAAAAGCTGTAAGACCTCACTTGCTAAACCCACAAAATTGTATGTATGTACCTGTGTATGTGACTAATGCACTGCCAAACCCTTGAACACAGAGACCTCAAACTTTGCTTGCATACACACGAGAGCAGGGGAGTAACTTGGGCAATATTAAAACCCCATGATTAGAATGTGTGAGCCTCCAGACAGGAAAAAGAGAAGATTAAGTGGGTATGGTGAGTTAATTCTCGACCAAAAAAATGGTCAAAATTACACAAATACTAATTATCTCTGTTGAAATTATCTGTGGCAAAATTCTAAGAAATGTGCATTAACCTTGTCACCACACCTATCCTCACATCAAATTTCATCTACCTTTGACCTCAGGAAGTACCCTTTTAATATGCTAACACATTTAGCATTATAGAGGGACGGACATACACATTACTTTTTATATAGGAAAAGTGAGCATGTGATTAGGTCGGTCACAAAAATGTCTGCTTTGAAGACATATGTTGTAGACTTTTATAACAAAAGTGAATGTGACTAGTTCAGTGTTTGTTTGTTTTTAAAGGCAGGGCAAAAGAAAAGAGGAACAAAGATTAAAAAAAATTTTTTTTTTAAATCCTGACCTTGGTGGGGTTTAAATTTGCAACACCCCAGTTCTAAATATCCATTTTTGGATATAAAACCCACAGATAGGGGTGTGGCCAAGTGGGACTCAGCCAAGATGTTTATGCTACCATCAGATAGTCAATAATGAAGAAGAGAATGAGGAATCACCATTGTATAGCTCTGACGATACTTGCTATGATCAGACTGATTCAAATTCATGACTCCACTGATAAAGGAGTCGATAGAACAAGCCTATTAACTAATTAATTATCTGAAAAGTATTGAAATAGAGATCTAAATAAGGGCTAGTTGGATTTTTAATGAATTTTCGACCATAAATTAATACATAAGCACATGATTTTACATCATTTAATCAAAAGAAAAATTTCTCTCAAATTTAATCAATTGTTAATTAGTATCCATTTTGGATTGCTGATTTAGCACTCACGCTACTGGATATTGCATGTATATCAAGTTATTTTATGAATGCATATGGTTGAACTAACTGAAAATCACATTGCCAGTTGTATAGACGAGGGGGAAGGGGGGGGGACCATTTTGGTATCTGGCCCATGGTCTATTAATGTTGGTAGATAATGCCACATATTACAAGAAACAGAAGGACAAAGTACCAACAACATCAAACAGAAAAAAACAAACAAAATTAACCATTAAGCAGACAAAATACATATACAATATTCCAACAACAAAGACATAAAGATATTGGCTGTGGAGGGTATGACAACATAGACACATACTATATTCTTAAAGCTGCAAAGCAACATGGACACACAGTTGTACACTTGCTGGTGGCTCATTGCAAACTGAATCCGCTAGTATGTGCAGGTCTGGTCAAGGGTTATGTAGCTGAACAAAGAGTAAAATACACCTTGACAGAAGTACAACAACAGATATTGCTTGCTTAGAAAAAAAGTGATTTGGTCAAAACCATGAAACCAGACATTTAAATACACCCAGGCAAACCTCATGCAACCATTTTGCCAGGCAGATTGCACAATGGTCAACGGCCTGCCATCCATGGGATAGACATATTTGCTGCTCTTGCTATGATTTCAATCACTTATATTTATATGGACTGAGTATGGTTATTTCAATATTCTACCTGAGAAATAGAATAATCCTTCAAGGGAGCCCTAAATAGAGTTATAGAGGATGATGTGAGAGAGTAGCTACAACTGTCCTATGATTAGTTGTACATGCATTGATAAGCTACAACAGATGATGTTGCTAACTACATTGTATAATGAAAATGAATAGCATCCATTCTGTAAATAGTTCTGCAATGTGGGGGTCTTGTAATGACACTAATACCACTTCAAATAGATCTTTATTCCATACTCTATCTCCCGAATAGTTACTTAATGCTGCAAGTTTGTGCCAAGCTGGCTCAATTATCTTCAGTGGCTAATAGGACTCAAATTGCTCTTTCACAGGTCAAGTCAGCTTCTTATTGGTGTGTGATTAATTGAAGGTAGTGTAGCTCGATGTAGAAGAGTGGAAGATGATTCTTGCATGATTACTAAACCATCCAACTCTCACCATTTATGCCACACCCACATCCTAAGGGAAGAGGAGCTATAGAATATAACCTTTTCACCAACTTGAGGCTTCAATGGGAAGCATAGTGTGTGAAAATTGTCAGTTATCACTTATGGCAGTGCTCATTACACATTTTCTGCATATATGGAAGCGTGACTCACCATAGAAACAGTATAGTATTGTCATGGCCTTTAATGCAGGGAGTGAAGGCTCCAGGACATGCATGATGGCTCACTAACTACTGTTTACATTGATCCTCCATGTCCCTCATGGAGACACTGTAAGGTACAGTGATATAGGTAGTCCCAATGATGGCATATGGACAAGACACTATATAGCTTACAACCAGAAGAACTGTATGTTGTTTTTTAATTACTGAAGCAAGCAAAGTTACAACAAAGGTTTATCTCCACCACTCTCATCATGGAGGGGAGGACTTGGTAAGGTGTCTATGATGGTGTTGTAACATTGTGGTGTTGACAGACAACAAGATATACTTTCTGTCTTTCTCTGCATCTGAACTGTGTGAAAGAAGTAGTGATGAAGAAGTTTAATGTACAAATATTCAAACCATTGCACTGAAATAGCAGCTGTTAATCTTGGTAATATCACATCATTTGAATTTGATAATATTGGGATCACAATTTGCATCAATAAGAACACAATATCAACGGTATCTATCTATACTATAAAGTGCAAATTGTCTGTTGTCTGTCTGTCTGTCTGTGTATCTGCAATTCATGCTTAAACAGTTGAAGTTAGACCCACAAATCCATATATACCTTTCTCTTATGTGAACACTTACTTTAGTCTACATTTCTGAAATGCATTACTAGGTCATTGCAATCCTATAACTCACCATCAACTCCTTTCAGTAGAATTCTACCCTTATACTTTAAAAAATCCTATAATCCCTTTTTATTTCTGATTTTAATTTTATACATGCATACCTAAAATGAAAAGGAAGGGTACTCCTTCCAGAAATTGAGGAGTAGTTGATGTTTTAGGGCTGTCAAAATACAGTTCTTATGGTCTTGCGTGGCAGTTGTCTGCAAAATCATTATTGTAATATATACCACAGATATATGATAAGTGATACATATCCATATCACTTCCCTTGTCCTCCCACTTCCCTTCTCCCTACTTATTTCTGTTGTTCAGGTTGCTCTGATGAAGAGGAACTATTGCTTGGTGTTCACGATCACAATAATTACTTCAGCAGTGACCCTTCTTCTCTTCTCAAGAGATGAAGTGTTCATATTGAAAGGCCAATATGGTTCATATGATGGACGTGTGAGGATCCACCAAGAACAACTTGGCTTCAAAAGTGTCTTAAAAAGTAAAGTCATGGAACCCTTCTCCTTCTTAGAATTTACCCCAGTGTCAAAAGATCTTGTGGTATACAGTGCATATTATGATGACAGGCCAAGGAGAGGTCATTCCAATATCACCATGTTCTTCATTTCTGCAAATAGAACAATCTATAATGCTGGCTGGATCACAGGCTGTGGGGTGGGAAATACAAAAGCAAGTCATTTTTATGTGCAGTATGTCCATGAGGACATCCTTATGCACCAGTGGCTTGGGATCGACAAGTACCCTTATGAACAGCTAGTGGTCGAGTGCTATGATTTAACAGTTACCAATGGAAGTAGAGCATTTGTGATGTACAAGACACACAACTCTACAATCCCTTTAGTCGTTGAATCTGAGAGACCAGTCATGATTCCAGCCCCTAAATTTCAGACATTTGGGCAACACAACTTTTCTGTGGTTGTCTGCACTAAAGCACACAACAGGGGAGTTTCCTGGTTGCCAGAGTTCTTGAGATATCAGAAGACGTTGGGAGTGGATCATGTGCATTTGACAATCTTGGATGAGTTCATCAAAGATGAAGGATTCAAGGATTACATACTGCAGGATACTTTTGCACGTAGATCTGTACGTAATGGATTCCTGAGTATCACTGTGTGGAAGGAGTGGTACAGGAATAATGAGATTTATGTGCACTCCAACATCCTGCAATACCTAGACTGCATCTACAGATACCGAGGCACGTATGACTATGTGTCCCTTATGGACTCTGATGACTTCTTCACTCCTCGTGTGCCTGGGAGGACTTCTATCAAAGACTATATCCAGGACTACTGTTACAGTAAACCAGCAGGTTCTTGCGCCTTCAAGTGGTTGTTGTACTACCCAGGTATCTGTGGGATGAGAGGGCAAGCAGGAGAAGATGGCAATGTGACCGCTCAGCTAGAGCCCCACACCCCAGTTGATGCACAACAAAAGTTGAAATCTATCCATTCAACAGCAGCCATTGTGGACACATCCTTCCATGATGCCACATGCAAAGACTGCTTACTGCCAGGTTCAAAGGTTGTGTTTGTCCCACCTTGGATTGCTTATGTGGCGCACAACAGAATGCACCAGAAGGGTAATTACTCTGAAGTTTGCACAAACTCATCACCATCCACCTTCAAATAAATCATGTTTTATTTTCTTTATTTTGTCCAGCTGTTTTCTCCCCCTCTCCATGCAGAGTTTTAATTTCATTATGCTTGATTAAACATTGATACAGTGTTTCATACAGAGGGGGAACCTTGGGATCCCCACCCCCCACCCCCATCCAGCCCCAAAAGGGGGGGGGGGGGGGGGGGGGAAATGCTCCCTCCACATCCTACTGACATATTACATAGAATGTAGATATGTTTGTCACATTTTTGTTCTAAAGTATGTTTATTTGTACATAGCTATGTGTGTCTAGAACCAAAATGAACAGAACTTTCAGGGTTTTCCCTTGTCACATTTTGGGGGGGGTTTAAGCACAAAAAAAATTTTGAGTGCCACCATCCCCTGGTGGGGAAGAAAGGAATTCTATATTATCATGGAGGACTCTAATAAATGATCAATTTTAGCCTAAATTGGTCACTAATTAGAGTCTTCCAGGGGAATTATATCTTTTTTTATTAAAAAAAAAAAAAAAAAAAAAAAAAAAAAAAAAAAAAAAAAAAAAAAAAACCTACAAGAAGCACAGTCCAATGGTTAAGGCATGTGTACTATACGAATAAATTCTGGGATCAGATCCAGCAGTAGGCTTCTTTTCTTAACTTCTCTTTTATTTTTATTTTCCTTCGTTTCCTTTTATCCTTCTACCTTTTCTTCTCCCTCTCCCCTCTCTTTCCTTTCTTCTTTCCCCCTATTTCAACTTTGTTTATGCTAACTTCATCCATTGGTATTACTAGAAATGTATCCATCCCACCGATATTTTACTATAATTCAAAGTTTATTTTTTATTTCTTTCTTTATGGAAAGAAAAAGGAAGGGATTTGGGAGGCTGGTTCTCATTTAGAGAGTGTTTATAAATATTGTGGTTTGTAGGACTATGGTGGTTACTCATGCAGGAAATGAGCATCCTCCATCAAGGATATTGTGAGGGGAAAAACAACCCTACAGATGGGATTTTACTCCAATCTTCCCCAAACTCCTCGTAAACCATCCCTGAGTGACCACCATCACCCTCTTTTAAATTTAAGCCTGGTGGACCTTGCCTCTGAGAGAAGATAGCACACACACACACACACACACACACACACACACACACACACACACACACACACACACACACACACACACACACACACACACACACACACACACACACACACACACACACACACACACACACACACACACACACACACACACAGGGAGGGGATATGGGAGGCATTGTCCCATTACCATGTAACTATTATAATGCATCTCTAGTAATCAGTGTCCTTTGAACTTCCTTTTGATTTGTAAACATAACGAATAGACAGACAGACAGTCAGGCAGGCAGGCAGGCAGGCAGGCAGGCAGGCAGGCAGGCAGGCAGGCAGGCAGGCAGGCAGGCAGGCAGGCAGGCAGGCAGGCAGGCAGGCAGGCAGGCAGGCAGGCAGGCAGGCAGGCAGACAAGTTAATCAGAAACTAATCAGGCAAAAAGTTGGCGTGTGGTCTCCAAGTACCCGGGACAGCATTATTAACCACATATGGGTGTGGATTGGTCAAAGTCACACCGACTGGAAGTTGTTTTGGCTATTAAAGACTAATTGAATGTCCAACCAGACTGAATTTTGAATGAATTTTCCAAGCAACTGAGTGACCATTCCTAATTACATGTGTGAGCATTCCTAATCACGTGTGTGTGTCAATGTGTGTGGTCTGGTCATTGCCACACCCATAGGACGTCATTATGCCTTTCAAAAATTCATTTATGGACCAATGGCTGAAATTTGGCATATGGAGTCCAAGGAACCAGGTGAGCATTATTAACATGTGGGTGTGGTAATATGTGTAGGTTTTTATTTTATTAGAAACACCCACGGGAAGTTGTTTTAGCACCAAAAGCTAATTAAAGGACCAACCAGGCCGAAATTTGAGAGGCTTCTATATTGTTTCATATTGGCATTGGCCAGGCAACACCAGGTATATGCTGCTAGTATATATATATATATATATATATATTAGTTGCCCAGCCAATATAGGCTAAAATCCATTAGTTGAATATGTCTTGCCAGTAAGAAAGGTGATGGTGGAGAAGATAGAGTTTTTCTGGCCAAAATACTTTTTTTGGGGGCTTTTTCTTGTTACCATGGTAACCATTTTGTGAAATTTTTAGCCCATGTTTTAAATTGGGTCAAAACCCATCATCGTGCCTAGTTTCAGAGAAATCCACCTACCAGTTTGGCTGAAATGATGGTACAGACAGACAGACAGACAGACAGACAGACAGACAGACAGACAGACAGACAGACAGACAGACAGACAGACAGACAGACAGACAGACAGACAGACAGACAAATTCTTTTTTTTCCCAAACATGCCATCTGGCATAAAACATGTCAGGGTGGGTGTCCTCCATCCCTAAAAGTTTGGTCAAAATCTAACAGAGGGATTTTGAGAAATGGACGAACATATTTACATAGTCAGTTACATAGTTACATAGTCAGTTACATAGTTACATAGTCAGTTAC